>VZTN01023771.1:70363-231565 GCA_013400515.1 Erpornis zantholeuca
CGGCCCGGCGTTGGCGGCGCCGTTCCTGCCGCCCCCGGCCCGGCAGGTGGAGGCGAGGCTCCCCTGGGTGCGCTGAGCTCCCCCGGCCTCAGCGGCGCGGTGAGGGCACTGTGCGGCTAAAGCTGCGCCCGGGGAGGGTTAGGCTGGACATCAGGAGGAGTTTCTTCACCCAAAAGGCTGATTAGACATCGGAATGGGCTGCCCAGGGAGGGGATGGAGTCCCTGTCCTTTGAGGAGTTGAAGGAAAGGCTGGACGTGGCACTCAGTGCCATGGTCTGGGTGACACGGTGGTCATCTGTCATGGGTTGGACTTGATAATCTCAGAGGTCTTTCTCAACCTCATTGACTCTGTCACTCTGTGGTTTGACAGATGCTGTGCAGCTCTTGTTGCAGCTTCAACAGAACAAAACAGAGAGAGACAGATACCCTCTGTAAAACCCAAACAGGCTTTGCAGAGGGGGCAGTGCCAGGGATGCTGATGTGCTGTTTCAGTGCAGACAATTCTGTTAATGCAGGCTAAGTAGACAAGATGGTATTTTTATCATAGCAAAAAAAAAAAAGAAGGCTGCCATCACTTCTTTAAAATTTTTCATCAAGGACAGCTAGGAATTCACTGAACATGCTCTATTGTAAAGCAGAGCAGGATGTAAGGCAGGATTCATACACAGCACTCTAGCTGATGCCTTCAGGAGGCAAATGAAACAGAGTACTTTAACATTCTAATAATGTTAAAATATCTGGAAGAGAATCTCTCCTTTTCACACTACAAACATGTTGTGGCCAAGGTTGCCAGAGAAGCTGTTGATGCCCCATCCCTGGAGGTGTTCAGGCCAGATTGGGTGGAGCTCTGAGCAACCTGGTCTCGTGGAAGGTGTCCCTACCCATGAAAGGGGGTTGGAACTGCATGACCTTTACGGTGCCTTCTAACCTAGGCCATTCTATGCTTCTGTGATAGGCACAAAACAGGTAGACACAATCAGAGCTGCCCAGGTACAGGGAGCATGAAAATGTGTAGAAATATGTGGACTCCCAGCCTCACCAGGTGTGTCAGCACTGCACAGATGTGTGCGAACACAGGACCCCTTGCAAGAGCAACCCAGCCTACAAACTGAAGCTCTTTCAGGAAGCTTCTCCTCTGGAAACAGCAGGCTGGGTGCTGTTGTTTGAGACAGAAAAAAAAAAGGGTCTGCTGGTGAATACTCAGTTTCTTGCTGAATTGAGATTTGTATTGTCAAGGGTTGGTTGTGTGTATAACACTTGAGGTGGCTTTTGAGTGGGCGTATCAGCAACACTGGAGTTGCTGTGTGCCATTGGTACCTGCTGGCTGGAAGCAGAATAGCTCAGCTCAGTTATATCTGTGGCTTTATTGTTCTCCAAACTTCAATTTAACTTAATTGATTTAATTTAACTTCGCATGCTTGGGAAGAGTTAGTAACAGAGAGCATTGAACACCCCATGCTGAAGTGCTTACAGTGAGTATGTTATGAGAACTAAAGGTGCAAAAGCTGTCACACCTTTAATTCTCAAATTACCTTGAGACAGCATTGTAAACCCATGGTTAGACCCTTGTTTGAGCTCCAGATTGCTCTTTTTGTCCATCCTTGAGACAGTGGAGTTAATAATGATAACTCACCTTCACAAAAGAAAGCCTGAGAACAACATATTTAAATCTAAAAAAGAGTGTCACTGCTACAGATAAAATGAAAAAGAAAGTGTTTCCACCTGTTAGGACCCTGAGCATCACAACGCCTCTTACTGCATAGAAACAAAAGTGACAGAGTATTCCCTGAAGAAGGATGCACAGGGGACAGGGCATTGCTCTTCCAGTCAGCCCTTGGTTTATAATTATGGCTCTTAATTCCACTCATCACTGTTCAAGATCCTAGTGAAATCCTCTTGTCTCTGCTCCTAATGCTTCCACCTGTCTCATCTGTAGGCCCACGAAAGGCAGTGGAAGATGAGTACATATGTGTTTGTGGTTGCATTGATGTGTTTAATAAGGTGGCTGGGATGCCTCCAGAAAATCAGAGCTTTAAACTAGTGTTCAAAATCAAAATTACAGTAGTTTGTATACACAGAAGTTCATCTATCAAATAAACCCCACTTCACCTCTTTCAAAGCACTACTCCAAAGATCAGCTGCTCATCTTTGTTTGTGGGTGATAAGGAGATCTAACAATACATGTATTTTGAGCACATGGTGGAAACCCAGCATATAATAGGTTTGCTCCAGTACTGCAAGGAAAAGTTTGTGCATTTGAAGCCTGGACTGTGTTAGGGATGGCACTGGTTACAATATAAGTACTCACTTTATTAGTGTTCCTGCTCTGCCTCCTGTTATCAAAGGCAGCTCCTTGTGATACTGGATTGATGTCCTTGCCTATGTCAGCAGCAAAGGAAGACAGCTGCTGAAACACAAACTCATGTGGGTCAGGTTTGCCACATGCTGGCTGACCGGTGTATTTTCTTGCCAGAGTATTGAAATCCCTCTTGGAGAGAAAATTCCCTGCAACAATTCTGCATGGCATTTCTTAGAGAATTGGACAATAAGTTTATAGATCTTAGGGGGAAAATAGATCCTTGCAAAACTGCAAAAGAAATCTGTTGAGTGGCACAGCAGATATTCCACATCTTCCTTGTTTATTTGTAGAAGCTTGGAATTGCCCTCAACTGTGCTACTGTGGCTGTCTCTATGTATCCTGCCTGAAAAATTTTCTGCTGCTCTGTAACCCACAAAATGAGACATTAGTTTTTCTTGACAGAACATTTGCCAACCTCTTTATAAGTAGTTTAAAGTGCCTGCTGTCCTTTCTTCTTTCCCTGGCCATCTTTCCTGAACCCCTTCCACTGCCTCTTGCCCCTCAGCCCTGCTCCCCCAGATCTCTGTCTGTTCACAACCCCCAAACCCAAATCTTGTAGCTGCCCCTTGTGGTTGCATTTTCTTTATTCATCTGTTGTCTTCTCCCAGGCAGTAAGAGCAGACCAGAATCACAGAATGGTTTGGGCTGGAAGGGACCTTTAAAGCTCATCCAGGCCATTCCCCCTGCCACGAGCAGAACACCTTCCACTAGATCATGTTACTCAGGGCAACCTGACTGTGAATGTTTCCAGGAATGGGGCATCCACCACCTCTCTGGGCAACCTGTCCCAGTGTTTCACCACCCTCACTGTAAAGAATTTCTTCCTTATACCTAGCCCACATCAGCTCTCTTCTCCTTTAAAACTATAACCCCTTATAGTTTTAAGTTAATGGACCCCTTGTCCCATTATTCTTGGAGTTCCTCTTTAAGTAGAGAAAGGCCACAATAAGGCCTCCCTGGAGTCTTCCCTTCTCTGGGCTGAACAACCTTAACTCTCTCTATTATAGGAGAGGTGCTCCAGCCCTCTGCTAATTTTTGTGGCCCTCCTCTGGACCTGCTCCAGTAGATCCATGCCTTTCCTGTACTGATCCAGCCTGTTGGTGTTGATGCACCTTGTTTTGTGATGTTTTTAGAGGGGCGCCAGAGTTGCTGGGAACAATGTCTTAGGGTTTTCCTCCTTTGCTGCATTTATTTCCATCACTTAGCTGAAGCAGCAGCCTAGAATAGTTCAGACATGCCACAGTTCATCCTGATACAGAGTTTGAGGAGGATATCCACCGTGCAGCTACTGTTCTCAAGGTGGGGATTACAGATGGGTACTGGGTACAGAACTGGGCTGCCACTTCTGCCATAGCTCCCTGGGGGACTGAGTTAGAAACATGGCTTCTGAAAGCCCATTGAGGGCTCTCCCACCACTCCAGCTGCTGTGCTGGGAGATTTCCAGCTGTGTTTGGTTCAGCTGGAATGTGCAGCTCCCTGGGGAGTTTGCTGTGACTCTGTATTACAGAACAAGATGGAACGAGCACGAGGCAGCATTCCCCAAGATCTCCAGGGCCTGAGTTTGCAAAGCCAAGAGAACCCTGACCTTTGTATTAGTCACTATTGAGTGGATCCTCAATATTTTTCAGGCTCACTGCACAGAAAATGTCCAGCTTTGTTCAGCAGATCCACAGCCTGTTCAGTTGAGCTGCATTAGCACAGCAGACACATTCAAGCACTTTCCCTGCTCTCTAAAAGATTTCTTTTAGAAGTCATTTAATGTCACTGTAGAGGTAGCATGATGTTCTGTCGCTATTTTAGGCTAGATGTGGTCTGAATTCATTAGCTGAAGTTTTCCAAATATAATTTTTCTCTTTTGTGATCCTCAATTATAATTAATCTTTTTGTTAAACTTTCTGGTTTTGTTGTGGTTGTTTGGGATTTTTTTTAAGAAATAACTGTACAGACTTTTAGAAGAGATTGTTTTGTCTATGGATCTGGGTGCTTTTTGGAAGAAGGGAATAAGTAATTCTGTGATTAGGATTCTAAAAGAATCCTGTCAAACCCTAAAAAGTTACAAGAATGACACAAAAGATTCTTAACAGAATTGAAGCTGTTTCGTCATGTATTTATCACATAAAATTTTAAGGGTGTTGTGATTTTAGCCCTAAGTTTTGGAAATTCCAGCGAAGTCAAACCTGGATAACTTCAGTGAACATCTTCCCATACTGTTGCTGCTAAACCCCAGAAATGTATGAACAGCAAATGCTTCTAGAAGAAGCTTTGAGGACATGAAAAGCTTTCCTTTGCTCAGGAGAACTGCCACTCTCACTGTGCTGTGCTAACTATGCCTTTCTCCCAAACTCATGCTTTGGTAATAGAGGGAAAATAACTAAATACTTGCTGTGCCAAAAAGTGGATCTGTTCTGTAGCACCTTCAGTATAAATCAGATGTTCCTGCCTAGAAAATCTCCTTTTAAAATTCAGCTTGACTATAATTATTGTACATTTGAACTGATAAATGCAGAAAGCTCCCTTCCTCTCCAACATCTCCCCAGCTCTTTCTCAGCTTACAGAAGAACAAAATTATTCAAAAGAGAAAGTGAAGAAGAAAGGGGTGTTCAGTAGCACCCACAGGAGAGACAAGAAACCACCCCAAGTGCAGATGTGTTATGAAGCAGGTGCCAACCCCTGTCAGTGCCTGGCTGTTCCAGATCCCAGGAGAGAACCTGTGCTCACTTCTTGTGGGAGAGGTGGAATGACCACATAAAGCTCTGCTCCTGATGCCCAAATGTCAGTGTTCACACTGAACCATGACATTTTATATCACAGCTCACAAAGCTGTGCTGATATGAAATATTTACTTCTGGGCAATATTCCTGCAAATGTGTCTGGTTAAATTCCTGGCTTGAGCAATGCTCTGTGGTAGGGGGACCCATAGACTACTAGTCTGCATACAAGCATTTCCTTTTATTGATATTATCTTTTATTCAGTAACTCTTGTTCTTGAGTTATATGGTTCAGGAGTACTTCTTTTCCGTTTCCTTTGTATTATTCTTGAAATTAAGATACTTTCTGCATGCTCTTTTATCCACTTTTGTTCAAAACACTGCTTACCTTTAAAGTATCTCCTTTGGAGATGGCAGAATCCTTTGGGGATGTGCTTCCATAGCTCTGATTGTCCCCAGTATGTGAATCTTATCCCATTTGCAATGAGTGTTTCAAAGGGTGTTGGCTATCCTCAGCTTTTTTTAACCTAAGCAAGGGTATAGCCATTGATTATCATAGTATTAAAAATAATGATTTGTAAAAATAGTAAGTATTCTTTTTTGTACTTCTGTCCTTGCAAAAGTGCTGTGCAAAAGGATTTTAAGGTTAAGCTAAAGCAGTGATTGGCTGTTTGTGTCAGCACCTCTCTGTCCTGTGCCATTGGATTTGGAGCACCTGGAGGCAGGTGAGCAGTTCGGACTGTGACCCTCCTTGTGCAGGAGTTCCTATAGACCCGTGTCGATTGTTCTGTGCCATGAGGCTGGTTCCCTGCCTTTCAGATTCCTGACTTTCATACTGGCAGAATGAAATAACTGCTTGAGTACTTGCAGGTTTTGCAGCTTCACTGCTTGCACTTGTTCCCAGAACTGCTCTGCTGGGCATGTGTTACGTTATCTTGGAGCACTTGAATGTTACCATCATGAAAAACGATTATTTGTACCATTTTTTGATTTATTATATTAACTGAGAACTGTCTACACCTTTTGGGGGAGTAGTGGTTTACACATATGCATGTGATAATCAGTGATGCCCAGTCTTCCAAATGTAGTGGGGAGGCAATTTTGTCCTCCTGCTACTTTACTGACATCCTGCTCTGTGCTGCTGTGAAAAATTTTGCAGTCCAGCCTTTTCCTCTACCCAGGACCAGTACTGTACTCACCCATAACATCAGTTCTTCCCACTTCTGCCTCATCTTCCCTCATGTTCCCTCCTGTTCCCCCAGTCCCAGGCCGAGGGAGGGCACAGCTCTGATGGCCTCTCTCTCCCCTTAATGGGTGTGCCAGGGTGCAGTGGTCCCTCCCTGCTTTCCCAGATAAAGTATTTTGAGGATTTGAGAGGGCAAGAAAGGGAAGAATAGCAGAGTGCGAGGAGCGAACAAGTTGGAATTGCTGCTTATGGAAGGAAGTTGAGTTTTCCACTGGCTTTTCCTATTTCCCTGTCCTCTCCTACGAGACCGATGTGTGGGGTCATTAGGGGATTGCTCCCCAAGCCCAGCTCACCCCAGCTAACTCTGTTGGAGGGAACTGGCAAGCAAAGCAGGCAGCTCATTAGGAGGGACATTCCCAGAGGCAGGAGTGATACTAATGTGAGCCCCAAAGCTTTTCTGTGTCACTTGAAGACCGGCTCCAGCTCCAGCCCCAGCCATGAAATTTGAGTGGGGAAGATGGGTTTCTTTGCAGTTGGTTGCTCCTATGTTTTTAAGCACTCCATCCTTAATTGCCTGAAAAATTAATAATAATATAGAGGAATCACTACAGAGACCTTCTTTTGAAATACTCCCAGATGGAATGAATGTCTGTCTTTCGATTCAACCTCCCAAAATTCGAGTGTATTCACTAGCACTAGAGGAATTTATTTTGCACTAGGGGGTGAAAGTGTAAATGAGATCTTTGACATGAATAACGAGAGCAGGCTGTTCTCTGGGCACTGCAGAACTGTTTCTATTCCTCCTCTGGAGAGCTGTAGGAAAGGCCTTTCTGCTCTATCTTTTACAACAGTTCTTGGGGGTGACTTGATTCTTTCTGTACCATGTGCCTCAATCCTTGTTGCAGGGAAGGAGTGTGGTGGGTAAATGTCTGGTACCATCCAGTGTCTCAGCCTAGGTAAATTACTGGAATATTATTCCATTTTTGACTGTAAGGCTGGCAAGTTGACCACTGAAAAATGTCACTTCACTTGCAGCATTCCAGTTGTTACATTTTTTTAGAGTAACCATTAAAAGTAAATGTGGAGAAACTTTTGCATGATTAATCCTGCTTGCCTAGATGGTTAGCTATTATGGATTTAAAAACAAACACACAGAAAATTTTTTCTCCTTCTGAATTTTTTGACAGATTGGGGAAGAAAATTTCCACAGATCACAGCACTGTGGTTACAGGAATGATGTTCGTGTGATGTTTGAGGATAAACGTGGAATAGGAGGTAAACTGTTACCTGGTCAGACCCTGAAACCTACAAACAGTGTGTTTCCTGAAGTGATGGGAAGTGCTGCTCCTGCTTGGATAGCATTTGATAAGCAGGTATGTAGAAATCCTTTTTTTTTAAATGAATAGCTACAATATGACAGAGTACAGCAATGAAATTCCATTAGGTATTTCAGAAGATTATTTTGTGCATGCCAAAAAAGCTCCTAGATTGACAAAAAGAGTGGTAGTGGGTATTTTTTTCATTATATTAATACATTGAACAATTAATATAAACATATAACATGCCATACAGCAATATATAAAATTATTTCTGTATTGGGATACATCTCCTACAGGATGTAACAAAAATAAGAGAGTGGGCAATGTATTCAGTTTTGGGGAAAATGATGACAATAAGGGAATTGTTTGGCAACCTGATAAGAATGAATGTAAGTTAAGCCCCAGTCCAGGAGAAAGTGTGCATGGGCACTTGGGAATCATTAAATTTATTGGACTGCTACATGCTTGGGATTCACTCATGCCATCTTGCTTGCATGCTCAACCATTTCTATGTGATTTGTTCATGTGTAATAGAGGATGTCTGATATAGACACAGGAATTTAAAATTAGGTGGTTTTTTTTTTTTTTTCCCAAGAATGTAGTGACACCTTTAGAGAGTTACCAAATAACTGTAACCTGTGATGACAGGAATTTTGTAGCACATTGTTGTTGCTTTCCATGTTTAAATTTACATTATATTCTACTTAGAGATGTTTCTAACAACATATTTTTAAACCAAATCCTACAATCAGGGAAGGAAAACGATCTAGAAAAAGGAATCATTCAGCAGATCGCAGAGATGTTGCATGACTAAATGATTACAGTATTTAAATATTGGGAAGAAAGGCAAATCTCATATTTTTTGCTTTAAAAGAGAAGCCATGCAGATAATTGCAGTACAATTACACATTCATCTTTGGCAGACCAGAACTAAAACAAGAAAATGTAAATCTTGAACAGCTCATGTGCCTTTGGTTGGCTTTGCCTCCGAAATCCCTGGTATTGCTTGCACAGCACTGTGCTCAGGTATGAACTGGTCCAAGGTGTTAAGGCTTCACCCTGACCTGGACTTGCTTTTCCTACTCCCTTCTTGAAACAAGGAGGGGTGTATTGCCTTCTCAGGCCTTGGATCCAAGTTTATGGAATCAAGGGGCTCAGTAGGAGGCAGAGGGACCTTCCACTGAGCATCAGGCCCTGGCCTCGGCTGGTGAGAGGAGCTTGCTGGCCTTTGGCCATTCCTGATCTAATCAGAGGGTGCCTCCACAGGGCAGTCCAGGACAGGAGTTTGCAGGTTCGGAATTGGCCTCTGGAGGGCTCATGGGTTTGTATTAATGGCAGATTGTTACAGGGTACTGACTATCCAACTAATTCAGCTTCTCCAGTTAAGAGCCTGGAATGCAGCTCTGTCCTCCAGTGCTGCAGTTTGGAACTCAGCAGAATGGACTTAATGAGAAATGGTTTGAGTAGGTGTTTGTCTTTTGAAATGCAAGCTGCTTTCTTAGCACTTTGGCCTCTAACTTCCAACAGTACCATAGTAATTGGAAGAAGGACAGGCATAAAACTTCATTATTAACTAGGCTGAGAAGTAGTTTTTGCTATTTTATTTGCTTAATAAGAAACAGGTGTAAATTTAATTTCTTCTACAATTAAGTATGCACACAAGGCCCCCTGGGCTTGAAATGATGTTTATAATTTGACTACCACAAGTGCCAGGGAAACTTTGTGGCACTTTGCAAAGTGCCACAGTGTTTATTCAATATTTGTTATTTTTGGTTTGCATAGGTAACAATTTTTTAAAGAGTGGGATGAAGGGAACTTTGTAGTTCTGTAGTGTAGATGAGACTCAAGTTAGGCAGTGTCACATTTTGAGTATTTTTAAGACTGACTTCGCTTCAAAATGAAAAGTAAGTCATCTTCATTTCTGTTCCTTCCCCTCCTCACGCTTCCTGAATCATCTGCTTTGATCTGCAAAATTGCAGTTGGTTGCTGCATACATTTCAGTCATATCAGCATGTAGATAAGGGTATAAAGAGAATAAAGTGTGAGTGCTAAAGAACCTGCACAAACTCCTCAAATGCAATAAACTAGGACATAGGTGGATGCTCAGAGAAAGAAATAAATGCAGTGTATTAAGGATGTGATTGAGCTTCGAGTTCTGTGCAGACAGACTGCTTTGCCTGGCTGGTGTCTTGTGAGACAACAGTTCTTGGAAGAGATCATTGACAAAATTGAGAACAATTAGTAGTGAAACAGAGCTCTTGAACAGTATGTTCATTAAATGTCCCTATTTTAGTGGGACTGACAGAATGAGGACAAGATGGTACAGAAGCTTCCATATTTCCCGTGATTTCATGGCTCGGCAGCAGCTGGGTGAGGAATGAAATTCTGATCCTTGTCAGCTGAAGCCCAGGATGTTCAGACTGGGATTCAGTGGTTCTACTATAGTACCTTTTAAGCTCCCTGGAGTGTTCAAGAGATTTATACAAGGCTCCTGGTCATTTCAGAACAGTAGCTGGAGGCCAGGAAGGATCATTTGGTCACCAGAAATGACACTCGACACCAGTGTTTAGACAAAGGGAAAGAGGAAGAGTTGTTGAAGGTTGATAGAGTTTGTGTTGCCTCTGTTGTATGTCAGATGTTTTGTCCAGTGTTTTTGTGTTTGATACATGAAACAGTGAAATTCACAGTTAAAAAATGTGGATAAATATTGATTTTTAAGTTTATTTTCAATTCTGTACATTGTTCAGAAACTTGCATGTCATACTAATTAAACAAACTATAACTGAGTTTTCTAGATTCCTTTGTGTGAAGTTCTAATGCCATCAGGTTTAACAGGTAATAGTTATGTCATTTGATTTTGTAATTTAAATTTTTTTTCTCTAGTGGTGGAGGATCATAGTGCAGGAGAGTTGATGCCAAAAATGTGTCTGTTGTACTGTTCAATGGTTGCTGAAGATCAGTGGGATCTGAGCCTTTGAAATAATTTCTGGAAACAGAATTATTCTCCTCTTGCGCTTAACCTGCCTGAGAGAAGGGAATGTGGCTGAGAAGTCTGAGCAGTACACAGGGTGGCTTTTCTTTAGTGCTCCTGGGCAAGCTGCTACTTCTCTCTCCCCAGATGTAGAAAAGGAGGTTGTTCTTGTCTATGAGGTGTTAAAAAATCTCTGTCATCAGTACTCATGGAAGTACTTTGAGATTCCCAAAGGCACGTGCAAAAGGAGTGCAGACTATTAAGCAGTGTGTTCTGTCATGCAGAGAAATCAGCCAGCTTACTAGATTTCAAACATTTCCAACTCGTGGTCTGTAAGATGCTTGTTGAAACATAGGGAACAGCTAAATTGTCTTTTTTTTTCAATGCTTCAGGTTGTCAGATGAATCAAGGGTAAAGGTGATTGAATTTATTAAATATAACCAGGGTGGAAAATAAAGTATAAAATTACAGTGATTTGACCCAACTGAGTTAGGGAGGACAAGATAGAAACCTGTTGTAATTAATGCCTTCCTGCACATACTTATTGCAGCAAGCATCCTGCTAGATAATACACTAGGAAGTAGATACATGCTGCATGTTCCCTTAACATTGGTGTTGGTGGTTAAAAAATGATACCAAGAGGTGCAAAATTGTGTAATAGTGTCTGAATTTGAGCTGGGATCTCCAGGTATGAGGGCCACTGAGCACCTCCCCCGTGAAAGTGGATTTTTTGCATTATTTCTATTACAAGAGACCATGAAGAGCAGTTGCTACACTCTATGAGATTTCCCTGCTTATTGAATTGCAGAACCAGGTAAGTTTTGAAATGCCAATATCACACAGCTGTAAATGCCTCCTGAAAAGTGTCATTTCTCTCTGATAGTCTTCAGTACCATTCATTTGAACACTTGCAGGACCTGCTTAAAAAAACTCTTTCCACTTACTTTGATGTTAAAGCCATTGTTGTCACCATGCACTGTATTTTCTAGTAATTCATGGAATAGCAGTCTAAAATTTGCTTCAGTACCTAGGCAGCTCATTGTGTTATCAGAAATGCTTTGTTTGGAAGATTTCCCAAGCAACCTGCTGATAGTTTTGTATTTGATTTATTTCTTTACTTTAGAGTTCCATCTCTGCTTAGATGTTGTGATAATAAAAATGCCAAGCAAAGAATTTTAAATTTATGTGCTTTAATGTGGATTTCTGTGCTTACATTTCTGAGAAATAAATCTTCCTCCTGAAATCCATACAGTTACTTACAACCTATACAAGTTTATTTGACATATTTTGCAGAAGTGTTGGAGATTTTGCTGGTTTATATTTTTTTTATTGTTTTTAATAGGCGTTGAATTTTGATGCCTATTTTGAAGAAGAAGTGACTGAAAAAAATCAAGAGCTGTATAGAATCAGACACTGTAGAATATATTTCTACCCTGAAGATGATACAATTCAAGTGACTGAGCCTGTAGTGGAAAATAGTGGTCTAGATCAAGGTATCTGCTTTTTTTGGCACCCTTTTTTCTCCCCTTTATACCTTCCTTCAGTACAGTCTTGGTCCATTCCGAAGGATATGTAATTTGAGCTCTTATAGCTAAAATGGGATGTAAATGCACAGCTGTAATTGTCTTGTTACAGATCATGATGTGAACTTTCTTATTGTCTTAGTTTCTCAAGATACGGGGTTTGTAAGGCTGAATCCTCTCCCCTACTTAAACATACAATTTTTTCTCTAATATAGTACTTTGAAATCATATGGTGGTAAGGTCTTTGTCTGTGTTGTGTCTCTCCTGCAAAAGCAATTTGTGTTCTAGATCTCCATTCCTGAGCCCGGCTCCTCCCATCTTGGCACTGACAGGGAGTTCTGTAGCAGCAGCTCTGTAATTGTTCATGAGCTACTGCAGTGTCTCTGCCATTATTGAAGACAAGAGTCTTTTGTGCCTCTGGCTTTTGGTTCTTTTATGATTAAAGTGCCCTCGGCACAGTAATTCTTCCTTGATGCCTCTTAAGTTAAGAAGCTGCCTTGCCTCAGTGTCACATCCCCACACTGGGAGCAGCCTGAGGACTTCAGGAGGAGGGTTTACTGAGCTGATTTACTGGGGTATTATCGGACTTGGTTTATGTTAAGAAAATGTGATCTAGCAGTCAACATCCTGTTGCAGAGGGGGAACACAGCTGCTGCTTCTTGCTGTTTATGGGTCACTGCCAGAATTAAAAGTTTTCAAGGGATATAATCCAGAGAAGCAGGATGTCTTGGGATGACTGCACCTCCCAGTCCCCAAAGATGTTTTGTACATTTTATACATAGTTAGCACAGCGATTTTCAAAAATAAGTTAACCATTTAACTACACTATTTTTTCCCAGATCAGCAGATGCTATCAATTTCTCTGTCTACAGAGTAAGATAATATTTAAAGATGTTACATGCATCATTGTTGTTGGGACTGTGATAAAATTGCCTGTGAATCTCTTCTTAAACTGGTACTTCAGGCACTGCTGTCCAGGTGTTGAGTAGTTCTTGCTAGAAGTTTTGTAGTCTTATCAGCAGGGACTGATTTTGAATGCAATGAAACCTTGTCCTACTCCTTCCTGCAAGTGCTTTTTCATGTGAAAAAAGCATGTTGGAGCTCTTTCCCTTACCCTCTCCCTGCACCCGTAGGTAAGAGGTGGAAGACATCACTGGGTTTAGGTTTTCCTTGACTTGTGTGCCCCAAGAGTGGGAGCAGCTGCTTCTGGGGTTTGTGGCTTAGAGCAAATGTCCACTGATAAAGGAAGTACAGAGAGTCAGAGGTGATGCCTTTGAGAGAGAAGGTGGAAGCCAGATTCTTTAGAGCAGGATAAAGCAAATTCAAAGCTGATTCCTTTGAAGGAGTTATTTTCATTGTATTTGCACAACAGAATTGTGCAGGCTGCATCTTCAGCCCTGATGTTCCTGGCAGTCTAGTCCTGTTCCTTTGGTGACAGGAAGGCTACAATTTCCTCCTGTTTCCTTGATTGTATCTTGTGTTAATGATTGTTGGAGTCACCTTTGATATTGGACCTAAAATTAACAGAATGGTATTAGAGAGAAACAATTATTTTCTCAGTCTTCCATGCAAGTCTCTATGAGATTTTCTGAGTACTTTGTATGGGATAAATATATATATATATGCAACATATTTTACCTGATGTATTAAAAATAAATGTTCCAGGATCTCCAAAATGCACTTAATTTATTTGTCTCTGGTACCTGGGCTGGTAAGGAAGCTCTGTTTATTGGTTGTGTTTAGGAAGGAAGAAAAACTGTAGGTTGAAAGGCCCAAGGACTATTTGGAATGTGTTTGGGCTTCACAGTTGATGCATAGATATGAGGCCTATACTTTATCATAGACATCTACATAAATATTCTTGTTGGTTTTGAGGTTAATATGATGTAGAGTGAAAGAGGTGATGGAGGTGCCTATTGGAGGATTTTCTACTCACCTGCACTTGGGGATTGGCTTAATGCTCCATAACTGAAGACCAAGGACAAAGTTATTATGTTAAATGCTCTAAATATTTGTTATTGGATACATGCAAAAGCAGTGTTTCTTAAAGAAAATATACAAAATCATTAACTACTATACCTGACAATTTTCAATAAAGAACTGTCCCATTTCCTCTTTTATTATAATTCTATCTATATATCTTACCGTGTTCAAATTTTTTATCCTGACTGGGAATTTTTAAGCCCAAGAACAACAGGAGTGTAACTGTCTGCATTGTGAAGCTAGTAAACTGAAGCACAAAGGAATGAAAATCTTACCCATGATCATGCAGAAAAGGTCATAACAGGGCGAGGAGCTGAACTGAACTGAAGTTCAGGACCTTGACTATTATGCTGCTCTCTGCACATCTGCTGAAATACAACTTTTCAGCTAATTAAAATTCCAGAGATTTGTAGAGGAGACATCAGCTGTAGGAGAGCTTGAGTTGCTAAAAGGCAAACTGCACTGAACAAAAAAGCACAGGTGTGGGGATGTGCGAGAAGAAAAAGGTGTGGGGACAGCAGGAGCAGGGTGGGCTTGGTCTGTGTGAAGAACTGGAGAGTTGCAGTGGCAGGAAAGGGGTAGTGTAAAGGAGGAACAGCAAAAACCAGTGATGGATAAAGTAGAATTGAACTTCTGTTGAAGGCAGAAGGTGGTGGTGACTCTAGCTTGGATGTTTGCCCTGTCAAAAAAAGGTGTAAACCAGACAGATGGGATGGCTGTTTGCAGGAGGCTTCTTGGAGAGAAGATAGAGCTGTGACAGGGCAGAACAAAGTAGATCTTAGCTTGGCTGGTTAATGCCTTGAGGCCATGGGGTTGCCAGTGCTTGTGCCATAACCCACAAGCAAGACTTTGATGATCTGAATGGGTGTCCCTGGGAATGGTGGGATTGGAGAAATGCAGTAGTTTCCCATTGTACTCTTGTAGTGCTTGTGGCTTTGCAGAAAGAAATTTGGAGAGGCTTACAAACTGCAGGAAGATCTGATGAAGGAACAGTGGTCAAAGAAGTTAGAAGAATTTCTAAGTTCAGTTATGATTTTACAAAACTAAACCAAATTGGCTTCAGAGGTAAAAAAAAAGCCACAAAATGTGCTTTTACTATTGATCAAAATCTCAGAGCACCAAAGTAAATGATCTGTGGGAAATGTTTCAGTGACTTTAAAAACTGCTTTATGAAACTGGCTGCTGTGCTTGGACTTGAATTTGGTCTTACAAGGTTGCTACTAAATAACTGAAATTTAAACTTCATTTAATTTTGGATACTGCCTTGCTATTTGGAAAATATTGGAAACATTTGAAGAAATCTATACTGAGGAGGGGATGCAGAGACCTTGAACTTGAGAAACCAGAATCAGCAAGAAACAGCAGGACAATCACAGTGCACAAGGCCCAAGTAAAGATAAGGCGAGAGGGACAGTAAACTTGACCACATAACAAACTTCAAATGCTTCTTCCACAGCCAGAATGATAATTATTCTTTCAGTATAAAAAAAAATTCTCCCATAGAGAGCCAGGCTAGATATGGCCCTTGCAAGTGTTTTGTACATCTAATTCCCAGTTAACAGGATTGTGGCTGGATGATACTGTTTTATCAAAAGGTCATTTCTGTTCCCATGGGGTTGACTGTAGCTTCCATTGCAATCCAGACCCTCCAAGCCAGAGCAGAATAGAGCAGCTGGCTGGTTTCCCCAAGGTCAGCCAGATGAAAAAGAGAGTGGAGCTGCCTGCTGGCTGGGTTCCCAAGGCCGGCTGGCTGAAGAGGAAAGTACAAGTGGGAAAGTGAAGTTGCATCAGCTCCTCCAATATAACAGATTATCTATGAGTTTAAGCCTCCCCCGAGGCCTTGAAATAATTGTGATTTTGCCATATTTGATGGTGGCCAAATCATGACCTTGCTATGTTCTGAGAAGGGTGAATAAGTGAATGTAAGAAGCCTCCTTGTTTATTGGGATGAACTCTTCCTGCTGCAGGAATAATAGTGGTGGCTTCTTCTCCTTTCTGTGCAAGCAAAGAATGTACAAACTCCAGGTATTACTCATACCTCTCCTTTCTCTAGTGTGCTCTTGAGCTGTGCAGAGTCAGAGAGCTGTACTGAGGAAACTCTGGATACCATTTAAGAGCAGAGCAGAGAAGCAGCAGAGACCAAATCATTTGCTGCCCATCTTAGTTGTCAAAAGTTCTTCACTACTAGTGAGATTTCCTTAAGCATCTTCTGGGGTTGCCATATAATCTGAAGCCCTGAGAGAAAAGAAGATATGCTACAAATTATGTTGTGTGAGCTCAGTGCCACCACCACTGTCAGAGAAAAGCAGTACCTCAACTCCTTTTCCAAGAGCACAGTAGAGCAGAGCTTTAGTCTGACCAGATGCAAATATTTAAATCAGTGCTTGGTGATGCAGTAGAATGCCCTGCTCAATAAACTGACAGTCAAAGAACCATCAGGAATAGTAATCCATCCTGAGCAACCTGAAAACTGCATGTGCAGATGCTCCTTTAACAGCTTGCAGCAAATTTCTAGATTAAATTTACTATTTTCCAGAAGGAAGAACAATTTAAAAAATGATGAGACCTAACCTCAGATGATCAGGTTTTATTAAATTTCAAATTCAACATTATGAAATGTACCCTCTGCATGTGTACATCAGGCACAGTGATACCTAATAAAAGCAAAGGATTGCTGGAGATATTATCTTTACAAGACATTTTCCATTAGGAAAGAAATTCTTCTCCCTCAGAACAAAATGTGTGTGTTTCACCCTTAAAAGTGATACGAAAAACAAGATGAGGCTTATTCACCAAATCTGAGGTGAATAGACCCTCTGAAAACACCTCATATTAGAAAACTATCAACCATTATATTTTAATTAAAGTGATGATTCAACAGGATTTGCATGCTCTGACTTACCCCATTATCTATTGATTGACCTAAGGATTACACAAAATCAGGTAAAGTATTTTAAAGTATGTGGTTTTGTTAAAGCTAATGCAATGCAGTTTTGCATCATGTTAAAATGTGCTACTTCCCACATTTCCAACATCTTTCATGAGGGTACATCCTAAACAGGTGTATAATATACTTAAGCAGATAGAGGTTAAAGTTTATTTTACGGTCAAAGGTCTGTAACCAGGATGTTAATTTGGTACATGTGAAACACTCAGGATGCTGAATGGGTCTTAAATAATTATTTTAATGGGAACATAAAGTAAATTTGCTTTGTTGCTTTATTCCCCTGAAAAATTAAGGTTATGTTTTCATTGTAGGAATTAGAATTTAACAAAGAACTCTGATAATGTAGTAAAGAAAGGTTTTTCATGCAAATTAGTCCATAGGGAAATAAAGTGAAAAATAAAGAATTTCTATGGGCTAACCTAGAAATAAGTCCCATCAAACACCAAACAAAGCACACAGTGGTATCTTTCTCCCTCCTGCTCTGTCTCTTTTTATCCCCTCTCTTCCCAGACCTCCCTCCACCCTCACGTACTTCCAAAACACAGTAGCAGTGTTGGAAATCATCAAATGGGATTCAGCAAAAAACCACAGCAGATACACAGCTGAGGGCACTGGAAAGAGATGCAGTGAGCAATAATGAGATAGACCTTTCAGCTAATTGTGCCTGACAATCTGCTAGTGCAGGAGTAGGTTGGTGCTGGAACTAGTTTTAGTTTGGGAATTTTTGCATGTTTACTGTATTTGCCTGTAAGTTGCAACACTTTTTGTAATTCCTGTAATTTCAAAGTTATTGGGAACCTATGGTAGCAAGTAATTGTAATATTATGGGTTGGTGGTGTTTGTCTGGTGTTAGCCAGTGGGCATACACATTATAGACCTGGTGTTACAGAGGTGTCTGGGTTGGTAAACAGAGCAGAGAGCCTGAACCCTTTGGACCATCACTGGACCATCTTTTTATTTTCTGCAGGGTATTTTTACACAACTATATTGAGGTATTGATGTGGCAAAAGTTTGACTGTTGTCCTTCTTCTTCCCTCAAAATGTTGGAAGAAAGATTTTAGTCCCAGCTGTGCTGATCTGCTATTCTTTGCAAACCCAGAGCAAATCAGAGCTGGTCATACATGAGCTGCATACCTGTCTTTAATGTATGTATTACAAATTTGTGTCACCTACTAGAGCTACAGCTTTTAAGTTGATTCTAAAATTCTTATACATAATTTGTAAAATATTTGTGGTGTCCCTAAATCACTGAGTTTGGAAGGGATACCTTAGGATCCTCTAGTTGCTGTCCCTGCCCCAAGCAGGATCAGCTGAAGCCAGGTGCCCAGGGCCATGTCCTTTTGGGTTTCAAGTATCTCTGAGAATGGAGACTTTGCAACCCTTTTGGGCAGCCAGTCCCAGTGTTTTATCACCCTCACAGTGAAAAAGTGGGTTTGTGTGCTCAGCTGGAATTTTGTATCTTTTAATTTGCTCTCATCCTGTCAATGGGCACCATGGAGGAGAGCCTGGGTCCATCTTCTTCATTCCCTCCCATGAGGTATTTATAAACTTTGATAGGTTTTCCCCACTTTGAGTCATCTCTGTTCCAGACTGAACAGATCCAGCTCCCTCAACCTTTCCTCATATGAAAGATGGAAAGACGTTCCAGTCTCTTGCTCACAACTAGTGAGTAATTTTGAAGCATCACCCAATTCATCAATGTATTTGAGAGGTTTCAGCTGATTGGCCAATAGAAGATTTTTGTCTTTTAATGTCTTTTAATCTTTAAAATGTAATCAAATTCAATGCTGTCAGGATAACAGTCCTTTCATTTAAAGACTATGAGTAAGAAAATTTAAGTGTGTCATTACTTTATCAAAGTTAAAATATCTCTCTTTTTTCTCCTCTCTCCTTCTCTCTTTTTCTTTTGGATAATGTTCCTGTTAGACTGTGGGCTGTGAGGTCCTGGCTCCATGTTTTTGAGATGGATTATTTGCTTCAGACCAGCAATCAGCCCATCTCACCTCTCTTGTCTCTACTTTCCATGTGCTCCTTAAGGAAGCTCAGTTCAATGTCCCTGCCTCCATACTTCATAAATCACACTTTTTTTCCATGCTACGGCAGTTTATTTTCTCTAAACTTTATTCTCTAGAGATTCTTAGAGCAAATATTATTTACCCCACGAATTTATTTTAACTGTTTTACAGGAACTATTGTTCGGCGGCAGCAGATTCCACTTCCACCTCCTCATGAGGATCAGTTCTATACTATCCATGATTTCAATATCAACATAGAAGTAACCTTATATGGCCGAAAATATAAGATTGTAGATTGTGACCTGTACACAAAAAACTTCCTGAGGAAGATAGGAATCAGAGTAAATCCTCCTGGACACCGTCCCGATGACCCATACATCACAGAGCGGCAAAGGGTAAGGGGAGGCAGCAGTAGTGAAAACTTGATTTGAATAAAGCTTTATTTGAATGCATATTAGTAATATGCATTACATAAATGATTTCTTTAGTATAAAATAGAAAGTAGCTATTTCAGCATAGTATATCCAATGAGAAAACTTGGATTTAAAAGTTTTGGTGTGTGGCTCATTGTACATAAATAATTATGTACAATGTATTTCGTACCTAAATAATTTTGTCCTGATGTGTTCACACACCTTTTAAAACAGAACAAAATTAATTAGGAAAAATAATATAAACCTTTCAGTATTAAACTGAAAAGAAAAAAAGTGTACCTATTACATGTTCTATTGTAATGTACATGTTCTACTTATGATTTTGCTTGAGCTAATCTATGATAATAAACACTTTTAAAGTGTTTAAAGAAAGATCTAATTGGAATTGTGGTTCCAGCACACCCATGGCTTCCTGCAGACTCCTTTCTTCCATTCATCAAGATGTCTTTCATCTCTACCCCTACATGTTTTTAACAGCTCTTTGCACGTGTAAAGCAGATTCTTTTGCCATACAAAACCCAGTGCTCTGCAGTTTTAAGACTTGTGAGGTTTTATTTGGTTCCCTCTTTTGTAAGTGTATGGCAGCACAGGTACACAAACATACATACCTCCAAAAGTCTCGCTCAAAACTCCTGGATTCTATGTGGATTCCCCTTTGCAGGATTTGTTTGTTTGTTCGTTTTCTTCCCCGCTGGGAGTAGTAATGGGAGTGATTTTTTTGTCAGGAATAATGACAGTTTCTTTCAGTTCTGTTTTTCTTGATTAGTATGAGTGCAAATGGCACTTGACCTGACTCTTGGGACTCTTGGCCCACAATGTGCAGCCTGTTGTGACAGACCCAGCCTGGTCTTCTGGAAGCAGCAACTGCTCCCTGTGTCTGTGGCATCCTTAGTGCTCCCAGTGAGAAAACTGCTGCAGATCTCAGCAGCAGTAATGGAAGGTGACTATGACTGAGATGTGTAGGACAATTTCCATTGTCTCTGAGGCACTCTCAGACCAACATATTGGTTTCTCCTCATTCATGCTGCTAGGCTTGTGCAGTCCCCCAGTGAAAAGCAGCATTTGTAACACATCTGGTTCTGTGTTGTGGTGACTCAGCCTGGCCATGGGTTTTTTTTCCCTTACTCTGCCCCTGTAGGTAACAGCTGTGTATATAAACACATGCTGAGTTGACTTGATACTGTCAGACTGTGTCAACATTATGTGTGGTACTGCATAACCCACTTAGATTTTATTTTTTTTTAAACAACAAGCAAAACATTCAAGTGTTGGAGGACATATATGTGCCTAAAGAGAATGGAGAGGGGAAAACGGTTTGAGAAATAAGGGCATCAGAAGACAAAAAAAGACTAAAATCTATGTCTTCATGTTCTCAGTTGTTGAGGAATTACAGAAAAGTTATTTCGCAGATTCTGGCTGCCTTATGCTTTTACTTTTCTGTGCCTCATTTGTAGAAGGTAATTTTTTTTTGATTGCTCTGGACTGCTTTGAGCAAAATTAAATTGGTTTTTACTGGACTCCTAATACATGACCAGAAAATGAAGGTATGAAGGAAGGTAAGGAATGGGATGGGATAGAAAATGAGGCCAGTGAAAAGTGCAGTAAACCATTTAGACTCATATTTCACAGAATTACAGAATCATTTAGGTTAGAAAAAACCTCTGAGATCATCAAGTCTGACCTGTGACCAATCCCTACCTTGTCAAGCAGACCAGAGCAGTGAGTGCCACATCCACGTGTTCCTTGAACACCTCCAGGGATGGAGATTCCACCACCTCCCTGGACATCCCCTTCCAGTACTTAACAACCCTTTCCATGAAGAAATTCCTCCTGTATTGTTGGAGATGGTAGTCCATGGGTGGTGTTACCTGTGTTTGTTTGCTTATTTTATCTTCAAGGGTCAGGAAGGAGGAAAGAGAGCTCTGGGAAGGTAAATAACTGAGTTGTAGCCTATATGCCTGAAATGGAAAGAGTGCTGCAGATCAGCAGGGACACAGGCAGGCAAAACTTGGTTCTGCTCTCCTTATTTTAAGATTTGATGCTCTGAAAGAATGGGCCTTTTCCTTCTCAGATTTTAAGGCCAGAAGATGTATTAGTGGATAAAGAGACATTTAAACAATATAAACTGTCCATAGTCAATATCTTTTCTGTTCAGACAGCTTACATTGTCTCATCAATGTCTGTTACAATTCTACTTCAGAAGCAATTTTGTAGATGTAAAGGATTATCTTGTCCCTTTTAATCTTGTCCCTTTTTTCTACATGTGGATTTTGACTTAGGAAAAACATACTGTTCAGGTGACCCTTTATATATGTGAACTAACAGGACATAAATGCAGTCCTTGGATTGGATCATCATCCTGGGATCCAGTTTGATGCAGTGCTACTGGTTTTGCAGCAGCCATGACTGCAGGAAGCACCTTGTCATAGGCCACATCAGCTGGAAAGTATCTTTAGTTGAAGATTTGCTGTTCCTTTTCAGACCTATGGGTATGTTTTGAGAGAAAACATGCCCAGTACCTGCCAACTCTATACCGTGAATCAAAAGTTTAAAATCTATGCTTTAAAGTTGGAAGACAGAAAATACCAAAGGGAAAAGAACAAATTAATTCTTTACACCACATTATCTCTAAGAAATTATTTTTAAGGAAGTAAATCAGGAAGAGTGATGATATTTGGCATGTTAGTCATCTGATTACAGGCAGTTTCTTTAAAATATGAGCTGTACTGTAAATAATTGAACAATTCGCTGATCTAGAGGACCTTGTTGCAAGAAAAACAAGGATTAAAACCAATCCAAAATTGTTTTCATATTTTTTCTGAGGGCACAGCAACTCTGTAAATACTTCTTTGATAATGGCATAAATAGTGTTTCCTGTATTGTAATGGTGTGGTGTCATTTGAAAATTCTCAAGCCATGTTCTAAGGTTAGACAGTACCGTGCTGTCATGATCTTGTCTTTGAGAGTAAATAATTAAAAATATGTTTCTCTTAATTTCTCCTTTACCAGAAACATCTGGCGAGCACAAATCCTTTGCGCCCTTATGAGCGCTTTGACACTTTGAAACAATTTCTGGAGTTTGATGGACAAGTTTTAGGGTTTTCCTGTGTGTGGCATGACCCAGAATCTCGCCTTTCTGGCCCACGGGAACTTGTTCTTCGTTATTATTTGGCTGATGATACCATTGATATAAGAGAAATTTTACCAGAAAACTCAGGCCGGGATACAGTTCCATATTTCCTCAAAAGAGATAAGCTTCCAAAGGTGAGGAGTGAAAATTTCAAATTCTTCCACTAATTAAGAACTATTGAATGATTTGTTTTGAAAATCCTGTATTAGGATTGTAATGATATTTAGAAAATATTTTCAGAGTATTAATCATAATTGCATGATTTAGGTTTTGCACACATATTCACATAGTAACTTAATAAGTGAAGGAAAAATATCTTTAGTCTTGTCATGCCTAAACTAAAAGGAGCATTTAGGCAGAGAGATGTCCTATGATTTTCTTTCTCCTATATTAATGTATTGAGGTAACTGTATTAATAAAGCTCTGCAATAATGGAGACAAGAAAATTAATTAATATTGATAAGCTTATGTTAAACTGAGGTGAATTCAGATTTGATCCATGACTTACATTCAGTTTTAGTATTCTATAACATTAGCTCTTCATAGCAAATCTAGTGTGATTTCTTAAAATTGAGTTTCTGGGTTTGGGACCTTAAACAAAGCCAGTTAAAATCAATAGGAATCCATCAGTAAGATTTGTTGGGCATTAATAATGAGAAAGGCTCCACTCAGAGAAATCTTCAAAGAGTTTGTGTCCTCCATGATGTTTTATGATTATAAAATTACTGATCTGGATTCACTTCTGTATCACTCCAGACAGATCCTGATGATAGAATAACATCAGCCAACAGGTGGAATAAAATACTGGGAATCTCTTTCTCCTTTCCATCTGACACTGATAATCTATTTGTGATGCCATAGATGCACATGAGATTTTAGAGTAAAAACCTACTGGCAAAATATCACATTTTTCTCACCTTGTGAGTCCTGTGTTCTGAGATGCTGATTTAGCAGTGGCTCTATGATACCAGACCCTTTCTACTGCTGAGGTGCATATTGCAATTTTAAGGACTGGTTTCTTGCTCTGGGAAGTTTGAAATTGGCAGGAGAGGAGTCAAAAATTAGGGTGTCAGGGGAGGTTGTGAGACAAAATAACTCATTTTGATTACTCTACATGAGCAGTTAATTCATAATTTAAAAAAAAAGTAACATAAATGTGTATTAAGTTTGATATTACTGGGATAAATTACTACTGTAATTTTAAAACTTACTATAGAAACAAAAATACATCTTTGCCAACAGAATCATGCTAACTTGAATCTCCTGTGTTAGTGCAGTGGATAGGACCAACCCTGGATGGTTCTTTGCATGTTTTTATAATTACTACCCATCAAAATAATAGCCTTTAGAGCAGATGTTGACAACAGTGTGGTACTTGGGGGGTGCTGACCTCTGCTTTCTGTTTGCTTCCAAGAGAAAGGAGACTTTATCCTTGGATAGAGAGTAAGATTCTGAATGCTGCTTCTGGCATAAGTACTGGCTTTTGGAATAAACACTGGCATTTGGAATAAACACTGGCATTTGGAATAAACACTGGCATTTGGAATAAATACTGGCTTTTAGGTTTGGTGGTAGAATCTTAGAATTTACTAAAAATTCTCCCAGGAAAATACTACAGTAACAGTTGGTGTATAACAAATCTGCTGGTTCTAAGGTAACAATTCTCTTTCTTCACTGTCACCTGTATTTCTGAAGGGTTGGTCTCTCTCCTTGCAGAATGCTCCTGCTGCTCCGTATCATCCGGGCACCATCACCAATTACACTCTGCTCAATGTGCTGGGGAGTTCGGAAAGGAACCAAGGCTGGTACATAAGGGATGTTCTGCAGGTCTGATGTTGTTGAATGCCTCCAGTTGAATGTCTTTATAGTAGTTTCTGTAATTTTTGTGGTTGTTATCCTCTGCAACAAAGAGAGTCATTTACAGAGTGGTGCTGCCACTGGAGAGTAGCTCAAATGAGAACTACTGAGATTTACTGTATGTAAATCCCACATTTGTTAAAGTGAAGGAGCTTAACATGGGCTGGAACATACTTGCCAATGGACTTTTAAGGTTATGTGTTAAATCACACACACTACATGACCTGGGTTTTAAGAAAGGTTATATGGTTCTGAGATTTATGGAACTGCTGTATAAATGTTCCTTCTTCTATTAGACAGGAGCAGTGCATCGGGAATTTTACAAAGACAGTGACTTGAAAATAGGGGCAGTAATTAATGTTTGGGGAAGGCAAATATTAATCTGTGATTGTGATGAATTCACTAAAGAACATTACAGGAGAAAGTATGGAATTGGTAAGTAGTGATAAATATCCTTTCCTTATGAGCATTTTCATACTTCTGAGTTTAACAGAGCTGCCTTCAAATTTTCTTACTGACAAAGCATGTTCATTAAAACCCTTAGCAATAACCATCTGTTGTAGCCTGTTAGCAGCAAAGCAGTAATTTTTGCAGGTAATCCAGTAGAGCTTTCTTACGCATTGCTCCATTGAAAACTAACACATAATGTACTTGTTCTGCTCCTAATGCCTCTATTTGAAAACTACAGTGACAAAATGATAGACAAAGTCTATCATATGGATAGACTGCCATTTCTTTTTCTCTCCTTCCCCCTCCCCTTCCAGTAGCTGTGTTTGCAGTCAGAAAATAATAAAGAGCATGTAGTAAGTGGGTAAGTAGAATGAGCTCAATTATTCCCCTTTGTACTATATTTCATTTTATATGGATGTCAGAATCCTCACATAATAAGATTTTCTGCCATGATAGTTTTAGTCTATCACATTATTGGTTTTTACAATGCAGTTTTGTGTATCCTGGACCCTTAGAGTGTGTATCCTGTGGAGTTTCAGCACTAAATTCTGGAAACATTTAGCAACTGTCCATTGTGGAAAAGCATTTGGGAAATGAATAACAATAGGGGCTTTCATTTATCTGTCTTTGAATGTCCCCAGTCAGACTTGCTAACGGTTCCATCATGGACACCTTCCTGCAAAAATGACTTAGTTATTTTCTGGCAGTTTGTTAATTCAATAAATACAGCTGAACATTCAGAGATGGTTGGAAGAATTCTACTATGGCCTTTTCCTGCCATTGTGAAATAAAACATCTGAGTAGACTATTACCTCTGTTACCTTGTGATCAGATAGAGTGTGTGTGTGGATCAGAGCTTGTGTGCTTCACTGGGGGAATTAAATAGTGTAGCATTGCCATTCAAACACTAAATTTCTTAATTGGCAAAATATTTCTCATTGGGGTTTTTCAACAATACCTTGGCATGTCTGTACCAAAGTAAATCTGTCCTTGCCAGTGTGTGAGGAAGCCATGTTCAATAACCATGGTATTATCTGTAATAACAGCAAATTTAACTCTAGAGATGGAAAATAGGGGGTTCTGGTCTGAGAATTTCTTCAGCCAAGACCACTGCTGCTTTTTGGCAGCAATATCCTCTGTTTGAGCAAATCATCCTGAACAGAGAATGGGAGTTTCTTACTCAGGGAGGGGCAATAAATGAAATGCAGCTGACCATCCTAAATCAAACAAGCAGTGCAACCAAGTGGTACACAAATGCAAAGGCCCTTCCCCTCTTCTAATGCTGGCTCAGTAATTACTGTTTATGTCTCTTGATGTTAAAGTTAGGTGGTTTGCAAGTTAGAAGAAGTCAAAAGTTGCTGATGTGCAGAATTCTAGAAAACTGGGACTGTAGGTGGTCTAGTCTGTTCCTGTTCTGCAGTAAAGAAGATTTCTTTGCCTACTGAGGTATTTTGTCATAACCTCATAATTAAAAATGCTGCTTAAAAGCTACTCTGAAGCTGGTTTCTGTAAACTGAGAGAGTAAATTTTTTCTCTTATCTCTGTTGGACTTGGAAAAACAACTGCTCAGTATCCTCTTTTTATAATAACTTTGTACATATCCGAACATTATTGCAATACAAAACCTTATTACCCTGCCCCCATCCCATTGGCTGCTAAGGGAAAACCTTTCAGTCTTTCTCCATAGTCCATTCTTTACTATCTGCGATAATTTTTCTCAGTGCTCTCTCCAGTTTCTCTGCCTTCTTGACACCAAACACACTAAGATGTGCTCTAGCTCAGACCTTTGGGAAACTGGCAAGTGTTTTACACATACCTTTAAGGATATATGATGGCAGAGACTCAGGTTAACACGGAAAATCATCCATCTTGATGCAACCTGTCTTGTTCACAGAAAATAGTTTCTTAGAGCTAAGGGATTCACACACTTTGCTGTAAAAATCTTTCCTTCTTTCCCCACAAGGATTAAAAAAATGTAGGTATGGCTTTTTAACTGGAAGGGACCAGGAGTAGAATCAGGGTAGGTTTTGGCTTAGAAGCAGGTTTTTAGAGAGAACCAGTGAATGTTCACATTTTACCCTTAGTGATTTACACATTTTGTGTGTGTTTGTACATCTGGATGTACATCTCTGCAAGCACAAGGTACTCTCAGTGGGCTCAGTCCCACGAAGTGCTCGGAATTCCACTCCGATCCAATTAAACACTGGAATGGACTTAATTGCAGTTCCAGTCCAGGGAGACCATTTACTTGAGCAAGAGTAAGCAAGTGGATAAATTAGTTCTTACATCAAGGCACAGTACTCAGCACCTCATGGCATTAATCCAGCTGTTTTGTTATTGTGTTTTTACATTACTCCCCTTCAATTTATACTCTTCTGCCAAAGCCATTAAAGAGGCTGACATTTATTTTTGAGCCTGCAGTTTCAGCACAAGTTGCTTGCCCACAGAATTTGCCTTTTAGGAGAATGAAGGGTAGCTTGGGTTTCTCTTGAAGAACATGATATATTTCTAAAGTGGGGTTGGCCTGTTTTAATATGTTTGTGAAAAGCAGTTTTCCATGGATATACATGGCTAAGGCTCTCCAGTAGGAAGCTGATGGCATTACTGTCACATAGAAGTATTATGAATGCAAGAGAAATTGGATTAATGTGTGATAGTACCTGTCCAGACTTGCTAGTGCAGGCTCAGAGGAGCAGAAAAAGACTCTGTAGCCATGCAGGTGTTGTGGTCACCCTGCTAAAATGGGAAAGCTGGTACTTGTCTATCTTACTTAATACAGTATCTTAGCACAGAGTATAAAGCATTTGTTCTTAAATAACAGATTACTCAAGATGGAACAAAACCAGTAAAATCTGGTTTCCTACTGCTTTTTCTTCCCTGTTCCAGCACCTCCCAAGCCTGGCTGTTGAGCCTTTTCACAGCACCCTGCAATCCCTCTCCTGTCCCGGCTCTCCACCCCTCCCACCCCCTCATTTCTCAGGCTCCGTCCCTGACCCGCTGCCGGGGCAGAGCCGTGTGCTGTTGGCCAGGCAGCTGCTCCTGGATAACAGGGATAACAGCTGACTCCTTGCTTTCCCCTCAGCGGGGCATTAAAGCCTGCTGCCAATTTTCACTAGGCTCGTCAGTGGTCAGTGTCTCTGGTGCTTAACCTCTCCACTACACGTGGTGGAGACCAAGCAGCAGCTTCTAAATATAGTTGTGCCTATACAGATGCCTTTTTTGCCCAGGTAACTGTAATAATCATGATGTAAGATTGTAAATGGAGATTTGTTTGAATCAGAATAAACACTGTCATGTTTCAGCTGCATGGATGGTTCTGTGAGCACTAGGTTTTCCTTAATCCTGAATGTAAAAGTTGTGGACATGGTTTGTTTTTTTTGCCTTCTTATTTTACTTCTTCCCTCAGCTGTGAAGCAGACTCTCACCAGAAGCAGATCTCAGCTGTTTGTCATACATCTCCTCTGATGTACAGAGAACACCAGGCTAACTGCCATCTCTCCAGGTTATCACCACATCTCTGTATTGTCCAAGTCTAGTGGGATTTCTCTCTCCTTCTCCTGGCTTTAATGCTTGGAGGTGCCTGTCCTCTTCCTCTGAAAGTAGAATTTCTTTCTATACACTGATATTCAGTGTAGTTATCATTCTAATCCAAAATATGTAGCACTTGGCTCTTCCTTGAAAATGGCCTTATCTAACACATGAGGGTTTCCCTGCAGTTCTTCCATGAGGGCAGAAGGTAATCTCACACTACATACCAAAATCTCAGAATGCATATTGAAACTGAAAGCTGTCAAGCTCATTCAGGCTGGTTTAATGCTGCCTTTCTGGCAACAAATTCTTCTTGAGAAATTTAGGTTTTCTTACTAAGAAGACTTTGCTATCTTCATATCGTTTATATGCTAAAGATGTGGCTGGAGCTGTTTTGTTTCTTGCTGTTCCCAGTGCTTTTTCCAATCTCACTCAGGTTTTGATGTGGTGAGAAAGCTACATGCATGTGGTCCATGTTTGCTAAATGAGGGGAAATAACCCCCAAGTTGCTGCAGTAACAAGGGATGAAACTATGGATGGCAAAAATTCCCTGTGCTGTTCTATCTGGAAGTAGAAATTTGTAATCCCAGACTTTCACTTTACCCACTGTAAATTCACACTGAAAATGTTACAGCCTGGAAGAAGTGAGAATTGATTCCTTCTCCAGACTGGACAGAGGTAATTTTCTTAAACACCAGTGATCACCTTGAAAAGAGTGCATTTTGTGTGTAAGTGCCAACTGTCTGTCTGATTCTGCCCTAATAGTGTGAGGCAGAACAAAGATGAAATGAGTTTTTAGCTCGGGTAGCTGGCTCTTCACAAGTTGCAGAAATGAGTTTTTGACTAGTTTTGTAACCTGTATTTCTCTATGATAATTTCTTTCTAATTTTCCTCATTCACAGGAGAGAATCTGAATATCTAATCCTTTAAAATCCTGGAAAACATAGGTGACATAAGGTTTGATGTTTGTAATTTTCTCTTTAGTGAGACTAGACAGGTGGGGGTCAGTCTCTTCACCCAGGTAACAAGTGACAGGACAAGATGAAACAGTCTCAGGTTGTGTGGGGTTTACATTGGATATTAGGAGAAATTTCTTGACTGAAAGGGTTGTCAGACTAGAATAGGCTGTCCAGGGGATTGGTGGAGTAGAGTCACCATCTCTGGAAGTGTTCGAAAAACATGTAGGTGTGGCACTTAGGGACATGGTTTAGTGGTGGATCTGACAGTGCTGACTGGGTTAATGGTTGGACTTGCTGATGTCAGAGGTCTTTTCCAAAGTTACTGATTCTATGATTCTATGAATGACACAAGATCATTTTACTTCAGGGATGAGATGGGAACCAAAGGGCTGAACTTCCCTTTGGATTTTACTTACTCCAAGGTTCAGTGGTGAGGGATTCAACACACCCCCCCAGGGATAACACATTATTCCTCTTAATTTGTAGTTTCCTTCTAGTTTATAAATCTAATTTTCATCCACATGTGCTCAAGTTTACAAAAGGGGAAATGCTTTAGCGTCTCTTAATGAAAGCCTTATGCTTGGGTGTGAATGTGCAGACTGTGAAACACAGGAGCTTCTTGTCCTCTGTGTCCAGGGGTCCCGCGCAGATGTCCTGGTGCCCCGAGCGCTTCCGGCAGGACCTGTGACACCTGAGCAAAGAGGAGGGGCTTGTGTCTACCAAAATGCGCTGTTCCGTATTGCGTAATTAAAAAATTAGCGCTCCGCTTGATGAGCCTCAGCCCCTCGCCGCCTCCGCCGCGGAGCCACCGGGTGGTGCTGTGGGAGCGCGGAGCCGCCGTTCCCGGGAATCCAGCGGGGAATCCAGCCGGCAGTCCATCGGAGAATCCAGCGGAGAATCCATCGGGGAATCCAGCCGGCAATCCAGCGGAGAATCCAGCCGGCAATCCATCGGGGAATCCATCGGGGAATCCAGCCGGCAGTCCAGCGGAGAATCCAGCCCCGAATCTCGCGGGGGGAACCCCATGTGCTACCTGCGGTGCTCAGCAGCTGTGGGCATCGGGGTTTGCTTCCCGTCAATGCCGATTTACAGGCTCCCTGTTTATGGGATCAGGAATTGCCTGTATCAGGCACACACTGTGGAACTGTGAAAATGTGGTGTTTTGGTCACAAACTGTTTAGAAAATAGGGGTCTCATAAAGTTTAACGGGAATATAATGAGATTAGTAAGAACAAGTGCAAGGTGCTGCACCTGGGCTGGGGCAACCCCTGGTATCAATCCAGGCTGTGGGATGAGCAGATCCAGAGTATCCAGGCTGAGAAGGACGTGGGGTTGCTGGTGGATGAGGGGCTGGCCATGCCCTGGCCATGTGCCCTCACAGCCCAGAGGTCAAGGGTGTCCTGGGCTGAATCCAATGTACCGTGGGCAGCAGGGGAGGGGGGATTCTTCCCCTGTGCTCTGCTCTTCTGAGACCCCACCTGCAATGCTGCATCCAGCCCTGGGGTCCCAGGACACAGACCCATTGGAGACAGTGTAGAGGAGGCACCAAGATAATTAGAGGGAAGGAGCACCTCTCCAGTGGGGAATGGCTCAGAGAATTGGGGCTCCTCAGCCTGGAGAAGAGAAGGCTTTGGGGTAACCTAATTTTGGCCTCCCAGAACCTGAAAGGAGCTGACAAGAAAGATGGATATAGACTGTTTACAAGGGCCTGGAGTGACAGGACAAGGGGGAAGGTCTTCACACTGAAAGAGAATAGGGTTAGATTAGATCTTGAGAGGGAGTTCTGTGCTGTAAGTGTGGTGAGGCAGTGGAACAGATTGTCCAGAGAAGTCTCAGATGCCCTGTCCAGAGCAGGTCCAGAGAAGGGCAATGGAGCTGGGGCAGGGTCTGGAGCAGGAATGGTGAGGAATGACTGAGGGAGCTGGGGATGTTCAGCCTGGAGAAAATGAGGCTCAGGGGTGTCCTTTTCCCTCTCTACAACTCTCTGAAAGGAGGTTGGAACCAGGTGGGTCTTGGGCTCTTCTCCCAGGAAACCAGCAACAGGACAAGAGGAAATAGTCTCCAGCTGCACCAGGGAGGTTTAGGTTGGAAATTAGGAAGAAATTCTTCACAGAAAGAGTGATTAGATGTTGGAATGGGCTGCTCAGGGAAGTGGTGGAGTCACCTGCAGGCTTTTAAGGAAGGACTGGACGTGGCACTCAGTGCCGCGGTCTGGTTGACACGGTGGTGATCTGTCAGGGGTTGGACTCGATGATCTCAGATAATCTAAGTGATTCTGTCATCCCTGGAAGAGTTCAAAGCCAGGTTGGAAGGGGCTCTGAGCAACCCAGAAGGTGTCCCTGCCCATTACAGAGGGAGGTTGGAACTAAATGATCTTGAAGGTCCTTTCCAGCCCAAACCATTATACGATCCTCTGATTTTGGTGCATGTTTACACACACATACTCTTTCATGGTGAAAATGGCTTTGAAAATTTCTGAATGGTCTTTCTTTGGGCTTTTCTCTTCTGAATCATAGAAAGGGCACATATGGTTTTTATGGAGAAGAATGTTGGTATGGTTTTGCAAAACTCATTTTTGACTGATTCAGGTGAAAGTATCAGCCTTTTCAGTCAGACCATATTCTTCTAAGATGTAAAGGCTAAAGGAGAACTCATGTTTTCAGGCTAAAGAAAAACTCTGACATCTGAATGTTTGCTTTATTTTTCAACTAACTCTGCTGTTAGGCAAGTCAGATTTTAGGAGTGCTGTGCTTTGATCTTCTGATATAGCCATAGTTAAAACATTTTAATCACAAACCAGTTCAGCGTTCCAAGTGACAGCAGTTTTGTCATCCTCTTCCATTTGCACTGAAACCCATGATACAAGTTTAGGTTATCTATCTCTCTTCAGTTCTGCATAGAAAAGTTAAGTTTTCAAGGAAAAAGGCCTTTATTTCATTCTCTTATATCTCATATCCCTCTGACCTGAGGCTGACCCTGCCTCCCTGAGCAGGAGACCTCCTGAGGTCCTGTCCAACCTGAGTTATCCTGTGGCTCATGTCTTCATTTGCCTCAGGTCTGCCCATTTGCTTTCTCCTGTATGCAAGTTCCTTTTTTTCCTCTCAGCCTTTCAATTTTCCATTAACCTCATTTAAGCAGCAGACTGAGCTCCTCTGCTAAGTTTCATGTGAGTGCACTGGAAGCTGTAAGTTGTCCTGCAGCAGAAAGGCAGTGCAGGGGTGCAACAAGGGGCCAAAAAGGACAGGATTGTCACCAAGAAAGGAGTAATGAGGGTCAGGGAAGAGCACTTTGGGAGCTACTTCTGTGGGAACTGAGTGCAGGTCCCTGACCAGATGTGCCTCTGCTGAGTCAGGACAGCTCCTGCTTTGTTCCTGGGATGGTCAGGACAAGATTTGAATCTGGGGAAAATGAGGAAAAACAAAGCTTCCAAAACTCTGGATATAGTGAGTTATGGGCTGAAGTTATTTGCTTTAATGTACCAAAGACTTTTTATATATGTATGATTTAAATAATGAATAAAATTTTATTTATTTATGTATTTCTTTTCCTCTGGCCAAAAGCACAGGGCAGGAAACTCAAGCCAGTTATTTACTTAATCATGTTGTCTCAAGGGATAAAACTGAAAAATTAATTTAGAATTTTAATTTACTATTTTATCCCATTTTGAAACTGTATTTTTCTTTCCTTTTGCCTGTGTATCTTAATGATATTTTTCAAACATTTTAAGATTATAGATTAAATCCTGAAACCCTTGAAGAAATAATTTTGCTGTTGGCTCTATGGAGGCTTTTTCTAGCCTGCAACAGTAGGAGGGATCCTGGTTTGACTTTGATCCGTGGTCTGTTACAGAAATAGGCTAATAAGTATTCATATTGGAAGTTTAAATCTTTGGTAACATGGCTTCATCACAGCAGTAACAAATAAGTCTTGCTCTCTTTGCTGCAGTGGATTTCACCCCAGTTCAGTATAAGACTCCACCACCTCCAGAACCAGAAAAAACTCTTCCTCCTTATAACGGTTTTGGTTCTGAAGAAGATTCTTTGAGCTCCTGTAGGGGTGTGGTTATCAAGCCTCTCCATAAGGATTACAGGAAATTCCTCGTGAAAGACAGGTATTTTGTGTGAAAAATAATTTCGATTTTTAAAATTATGTATTTTTGTGAAGGAGATAAATGTTATGTAGGGATGTAATTTTTTTCAGCAAAATACACAGCAAAATATATCAGATTTGTAAGGCCTCAGTGCATGAGGCCTGGGTTAGTGACACGGTATTCCAATTTTCTGCAAACTCTGCAAAATTTCTCATTGGAGAAGGCAAATATTATGACCGTTCCATCCTCTACCTCCTTCCCTCTGCTGCCTTCAGTGGGAGTTTGACAGAAATATTTGTCCAGGAGCTTTGTCTGATCCAGCAGACCAACACAGATTTGTTTTTCTGTTTGACTTTCGAATACTTACTTTTTTTTTGTCTGCTGGATTTCAGGTGGTTTACTGTAGCACTACTAAAACTTTAACCCTTTACTTTGCATTATGAAATGATTTGTCAGGCAGCAGTTGTTGAAGCCAAAGAAAAAAAAGCAAAGTCTCCTGCTAAAGATTCACCTGGAGAACCTCTGTTAAAGAGGAAAGCTGCTAGAAAATGCTTGGGAATGTATTGATAGTGCCTATACAGATACTGTAAATTATTTAAGAAACAATCATTTAATAAGTATCCGATGAGTAAGATCATCTGGTGGACCTGAATTTGTGGGAGATAATCCTAGTATTAATTACTATTCAGAATTTTGTTTGAAAATATACACACCTAAATGTGTTCTTCCTTTATAAATTTTCTGGAAAGACACTTGGGGCTTGATTTGCAAGTCTACTTGAATAAAAATTAATTCCAGACCTGTGGCAGAGAAATAATTTTCCCCTGAAAATTATTCTTTTCTATCTGGCTGACTCTATCTGGTTCTATTAATTTAAGCTGAAAATGGTTTTTGATGAAGTAGTGAATCTTATGCCATTTTCCTTCTTGGTGCAGTAATAACACAATTATAGGATGTTGCAAAACTCAGGAGAACTTCTCTTAGGGGTGAGAACTTTTCTCATACTCTGTTTTTGATTTCTTACCTGTTCCTTTGCTTTTTAGGTATGGCATGGATAGTAACATACTGCGCTATGCAGCGAAACTCCTCACGGACTCTTCTATTGACAAGGATCGCAAGTTTATTATTTCCTTCTTCCTGAGGGATGACTGCATTTCAGTTTATGAACATGCAGAGAGAAACTCAGGTAAGATGCAGTAATGTCTCTAATCAGCCCCAGTTCCCTGCTCATTTGGTTGGACTTTGCAGTAAACATTGTGGCCAGACTCGGCTGTAGCAGAAGCAGGGATGTGGATTTTTAAATGCAATGGGAATTACATCAGCAGGCCTGCTGCATTATCTTGCATAGCTGGATGTCAGAGTAATTCATGATCTTCCTCACTCAGAATTACATTGTTCATTGCATGACAGTACTTCACAATATCCTTTGGGAACTGCAAGTGTAATGCCTTAGAGCTTTTATTACATTTTAATTTGAAAATCTGACCTTTAAACATTTGCTTTTGTTGTGGATAACATACAGGAACAGTATTGTAACTGATGATAAATAAGGACAGGAAATATAAGACATCAAGAATGAAAGACTAAATGCTTTGTTTTGCAAAATTGTGTTATGAAACCTATACAGCATCCATTGTATAGAAGCAGCTCATGAAAGCTAAACAGCTGTGACATTTTCTAACATGCTTTACCATTAATCATGGGGTGCTGAGCATTTAAATAGGAAAGATTGCCCTGTGCTAGAGTCTGGATTTGTGTTTGTGTACAGTCCTGAACTGTATTTCAAGAGCCAGACTGACAGTGTTTAAGTGACAAATAAATGCTTTTTCACTTCTCAGTTGCTTGACCACATTTATCCTATTGCTGGAGCATGGTCTCCAAATGTTGTCATGTTTAAATTCTCTTGGCCACTGTTGCCCATTTTAGGCAGCCTCCAGTTGAGGATATGAAAAATTTTGTGCTTTTCAAGCATCTTTTTATTTTCCTGAAATGTCTTGTGCACCGATGGAAGGATGCAGCAGTGGGAAGGATGTCAGGAAATCATTCTGTCATTCAGAGAGATGGGGGAGCTTTGGCTAAGCATGACCCTGTTGGAGAGATTAGTGTCTTTCTGTGAAGCACATGAAACATCTTCCAGAAGTGCCTTTTTGATCCAAAGTACCTCTGATGGCCTCTCTGCTTGTATCCAACTATATTATAAGTGCATAAATAGGCACCTCACCTCCAACTAAAATATGAGCAATTCTCTGAGAAGTGTTTGGAAAAGGTGTAGAGTACCTGCTTAGGACTTCAATGAGCATTCCCAGTTTGTCCTGCTCCACTACAACATTAAGATTTAGCACTTTTATGGCAGCAGTGTCTTGTTATCAATATTTTACTCACTTCCTGGCCTCCAGTGGCCTGTAATCTATGGAACTTCTTTTGTTGCAGCTAAATACACACACACACACACACACACACACACTTATGTATGTATTTAATATGTAATGCTGCTGTGAGGCTCAAGAGCAGCTCAGTTCTCCACCAGTGAATGACATGTTTGATTGGCTTTTTTTTATATCTGGAGACATAAAGGAGACATCTGGAGTCGTACCTGCTAAAGGTACAACTTGCACTGTTAAATTGAAGAAGTCCAGGGACAGTTTGAATCTTGGACTCCAAGTATGTGTACTGCCAGTTCAGTCAATTCCAATTCTCCTTTGCACCATTTCAACTAGACAAGGCCCCAGAGAACCTTGAACACACAGTAATAATAGCTGTGACCTGAGACCCCAGTTTTATCCCACAGCACCCAGACAAGAGTCAAAGCCACACATTTCAGTGCAGATGTAGTCAGCTGGTCAAGCCATCAGCAGCATGAGTGCAAGGCCAGAGATTGCTGCCTGCCTTCCTTTCATTTTGGAATGAGAATTTGTGCTGGGATTTCATCTCAGAGCCGGTTGAACACTGCTTGTCAAATAAAATGTGAAACAATAAATGGGCAAGTTTGCCCACTAATAGTAACAATTGCTTCAAGACATATATGAAAGGCATGTGTTCGTATGTGGACTTTTAACTTCCCTGGGTTGTTAAAATGGATGGAGTAGCTGACTTTAAGAGGTCTTAAAAAGGTGAAATGGAAGGATGTGGCTGAGAACTGGCCATTGGACCGTTTAGTGAGAACAGAACTGAAGAGGCAGGATGAAGAGTAGGGATGTGGTGGAGGAGGTTGAGCAGCAGTTGGAAAGATGCCTGGGTCTGCAGAAGTTTCTGTGTTCCCACCTTCCTTTTCTTTCTACTTCTTTTCTCTCACTATCCCTCCCTCAATTTAGTAATGTCTGAAGGAGAAGTGAATGACTTTCTTCCATGTTACGAATGAGAAGGCTTTGCAGAGGTCAGGTAAGAGTGGCTAAGGAAAAGGAGTAAGGCATCCAAAATAACAACCTGGCCATCCCTTTTGTGCACGAGTTCAGAGAGTTATTTTTGTCTTTTTATTTACATGAACTGGTACAAATCGGCAAGTAATACTTCAGATCTCAATCCTAAAATGGAAGTAATAAGTTGCTCTTAGTTTTCTCCGTTCAGCAACCTGAAGTACTTCACTCTAATATTAGTAACACTGTGAAACTCTATGAAATTCACGGGGCTGGACATCTTGAAGCACTTCTTGAGATGGGGATCAAAGCATGAGAACTTTGGCTCCCCATGAAGAAGATCACAACCCCTTTTCCACTCAGTGTAAGACCCAGCCAACAGCTGTACAAACACCTGAAAACTCTGATCTGATCTTAATGGAAGAGGGTCTTTCATGGTGGTGTTTATTTTGTGCTTTGAGCCTGGCTTTTGTAGATTTCCATCAAAACTCCCTATCAGGTTTCAGTGTAAAATCTCTTACTTAATGAGATATTTTCAGTCATTTTTCTTTATACCACTTGTAATGTATTAACCTGTAACATTTAAAAAACCATTATGGGACAGAAGTAGGTTTCCAGTATAAGTGCACAATTGCAGGGCAATAGAGGAACAAGAGTGAGTTTCCAATCTTACAAAGACATATTAAATATTAAAAACAGTTGCCAGGATTATATAACCTAAAATTTCTTATTTGTTTTTATAGCTGGTTGAAAAGGAATGTGTTAACATTAGAGTCACATTAATGATTTGAATTGTTTTTTGATTCAAGCAAGGTCCGATGATTACCATAGTGGAGAGTTTTTTTGTCTTTTATGGTGCTAATAAAGCAATTAAGGCAGACATGTGCTCCAAACTCTGGTTTAATAAGTAGTTTGGGTTTCACATTCATTTATAATTTTGACTGTAAGAGGCATTTGATTACACTGTTCAATAGCCTTTTATTGGACTTACATCACTACCTGACATTAGGGCATCATTAAATGTTTCTAAAGTAAGATTTTGGCTTTTGGCTTTTGGCTTGGAAACTCAAATATCAACAGGAAGCAAACCCCAGAGTTGTTGTAGGGCACATATCGCAGTGAAACTAAACATGTGGCAGAAGGTTTTCCAATACATGACCAGGTTTTTTTGGTACATGCAATGCAGTCCTGTGGTACACCAGAAGTTAATACAGGAAAGTGAAATGTTCCTTTTAGCATCTTACCTACCCTTGAGAACCTCCTGCAGTTTCTAGTGACACAAATAAAATCATTATACTGTGAAAAGAAACCATGTGACATACCCACCTTACAAAGCAAAGAGCAGATCACAATTAAATAGCATTGGCAGAACAATGTGTGGAAGACAGTGTCATGTCACTCCTACATTTTTAAAAAATTTCAAAAGCCCTTTAAAAGAAGTTAGAATCACAGCACATCACAATTTGCCATCTTTGTACGAGAGCACTCTCTTAAGTTGTGATTTTTATTTTCCTTTTTCTGCTTTTAACAGTTTAAGGATAATTGCCTGCCTCTTACTTTTTGGATCTTAGGTTTCTCAAGGGCCAGTTCCAAGGCTGGTGACAGGGTTATGGGAACGATTTGAAGAGGCACATTTCTGTCCCATTTTAAAGAAAAGAAAAGCAGGGAAGGTGTTTGGCAGGCATTCAAATGAGACATGTCACAGAATGTGCACAATGTAACTGTTGCTGTGGACACTGTCAGAGACAGTCCTTTCAGCAATGAGAGGGAGGGGAAGAGAGTGTTCTGAGACAGGAAACTGGAGCACAAAACATGGCATTTAAATACAAATCATCTGGTTTGGGGTGTCTTTTTGTTGATGACTTGGAGGTTTTTTATGAGTGAGGGTTTTTTTTTTCCCCCAAGTAAAGCTGTAATTAACTATTTTTAATTCTATTCCCACAGGGATACCTGGTGGGAAGTTCCTGGAAAGATGTCGCATTAAGAAGCCTGGGCAGGAACTCTTTAAGAGTGAGCCATCTGAATACTACAAGGCTCGGGATCTGTTTGTTGGAGCCAGACTTTGTTTCCATGGTCACAACTTTCTTTTGGTGGATGCTGATGAATACACATACAACTACATGGAGAAGAATGCAAATGAGGTGAAGCAGGCTCTTGTTAATTTCTGTTATCTCTCAGGACTGTGGTCTATCCATATATTTTTCAGAATTATTTGTACTGTTTCCTCACCCAAAGTTCGCAGCCCAGTGCTCTCTGTCGAGCAGTGGATTTAGGAGTTGGGAGTGTGTGGAAGTCTGGCCACTCTTTACTGTCCATTCCCTTTTCCTTTCTCAGAATCCCCTCAGACTGCATTAGGAGTTGTGACAAGGGATATCCCTGCCTATTCCTTCTTGAGGCTGTTTATGAACCTCTTGTCCCTGAGTTGATCTAACCCTTGCTGAACCTACAGATACTGTCAGCTTCCACAACCTTCTGTGACAAGTATCTGATAAAAGAAATATATTTTATCTGTTTTAAACCAGCCTCCCATTAGTTTCAAAGCCAGTTCTTGTGTTCTGGGGTCTGGTCAAGATCCCCATTCACCTTATGCACCACCTTCATAATTTTGTAAATCTAAGACATTCTTCCCCCTCAGCCTAATCCTATCCTAATCCTTCAGAGTCTCACCCTTTTTAGTCTGTCCTTGCAAAGTAACTGTGAGATGTGGAGACTGGAACAGTGTTCAGTACTCAAGATGTGAACACATCCAATTTAGTCTTACTGTTGGGGCTATTTTATGTCCTGATTTGATTTTGGGGTTCATACATACTTTTCTGCCAAAACATTTCCTCTTGTTATATTAGAAATTCATATCACAGTCAGGAATTGAAGCTTACAATGTTTATTGAGATTTATTGTCTTTTTTCTGTTGCCTTCAAAGGGGAGAGCAACAATAAATTGTGAGCTGGGGTGCCTGCACTGATTTATACTGGAGCAGAATGGTGCAATTTTTTTGTAAATTAGCATGAATTAGCACCATCTGCCTTCCCTGGAATAAAGAGGAAGATCTGCAAAATGGTTGTGGATGAAAAATGCTAAGGCTGCTAAATGCTTAAAGCAGTAAAATACAAAGCTAAAAACTTAAAAGTACAATCCCATGTGTTTCCTTCCTGCTGGACTGTTTCTCCTCCTGGTATAATCAAAACCAAACCTATTCTCCACAATGCAGAGCTCATCCTTAGATTGTAAATGTTCTTTGGGTTGTTGTTTGCATTGATTGTCCTGGATCAAATGGATGAGACTTTACTTCTCCAGACTGAATGATTGTAGGATATCAAAATAAAATCTGCAAAATGGGAAGAGGCAACATTGAAAATACTTTGTTAAAGTGAATTTTGAAAATCTTTGTGCGGTTAAGATTTTAATGCAGCTGGTAGAAAAAAGAGTCCCAATGGTAGTAGGTGCTTCACTCACATCTTTTGGCTAGAGCTCCAGAAGTTTGTCTCAGTTCAAGAGGGGACCACATGCTCAAATCACAACAACTCCAGCAATTACTAGAGAAGATCAGAGCTTGAAGATTGGAAGAAGGGGAAACAATTTAATGATGACTATTTGTTAGTTGTTTCTAAAATTAGAAAACAAGTTATTTCCCTTCTGGATAGACAAGAGGTTTCATTTCAGCAGAACACATCAGTATGTTTTCTGAAAACTGGTGAAGGGAACCTGTATGGATTGGTTTTTTATGGCAATTGCCATTTTGACCACAGTTTTATAGGCATGTGGTGATTTAGATGAAGTTTTGATTGGTAATCATAGTGCAGGTGGGTATTAAAATTTGTTTGACACCATCTAAGATACTTGGAAAGTTCTAATTTTCTGTTTCAAAATTATACTTATTGTAATGTTTTTATGTTAAAGGGAGAGAAAACTCAATCTTGTCCATTTGCCACCTTTAATGAAAGTAACTTTAAGGACCTAGCTCAAAACTTTTCAGCACTTTTAGTTTATTTTTCAATTTGAGGGAAAAAATATTCATTTAGAAAGGGTAGATTTGCTTGCAAAACAGAACAGGTGTGTTGTGCACAGTCCTACTGGTACTATTCAGGTTTGGGGAGAGCTGTTTCAAACAAGGCATCACTGTAAGGGAATTCAACATTTCTGAACAGTCTCAATTGTTCTAACTTTGCTGTCTGCTGCAGCACAGTCATGGGAAAAGGATTTTACTTCCATTGAATTCAGCAAATAACCTCTGACTTAAGCAAGACAATCAAACCACACTAGAGTGTGACTAGAAAGATGTCAGCAATTACATGAGAAGGGGAAAGCAGATGAAATTATTGCCATGCTGCTCGGATACTCAATGCCTATGTAGGTGTTTGGAATATGTAGTTTAGAATAAAAAGATGTAAAAATAACTGTTTTGATAATGTAGGGAAGACAGACTCTTAAATATTCAGAACACTTTGTGCATCCTGAAATACTCTGCTCTCAGAATCCTTCTGCTCAGTCTTTTGTCCCTGTTCCTTGCTTGATCAGCAGAAGGCTGAGTGCTTATGGCCCAAAGAGAAACATCTTGGAGAGGGGCCTGGAAAAGTTTCTGCCTCTAAAACTCTTTGATTGCTGGTCCAGCTGCTCCAAACCACTGCCTTGCAGGGCATTGCCTGCCAGGGCTGCACCTGGGGCTTTAGCATAGGCTGAAATTGTCTTCTCTAATTCTGAGAAAAACCTGCAAGCACTGATGTATTGATTAAACTTGGATCAATTTCTGCTGCTCTGGCAGTACCGTAGGGACTTTAAATACCCCTTTCTAGATCACTTTGAACTGATACAAAGCTTTAGAGACACTTCAGAATACTTGGGACTGAGGCCAAATTTTTATGTCCTGGTCCTTAATACCAGTTGTACCCAATTTCAGATAATTGCTATTGGAAGAAATGGGAGAAAAGTATTTTCAGGCATCTCAGTGTGCTTTTTAAGTTAGGTAGAGCATGACAGATGTGAGGACATAGCAGATAATCCTATTTAAAGTCACCCCAATTTAATGACTAAGTACTTCTATGTTTTATATTAAAAATGAATATAACAAATACATCCTTGGTAGAGCACTGACACAACAATCTGAATACAGATCAAAAGCCTTAGTGCTTCAGTTGTTTTGTTTAATGTTTAATCTGAGTTCAAATTTATTTTAATGGTCTATTTAGGAAGAAATAAACATTTAAGCATTTTTATACACAACAGGTAAAATTGGTTTCTAAAAAATTTCCAATCTGCTAATTCTGAGTATGTAAGACAATGCAGTCCAAAATGAATGGGACTATCTGTTAGAACATTTCATTGGAGCCAATGGTGAAAAATTAGCTTTAACTTGGTGAAATTTATGACTTGAGAATTCAGTGAGGTGCACCAACATAAAATGAGGACCAAGCTATTAGAACTGTATTTTAAATGTTTCTACTTCTGCTTTAAAACACAATGTTTGAAGCAACAGTGGATGTTCTTTCATGTAGCTGCACTAAACTTTCTGAGAATGCATGATCTGAAGATTTTTTAAATTTTGTTAAAAGATTGTTTAATTATTAAGATTGTTTAATTGTTTATATTCTTGATAGGAAGCAACTTTTTTTCCAGTAACAAGCTTCCCTCCAAATTTAACACAGCAATGATTTATGCACTCTTCAGTATTGCCCTACACCTTGTTGACACACACGGTGGGCTGCAGAGTGCTTCTCACAGAATGGCTTGGATTGGAATGGCTTGGGGATGGAAGGGACCTTAAGGATCCTCTTGTTCCACCCCCCCTGCCATGGGCAGGGACACCTTCCACTATCCCGGGTTGCTCCAAGCCCCATCCAACCTGGCCTTGGACACTTCCAGGGATGAGGCAGCCACAGCTTCTCTGGGCACCCTGTGCCAGGGCCTCACCACCCTCACAGGAAAGAAATTCTTCTTAATATCTAATCTAACCCTACTCTCAGTTTGAAGCCATTCCCTCTTCTCCTGTCACTCCAGGCTCTTGTAAACAGTCTATATCCATCTTTCTTGTCAGCTCCCTGCAGGTACTGGAAGGCCACAATTAGGTCATCCTGAAGCCTTCTCTTCTCCAGGCTGAACAATCCCAATTCTCAGCCTTTCCTCAAAGAAGAGGTTCTCCATCCCTCTGATCACCTTGGTATCTCCTCTGGACTTGCTCCAGTAGTGCACAAAGCTGGGGCATGTCCAGCCCTCACCCACCAGCCCCCCAAGTCCTTCTCCCAGGGCTGCTTTCCATCTGTTCATCTCCAGCCTGAACTGATATCAGGGATTGAGACCCAGGTGCAGCACCTTGCACTGTTCATATTAAACCTCATGAGGTTCTCATGGGCCCATTTCTCCAACTTGGACAGATCTCTCTGGATGGCATCCTATCCTTCAGGTCTTTGTAACCTATGTCTTATTTTCCTCTCTTAAGTTCCCCATGTCTGATATTGTTGTCGTCCTCAACAAACTGAAGAACGTGACTGAATCTCGTGCTAAAGAAATCAGAAAGACTTTTGCTACAGCTGACCCTGAGCATACCAACGTGATTGGGTATGATACTTTCAGGTAAGACAGTGGATTTGGGGGCTTAATATTTGTTCTGGTTTGAAAAAACAAACCAGTGGGAGACATGAAGTCAGAATAACAATTTATTAAGAAAATTAGAATAAAGGCAGGGAAAGAAAAAAAAAAATCAAGAAAAACCACACTGGTTTAAACTGACAGAGTCAGATACAACTAACACCCTGTTAGTCAGGGCAGCAGTGGCAGTCCAATAAGATGGTGGCTGCAGTCCTCCTGAAGTGATAGATGTAGTTCTGTCGAAGAGGTGATCCTGGAGAAAAGGTCTGGTCTTCCTCAGAAGGTCCAGTGGTGGGTATGTAGCTCTTGTCCTCTGGAAAATCCAGAGGCAAAGGCCTGCTTATGATTTTCAAAATCCCAGTTTATATCCAGGATTGAGTGCCTGGGTCCTCCTTTGGGTGGAGTTTCTCACAATAGATGGTGAGTTCTGAGATAAGGCACTGATGGCCCATTAACAGGAGATGGTCCAGGGGGCAAGTTATCTGTGAGCCACAGGCAGGGCACTGATGGGCCATGAACAGGAGATAGTCCAGGGGCCAGTTATCTGTGAATCATGGGCAGGGCACTGATGGGCCCATTAGCAAGAATAGCCTTGATGGGGGGAGGCAGGGAGCACTGCCCCACCTGGTTCATGAAGATGGTGATAGAATGCATGCTTTTGGTCACATCCCACTTTCCAACCCAGGACAATATTTAATAAAGGCAAATGCCCCCAAAATGTATGCAGCATGACTGGGTTTTGATGCTTTCTCCAGGTTAGCTGACAAGTGACGTAGATTTGTTTGCATTTACTTGGAGATTGTGTGTGAAAAAGGAAGTAAATCCATGCTCCAGAAAAAAAAAGAAGTGATAGATTCAAGTAAACTGAAAAACACAACAGACATCTGTCTACTTTTTATGGAGCTGACACACAGTGTTGTGAAGAAGTACACAAGTCAGCAGTAATATATGTGCTGAAAGATAAAGTCCATCCTGAGATTCAAACAACAGTTTTGAAATTCAAGTAGGAATGTTCAAGTTGCCTCCTGAAAATGGTGTTTGGGTTTTGAATCATTGGTAAAGAAGAAAGTCTTTACAGAACTAAGGCGTATTGAAGTTACAGAAGTGGTAAGCATGTTTAAATAGATTGGAAAGCAGTAGTGAGAACAATAATCAATACTTGGATAGCAATTTTAACATAGGTAAAAGGAGCAGAAATCTGGATTCTGGCAATGATCCAGATATGGCAATGGCCAGATGTAGGAAAGAGGAAATCAAATACAAGCTGATTTCAGTTTATCTCACAGCCAGAATGAGCATATGAACTGTGTTGGGCACAGTACTGGTAAGGTTAGTCATGTGAAACAGAGGAGAAAACTTCCCCTAGCAGCATTTGGTTTTCCCAGAAGTAATACACTGTGTATTTACGAACTGTCATAATAACTAAAGCACGTAAGTAGATGAATATTGCATGGAATGTCATCTCCACAGGAATGCTAACCGAGGCAGAAATTGCTTCTGAAATTCAGAAGATAAATAGATCAGCAGAACGTTCTTTCCACAACTCAAAGTGAAAATAGTGAGAAATTAAAACAAGCTGATATTCAGAAATGAAAAATAAGTGATTAAAAGGTAGGATTTAAACTAAGAGAGGCAGCTTTTGGTCAAAATATTTCTGAACTCAGATATTTTACTTAGCAGAAGCAAGATTTTGAATTGCTAATTGCATTAAGAGGGAGGATGTTATTTCTTGAGTAAGAAGGAAAAAAATTGAAAGTTAATGTTTTTCAGGAGAAAGTTTAAGGCATTTGGAAAAGGGTTTTAAATTTATGTACAAGGTAACTATGTAAAATAAATAATATGGTTTTAGTTCAAATTATGAAATAACCATCTGCAAAACTTTGTGCATGCACTAAGAACAACTCAAAAGTTTGGAAGATTTGCATGACAAAATTAGAGAAGAAACCCTTTAAAAGGGACGATTGTGCTTTTAAATGGCAGGGAAGGGTTTTTGTTTCATCCAGAAGAGGCTCAGTTGGGTGTAAATTTAATCATGGACATAATCTGTGCAGCTGTGAACAGCTCAACTGTTGAATTTAGGGCGGTGCTATTCTGTGACATGGAGAGAGATATGTCTGATCATGGGGTATTGAGGGACTTGGTTTCAGCCACAAAAATGCAGGAGCCCTCTCCATGAGCAGGAAAGCTGGGGAGCCCAAGTAATCAGGATTTTATGGTCCTCAGTGCTCACCTGGGCCAGTCTCAACACCCACTAATGGTCCCGACCCCTCCTGGTGAGGGAAGGCCTGGAGTCTAACAGGGAATGTTCACACTTCCAGAGGGAGAACTTCCCTCTAAGGAGCACGGACCGTTTGTGCTCTATAGTGATAGTAGATTTTCTTTCTGTTAATTTGTATTACATCCAGTAATTGAAAGGCTCTCTTCTTATTATTATCTTTGTTTCTTATTTTAGAATGAAAGAAGCATTTTTAATGACAAAAATGAGAGTTCTTCCTTACATCTATGAAAATTCCAAGATATTTTTATGTGAATAGAATTTTTTTTCTTTCAGTTTCTTATTGTATACATCTCTATTTATTTTTAAGCTGCCATGAGATTTGATGATTGTAAGTAACAAATGATTATTTTTAGTACAGGCAATTATCTATGTGGCAGCTTCAATGATAATCCTCTTTCCTTATCTTAAATACAGCTGAGGCTTTATTTGTACTCTGAATTTGGCTGTTCAGATTTCTTCCTTTCTATCTATGGAATTTGATACAAACTGCATGTAAAAATACATATATAAGTATGATGCAGTGAAGAGGATTGTAATTACACAATTTACTTTAACTGCTTTCAGAACCCAAATCTTCAGTACTTCCAGGAAATAAATATGTGATATACACTGAAGCTATCCCCTAAGCTATCATTAGAACTATTGAAAGCTTCGTTAAAAAGAGAATTAAAAAATAATTAAAACTTAGATGCACGTGCATCACATAGCCCTCTCCAGTCTGTTTTTTCTCATAAGCTACTGGCAAGATTGTTTGCTGTTAGAAACAAAGAACCATGTGGGTCTAACAAAGATGCCTATCTTCAAATCAGCTTGAGAAGCAGCTCTCTTGAGCAGTTAATTATGATTTCTTCTTTCTGTAAAAAATTCAGATTGCAATCTGTCTTATTCTTTTAGAACAACAACCAGAAAGTAAAATAAGAGATAACTAAGCTGTGGGAACAATTATTGCAGTTTTGGGGTTTTGTTTTGTTTTGTTTGTTTGTTTTGTCAGGGAGAGTTTAGATGCCGTTATGTTCGCGAGTCTTGGGTCTCACTCATTAGTCCCTCACAATCACTAAAATATTCCTTAATTCCCAGTGAAATAATTGTTTCTGCAGGGTTTTGTGATTTGATTGTCACTTCATAGATTGAGAAAATAAAAGACTTTTAAAATCCTGATGCTGGAAAAATCTGTGCCATGTATGGAAACCCAATCTGTGGAAGTGTTCCGCTGGCTGATGTTATCTATAGCCCCCAGCTCTGCCAGCCCAAGCATTGGAGTGCCAGGCTTATCAGGCAGCATTGTCCTCTTTGTGTGTGCAGTGGTGTTACTGCAGGCTGCAGGAACGAGGCTCCAGCTTTGACTGGATCTCTGAATGCTGCTGCAATATAAATGATAATATCCAGTAAGTGGAAAAATAATACTTAAAAGATAATGATAATATTAGTAGATGGACCACGTCTTGGTCATGAAGTTTGTGTAATCTCAAATAAGATTTGCTACTGTCAACAACTTGTCACTTCCTTGTATTTATTTCCTGTGACTGCAAATAAAGGATCATTCTGATTTATTTAATATGAAAAAATAAGCAGTTGAATCCAGGTAGACACTCTAGAGTATTTAACCTTTCTTTAGTAGCTGAATAAGTGCAATCCTATTACATGAAGTGATACCTTCCTTTGAACAGGACCACCCAAGCCTCTGAGAGCATGCAAGTGAAGAACTATGTTTCTTGTTAGAGGTTTGCAAATTTGGAAGGGTCCTAAGTTTCGGTGCTTTCAGTTCACATGTGGATGTTAAAGAGGGCTTTCATCAGATTAATTAAACAATTTAAGTATTCTCCAGGCAGCCATTTGAGTCTACTACTGTCAGAACTTTGTGCATCACTATTAATTTCTTCAATTCCTTTTTGAGGATTGGTGTTTACTCACAGTGATTCAGTATCCTCATGGGTAACAAAAGGTACAGCACTAACTGCACTAGCCATTACGGTGAAGTTTATTCTTGGTGCAGTTTATCCAGAAGTATTATGGATAATTAATCTAATTTTGACACTGACACGTAGGCCTATGTTGATGCTTGCTGTTAAAAAGTCTGGTTGAATGTGAGTGCACCAGAGGCAGACATTTGGGATCATAGAGCCAATGTAGTTACACTTATCCCGATTTGACAAGAGGCCTTGTTACAGCTGAGGGAGCTGACACTGCCCCATCAGATGGATCTCAGGAACATTTCTTCTTCCTTGAGCTGGGCTAATTTGAGCAGCACACACAGGCTTGGGAGAGCACATCCCAGGCTCATCCCTGCATGGGATCTGGTTCTCCACTTACAACCGCCAAGTGCAAGCTGCTCTTGCTGCTGCCTCATCTCTTACATTCTTGCCAGGGGAGCTTGTGGTTGGGTGTAATTTTCTGTATGCACCTCTGGTAAAACACTTCAGTCATGGTTGGGATGTATTTTTGTATGTACAGACAGCTACTGAGGAAATTCGGACATCCTTCCTCCCTGAAAATTAGGGCCTATTAACTGGTTTTAACTTATTTACTTAAAACTAATACAGGCTGGTTTTTTTTGTGAGCAGAAACTTGATAGTCAGTGTCGCTGGTGGAGCACTTTCAGAACATGAAATTATGACTCTTGGGCGTCACTATGGCATGAGAGATGACAGTCAAACAGACCTGCACCTCCTCCTTTTAGTGGCTCAAGAAAAACTAAAGAAAAATACCTTTGAAAATTTTGAACAACTGACTACAATGTTTATGTACAATGACCGAGAAAAGTAAGTTTCCTGTCTTTATCCTAAGCTGTTATTTCAGAAGCTCTTCTTATAAACCCACCTACTTTCTGTTTATTCTAAGCAAATGGTGTATTGTGGCCAAAGTATATTACTCATAATGTTAAGCCTCTCTCAGCATTTGACAGAAGACAAGAAAAGCCTTTTGGTCTATTTTAAATTTTGTGTGGACTTTTTATTATAGATGCTGTATTGAACATTCTGTGACATGAGATACCAGTTCATGGGCAAAACATAGGATTTGAAATCAAAGAGGAGAAATAGTGATTTAAGGGGGAAAAAATAAAGGATTTGGATTCTTTATGTGAATAATTTGCCCTTTCTGTTCTCTGACATCACAGATAAAGAATCACAGAGAATCACTGAGTGTCTCAGTATGAGAAGGGCTACAATGTGACCTTCAAGCTTCTCAGCTTTTTAATAGCAAAATTTCATAAAACTTTGTTTTCTTTACCTCTACTCTGATATTCCTCACATGTTTTCTTATTCACAGAAACATTCACTTGAAGTAAACCTGGAAAATACCTAATATATATTCCTGCCTCTCTTTCTGATGTGCAGATGTGGATTGTTGCCTTATGAGACCTGCAGGACCATTTGCAAGTCCTTTAAGCTGCCACTTGCTGATGATCTTCTAGAAATTTTATTGACCAGGTAACTTATGGGCAGATAATCTGACCTGCATGCACAGGTGCAAACCAATGCTAAATATCTACTGCAGACACAAATCTTCAGCATTTCAGGAGGAGGTGCATTATCTAATATGAATCCTTTCATGACACAGATCTTGTCCCTAACACATGCAGACTTTCCTATTTATAGAATGTTTATAATCAAATGAGATGCATCCATCTTAGCAACTTCTCTTCATTTTGCCTGGCACAGTAAATCATCTGGGGTTTGGCAGAATTCTATGGAATTAATCTTTCCAGAGTCAGTTACTGATGCTTATCATTTTCAATGAAATTCACTTTTTTTGCTTTAGTTGTTCCTGTGTATAGATGTAAGGTAAAAACAATAATCTTATGAAAGCACATTGTGTGAGTTCCAAGGAGCACACCAACATGAATACAAGGAAGTATCTTTATCAAGTAGACAGCGTCAGTAGTAAATAAAATGAGTTTTCTACTCATGTTAATCTCACCTGGAACATGTTCTATTGTAATTTTTTAGAAGGGAAAGGAGTCTTGGCATGGCTTTGTACTTTTCCATAGCACATTTAGCTGTTTTGAGACAAAGTGCTTTACTAGCTGTATTAATGGAAATAGAAGTGAAAAGAACTTGTTTTTAAGACTAGAGTTGGGTGTAAGCTGTGGTACTCTGAACACTCCTGTCTCATTGAGTTTGGTTTACCTGGCCAAATTTTCTGGTGGTAGGTTTAAATGCATACATATTGGTTTCTTCTTTCCCTTATGGGAAATCCTTAAATGATTTGTCTGTTCTTTCATACTGTGTTGGAAACAGGAACAGGTCTTGTCTTCTGGCATGTTGAGATGCCTTCAGGTAAATACAATTCTTGATTTCAGGAGGAGCTGCAAATTAAGTATCTAGGTTTAGTAAATAGGGAAAAGACCCTTGCCAGGCAGAAATGTGGAATCTATTTTAATAAAGCTTCTTTTTACTGCTGTTCATCACTTCTGACACTGAGTTATAAGCATTATCTTCAGAAACGTCTGAATTTTAACAGTAATCTACAACTGATATTTTAGAACTCCCACCAAGCTTCCAAACACAACTGTTGAAGGACAATTGACATCCCATATCAGACATGGGGTTTTTACAGATTCCACTTCTTAAGGGCTGAACTTGAACAGTGCACATCAAGGCACAATGTTCCTTTATGTACTAACTCAGTTCTGATAAGAAGCAGACAAGCCTGACACATCCTGGCCTCTAGGGACGTGTTTATTGTTTGTGAATTTATACCAGGGAAAGCTTTTGTGCCCTGACCCTCTTCTCTCCTAAGGAGTCTGAATGTAGGCACTTAAAAAGAAAAAGCCCAGTACACTATAATAAAAATTAGAGATAAGCTTAAAACACAGGGAGGAGATCAAGGGCTGGATTTCACCCAGTTTTAGCAAGGTACCCATGACAGCTGGATGAGGTTTCAGGTGCTGTAGGTTCTTTCTGTAGGTGGTGGAGAGTTACCTCCTCAGCCTGTATGAGAGCTGCATTTCTAAATTAATATTCATTTTCCTTAGTTTCTAAAAGGTCTGAGGCCAGCCTGCGTTACAGATTTCTGTAGGAGAAAGGTAAATGAGAATGGTGTGAAGCTGGGCCTCAGAAATCAGTGTGGGAATTTGTGGGAATCAGTGTGCTTCATTTGACAGTGAGCCTTGTGTAAGGCACTTCTGAGCTACAGCATCAGCTGCTTCTAAGGTGGCAGTTTAGGTGGTGTCACAGCACTGCAGGTAATGAGGAAAATTGTCACATCCTTCATAATGTGTACACTTGGCACTGCTTGGGAAGTTTGGTGTTTTATGAGGGTGCAGAGTCAGGGAAAGATTTTTTTGAACTCCCTTTAATAGGACTTAATTTCCAGTATGTAAATGGAAGAGTTGAGTTGGCTTAATGAGATTTAGACTTTTCTTTTCCTTTCTTTCTGCTTCCTGTAGTTTTCTTCAACACTGAAGAATCATGAAACAGGCAGGTTTATTGTTAATGAAGAAAAGTCTCATTCCTGTGGAGTTTGCAATTCAGTGTGGGCCAAGGTTGTCAACAGTATTCTTTCCTTGTTTCTTTTTCTGTCCGCTGATATTTCTGAAACAAGTGGTGTTGGTGGTCCTACTCTGTGGATCTGTATTTATGAAGGAAGAAAGTGGTACAATAAAAGTTGCTGGACTGATTCCCACAAAATCAGTATATGTAGCTAATGCACTAGCTGGACCCTATTCAGCTATAAAATGATGCTGGACAATGTGATCAGATAATAGTTGAAGGCTGAAGGCTGAAGCTCTGTGTTTATTCAGCTTTGCTATGTGAGATTAGGTGGCAAAAACTTTCTCCAGGACTTAATGACTCTATTTTTTCATTTTGAAAGGTAGTACTCTTAAAGTATTTATTATTTACATTTGTAAATTATACTGCAGTGACCTGTCACTTATTAAAAGCATGGGCTGGGACTAGAAATTACTGTCTAATTTTGTGGTCACCTCCAAATGACCCAAGACTTTGTTTACTGTCCCCAAAGACCATTCAGTTGCCACAGAGTACAGAGAGAGCACAAAAGTTGGGGTTTCATAAGATCTTTTCATATTGTCCATCTAGTGTAAATTTATGGTTTTAATTGTGGGATGTTGAAATAGTAGGAGTTAGATACCCAACAATGTGAACATTTTTCCAATTTACCTGTGATGGCATGTTAAAAAGTATTTCCTTTCTTCATCAGCATTTTCTCACTTACTTTTTTAATCACAGAACAATACAGAATTTAATCACATTGTATTAAGCAAGGCAGATGGTACACAGTTGTTTCTGCCAGAAAACTACAGTAGTCATTATAAACATGTCTTTAAATTTATGCAGGCATAATGAACAATTACAGTTTGTTTAATAAATAAATTTTGCCAAAGTGCTTAAGTAATGAGTTTAGGGGTTTTTTTTTCTGTTATTTTTATTTACTGCTATGCTAAATTGATGCTAACAAGGACTTAAAAAGAAACAGTCCTTCCCTGGAGGATTTATAAACAGCTGGTAGATAAGGAAGGAAAAAATTGAGAGAAGAAAGAATGGATGACAAGTTTATGAGCATTACATGTTGATTATTCTGCATTAATTTAGTTGTTAATTGTAGGTATCTATTTTTTTAGAAGATGGTTTTAAATTTCTATTAAAAGCAGCTGTGTAGTTTTTCACCTCTACATTGCTGGGTGAGTCTGTTTGACTCTGGAGGGTGCTTGTTGTTTTGAAAAGGTGGATCTCCAGTCCCTCAGGTAGCAGTGCCTGATGACAGAGGGTCATGCATCCTACACGGTCACCCAAGTTCTCAAATCACTTACAACCAGGCCAGGCCCCTCCTGCTTGCTCAGTTTTTCCCAGGATTGTGGCTTGGTAATAACTTTTTACCCAGTTTCCTACCTGTAATGTTTTTTTTTTTTTTGGGCTGCCCTTTGTCTTTCAGGAAGCAAACCCTCTTTTTCTGCTACAAGTGTCCAGTAAAACTACAGGAAGCAGAAGCAGCAATGGAAATGATCACAAGATCTTTCTCCTGCACTCTGTCTTTTTGTTACCTTTGGTGCCTGAGGCTCCCTGTGCCATTCGTGATTAAAAGATTCTTTAGCATTCATATGTGGATCTCTTAAGATAAATTATTCCTGTTATTCAGTTTGCTAAGGAACTGATGGTTCAATTCATGGTTGTTCAAGTCATGAATAAATGTATTATAAACATAAATTAATAAAAATGAGATAGTAGCCATTATTATTTAATACTGTCTTGTTGTGTTTGCTGGTTTAAATTCTTTCATATGAGCAGTTTATGACAATTTAGGTGTACACCTGTGACAGTTTAGTCCCTGTAGAACTGTGTTGCACAGACACCATCAAGCAGATTGAAGAATCCCAGCATTTTCTCTAAGGTTAAAGCAGCAGATACTTCTGCTCTATTATTATCAGATTAACTTCTGATTAATGTTGTTTGAAATGAAGGAATTAAAAAAACTCTCCACATACATTAAAATTTCACATAAATCTTCAGGTTACAGATTTCTTGATGGGAAAGAAAAAAGTATTAGTAAGTAACCTTTACCCACCAAAGCATCCTCAGGAATGATCATAATGTGATTTAACCAGATTTTTCCCATATCTGGAGTATTTAATTATGGATGTATTTTTAGAAGCAGAAATGTGCAATTATTTCTGTAGCAATAAAGAAAATGAAAAGCTCTGCAAACTGTGATAGAGATGGAGGAGTGACTTTCATAGTCTAAAATCACATGCATTGGTGAAATAACAGGCCAAAACTGAAGAGAAGGGTGGTTTAAAGCTATCTTTGTTGCATCTTCTTGATAAGACAAATCTAATTTCCTTTTCTGAAGAGCACTGTCTGTCTCAGCATTATTAACTCCAGCCACTGAAATGTATGACATCTCTGTCCCAATAATGCACAAATTGATAACATCTCCTCAGTCTATCTGGATGCTCTGTGCCAAATCTCTAGTGTGTGCTTTTAGTAGATTGGTACAATAAGTCACAGCAGTAAAACATCTAAAGAGTAGATTTTTTTTCCTTTCTGGGTTATTCTAGATTAATATTTTAAGGTGCTTTCTGTAGCTATTTAATTATGGGATTTAAGAATCCCATTTCCTCTGACAAAATTTCTGGTTATAGTTAATTTCAAGCCCAAGTTGCTTCTCAGCTAGTGCTGTCACATCAAAGGACTTTTCTCCTTGTAAATGTTTGTCAAAAGCAGAAGCATTGCTTTCCTCAACTTTGATGCCTCAACAGAATGTTTAAGTAGTTCCACACCTTCACTTCTTCTTTGTTTAAAAATCTTCCTTATACAGCTCAGCATCTTGGTGGTGGAATTAATCTTTTGACATTTTACAATGAGCAAAAGGTAACTACACAATAGTAGAAGGAAAAATAATTTGTGCTGATAGTTCTGAAATTCCAGTCTGTGTGCCATTGTTCTTCCAAGAGGTATAAGCTTTTTGACTGTCCTATTTTCCTAATGCAAAACTTGTTTCTTTTCCGTATTGCCACCCTCAAAAAAAACCCTGAAACTAAGAACCCACTGGAAGTGGGAATGGTAATTTTCTTGTCTATTGGATATATTCCCCAAATGTAAGGCTTCATGGAAATGTTAACTTGCGTGTGAACTGTGGTAAAGAAGCAAGCTGTCATAGGAGGGTTTCTCATGGCAGTGTTTCAGGCTCCATTTAATTCTGGTAGCAGTAGCATTCTTTTCTGACTTTGCTTTCATCTTCAGCATAACTCACTGTACTTAACATTCCAGTTTATCACTGCCATCTCTGTTTATGGCTCTCAGTATATTTTATTATTATCTTTCCTGCTGACTATTAAATGAAAGGTGTGGGGGAAGGAGAAGGAAAGGATGAGTTGCAGTTTATTGCAGTTTATTTTTGTCACCAGATCTATTTCTCCTCCGGTATTGTTTTCCAAGTTCGTGCTGTAAATTCTCCCTAAAAGTGCATTCATGCTTAATTTTTGTTAGAACCCTCTTAGTGATTGAAGGGTTTTGAGGCCCATGTTTTGTGCACTGACATTTCATTAAAGACAAGGCAAAATTATTTTCTGCACTATTTGTTTCCTGTGCAGTAGTTTTTGTCTCTCCCGATGGCAGGGCAGAATTGTTTAACCTAGTGTCTCCCACCAGATAAGAGATATTGAGTCTTCCTGGGTGTCTGTATCTCTCCATGAACCCCAGTGAAGAACAGACACTTCCAGGCTGTGCTTTTGTGCCCAAACTGGGTCCCTTTTGCAGGCAGGTGGTGTTGGGTGAGACAGGTGTCCTTCAGAAGCTGCCAGTGCTGTGTTTATTGCAGAGCATTCCAACTGTTCATTTCAATCTTCAGCTTGAAGGTATCATTCAACATTTGACTGGTGACACTGCAAGAACAGTGGTTCCCAAGTGCCTGAGTCACCTCAGTGTTCTGCTGAATTGAGGGCTTTTATTTCTGAAGCTGCTTCATCCAAATCAATGGCAGAAGGATGAAGTGGCTTATAAATCTGTTCCCATGGGGCTGTTTAGCCTGGAGAAAAGGGGACTCAGAGGTGACCTTATCACTCTTTACAACTTCCTCAAAGGTGGCTGTAGTCAGGTGGGGCTTGGTCTCTTTCTCCAGGCAGCAACTGACAGAACGAGAGGGGACAGTCTCAAGCTGTGCCAAGGAAAATATAGGTTTGATATTAGGAAAAAGTTTTTTACGGAAAGAGTGATAAAGTACTGGAATGGTCTGCCCGGGGAGGGGGTGGAGTCACCACCCCTGGATGTGTTTAAAAAAAAAGATTGGATGTGGTGCTTCATGCCATGGTTTAGTTGAGGTGTTAGGGCATGGGTTGGATTCGATGATCTTGAAGGTCTCTTCCAACCTAATGATTCTGTGTGTGCAGGGTAAGGATTTTAGAAATCTGAGGGAGGGAAGTAGCATTTTCCACATGTACCTGTAGACCTTAGCTGGCAGCATATATATCTTCATGCATTTAGAGGACAAGCACAACTGATATAAATATATATCTATTTATCCATAGAAATAAAGAACAGTGCTGTAAACCTGTTACCAAATGATTTTAAAATCTGGCTATTATTTGATATGCTAGCGAGCTGTGTGTTTGTCAATTGCAAATTGATCCCAAGGTATGTGCAAACAGTGTTTTTGAAGGATTACTTATTTTCAGGAAATGATTGTAGAAGTCATAATAAAGCAGGTCAGTTGTATTACAGCACAGGCCTTTTGTTTCTGTTTTGTTTCTACACATCATTTTGTTTCTTTTTCTATACAAAGGAATCATGCACTGATCATCCCAACTCTATGTTTGTCAAAAGCTGTGAGATTGGTGTTGGAAAAGGTTGGGCAATGCTTCAAAATTAAGTGAAAAGAGTTGAAAAGAAATAAAACTTGAAGAAGTTGAATTCTACTATAAGAGACAATAATAAGGTGTAAGAATATGGAAAAGAATGTATAATATAGAAGTTCCTGACATTTTGTGCTCTTTTTTTTACTCCTCCCAGTGTTTGGGAATAAACTAGTATAAAAATTATTATGATTAGTGTGCTGTAGATAACATGACATAACTTTGTTAAAAATGCCCTTTAACCTTGAATCATCTTATGGATATTCTGCTCAGGTTTGAAGATACCCAAAAGCAAGTAGACTATAACAAGTTTGTACATGCCCTGAACTGGAGAGACAATCAAGTACCTGCTTTAAAGGAGGTAAAGGAGCCACCCAAGGTAAAACCAGTGTATCAATATAAATTCTCCTTATATATATAAAGTTTTTTATATATATAAACTTTAACATGACTGTTTTAGCCAACACACACTACAAGATTTTTTCATATTTGTGTATTTGTGCCTGGTTTCTTCAAGAAATTATTTTTAATAGGTTTAATAGGGAAGTTTAGGATGGAGCAGATAAGTCAAACTGGGTTGAGGAGGTGCCTAGTAGGTATCACATCTCTGGGACATTTTATAGACGAAAAAAAAAAAGAGAAGGGGAAGCAGGTGTATTTATCCATGGACATGGATAAATACATGGACAATGGGCATGAATACTGCTTCCCCCACAGATGTCACTGTCACATGTCAAATGATCTGTCCCCTTGCTGAGGTGGTCAGAAAATACTTCAAGCTACACTGACATACATGCAGAAAATAGCTCTGCATTTTGCTCCACAGAAACAAGTATATAATACACCACATCTCTGCACCAAGAGGAGAACTGATGGATCAACTTTGTACATCTCCACCCTTTACTTAGGGTAAATAGAAATGCAGTATCAACAAACTGCAGAGACTAATCTGATCTTGCCATCTTGTGCTGAGTGGAACATTTTAAAATAGAAGGTCCATAAGGCAATTATGCTGAATTTTAAATACTTGGTAACAGATAAATCCAAAGACCTTCTGCCAACACATCATTTTGCTGTTCTGGCCTGGCCAATGTATTGTACAGAATGTCTTTGATTGTGTTCAGACCATTTAGAAATGCAGCATTCCTTTAAATTCAAGTTCCGTTGTGGCATAGTTTAACCCAGTATTCCTCAGGCACTGTGTTCCTGACTTACCAGGACTCTCCCCTGTAGCATCTCAGACTCTTGGTGGTGTCTAACAAGGGCCCAGGGCTGCTGGTTTGCTCTGCTTTCCATGGTTGATTATTTTCACTTTGTCATTGCAAAGAATTTTTCTGTCTTGTACAGATAAAATCAAAGCCCTTCCACATGTTTAATACAGCAGTCCTGAGCATCATGGTGTTTATTAGGCTTTGTTCAGGGGGTATTCTTTGTTTTTACAGATGAATTCTGTGCTTAAGCTATAACTTAATATTTAATATTTTAAGAAAGGTAACTACAAAATGGAAAAAATCAGAGACAGAAAAGGTTTTAGATCTTGTCCAGCTTTCAAATTCAATTGCCATTCTGTGCATGACTTACTACAAATTAATAGCAGTATTTTGAGGCTTTAGTACTTGTATTTGACAGATAGATTTCAGCACTGGAGTTGTACTTGTTTAGCTGGCTTTCTTTTTTATTCCTTCTCTTTATCTTGTTATTTTGTATGATTTTTGTTGTTGAGACATAGATGACTTTCAAAAATTTGAAGTATAAGCATTTTAATGAAGAAAATATAGCATAGTTTAATTTAAAAATGTCTGCAAAAGGGATAATGATAAAGAATATTTTTAATAAAATATTTTGTCACATTGATAAGAATGTGCCTGTAGTAATCTTTTAAGATGTTCTGTAGAAAGACCCAATTTCTCACAGATTTGTCTGTGGAATTGAAGCAGCTCATTCAATCTTATGTTGACCAGCTTTTAATGATTCCTGTTTTCTTTATTATATAGTAAGGTATTCTGTGGGTTACTAATTTCAGAGGGAAGATATCTGGAACCAACTACCACGATCCCCTCCGGTGACTGGGATCAAATACCCTTGTCTTCTGGATGATCTGTTTGGCAAGGAAGAATAATCTCATCTGTGCAAGCCACTGATTTAAGATTAGTGCTTCAGCTATGAAGATTACTTAGAGAGATACAGAAAACATTTCTTGTAAAATAAGAAAAAAATCAGATATAGGTTTTATTGCATTTAATTTCTTGTTCCAGCAGAGATGTATACTTATGTGTTTTTGGAACTCTTTCTAAATCAACAGCACTCTCTCATACTTACACAAGCGTAATTAAAACTATATCCTCTAATCTCTGTGTCTGGTTGCATGGAGAATTTGCAAGTATTGAGAAATCCTTGAAAAGTCAAAGAGTGCAAAATCTGACTGACCCTGCTTTGTTCTGCAAGCAAACGTTGTTGGATGACCTCTTAAAACTGGGTTGGACTGCATTAGCACAATAATGCCATTCCATTCACGTTCCTTCCCTTGCTCTTCGGCTTCTATCTGTGGTTTTGCTCTATCCCCATGGTGATGCTCGAGTGCTGTTTGTGTCAAAGTTGGTTATTTTGTGGAGGAAATGCCAGCAAGGTTTTTGCACACTATAAAGCTGCTCTGGTATCAGAGATAATTATAGCCTTTCAAAGTGGAAGCAAATGTTTTGCAGGCGCGGCATGGAAGCTGTCAATTCTTGCTTTCTGTTCAGATGTGAACTCAGGTTAGTCCCACCCAGCTTTGCTTGGGTGAGACATGTCTGAGGAGAAGGGGTTCAGTGCAATTCCAGTGTGCAGCGTTCTTGCAGCGGAACTGTATTTGCCCTTTGGAAATTAACTGATGCCTTTCTCTTTCTCCCTGGCTAAATGGAGTTCTTGTTAGCATTTTTGTATCATTTTGAGCTTATGCCAGCTCAAAGCCATGACTAGATCTGGATTTCCTTTGTGCTTTTGTGAGAGGAGTAATTACCCCAGTCTGAAGAACGGAAGAGCTGAGGTGAAGGTGGAGCTGACTCATCCCCGAGGGGAAGGGGAAGAGGTGTAAACCAGTGCTGGTACCTGGGAAGACTTAGAATCCTATTTTTTCTTTAATCTGAAATTACAGTTTTGGGGAGGAATTATTTGATTTAGAAAGATGAGAATTCCGTGTGTCTAAATCCCCAAACTGAGGGAAAGACAAAGTAATGTTTTGGAAACTTGGAGATCCCTCTTAAAATTGTGATTCTGTATAGAAATGCCTTCCTACACTTTTGCATGATAATGTAAATGAAATTCTTGTTCGTTTTACACCATATGGCAAAATATGAAGCTTTTGACAGTTCTTTGCCTTTTTTGCAGCAGAAAAGGTCTTGAGACAGGGCATAATTTCATTGCTGCTGCTGAGGAGGGGGTAGCAATACAATGGACAAGGAAGTGTGTGTGTCCAGAGGCTAAAAACAAAAAAGGTGAAAAATTATTAGTGCTCCAAGTTGTAGGCAAGGCATGAATTGCCTTTTGATACAAAAGAGGAAAATGGTTCCTTACCTGACAGGAAATGTCAGACCACAAGGACAGTGTCAGGATCCGAAACAACAATTTGTGTTTGAAGCCAATTTGGTGAAAGCTGAATATTTTTATAACGTGTCACCAAGACTGAGATTGATACTAAATGAATGCAGTTTTTCTTGTAAATTATTAATGTTTCCAAGACTTCAGAAGGATTTGTTTCAGTTGTGAAAATCTTGTACAGCTGAGGGTTTCCAAGGAAAAGGGACTCTGAACATTGACAACCTCCCAGGTAGCTTTTAGAAAAGACAAATTCACTTTAGTTTGTTTCCCTTTATGTGTATGGGACAAGGGAAGCCTTTTTAAAGAAAAAATTAGTGCAAGAAATATAATATTTTATAATTTCATGTGGATAGGACTATTCAATCATGGTCTGATCTGGTCATGGTCAAGAGAAGGGACTCTAAACTGGAATCAGTGCAGAGAAGAGCTGGAAAGGTGACCAAGAGAATGGAGATAAGAGAGGTGACTGAAGGAGCATGACTTATTTAGTGAAATAAATTGAAGTCTCAGATTGAATGAATATCCTTTCTCTCTGTAAATACATTGTTGCCAGATGAGGAAAATGATCTAGGTAAGAACACTGGTACCCTAGAGGAAAAAATGGGTATAATTTGCCATTAATAAATTAAACCTGGTCAACAAGGGTAGTTTCTCATTTCTAAAATAATGAGGGTCTCAAACAGCCTTCCAAGACTAATGTACTGAGTTTTAAGGTTGAGATGGGTTCATCTGATGATGGTAATTTTAGGAGGTTTATTAATACCACTCTGAATTATTAGTCTCACTTCTGGTTTTCCCTTTTTCCCATGCATCTTGCATAACCCTAACAAACACAAAACAATCTCCTAGGAGAGGGCAGACAGGGCCTGAAAAATATTTTCATTGCTTGTCACTGTGCTCACAGTGTGTGATACACTGTGGCCCAACATGTTATAAACACTTTTCACCAGGTTTTCTCTCTTACAAGCAGCAGTGCTTCCAGAATGGAAAGCCCTGACCAATGAGCAGCCCAATAATCCTCTTTGTATAATGTGACTTACAGCATATGCTGCCCAGAATATTTCAACCTCTCCTCTAATCCTGCCACCAGCTTCTTCTCTCTTTTCACATTGCTGATGAGGAGCCTGAATGAAGACAATACCACAGGGTTATGTTTCAAGATGGCAGGAGGCCACGGCTTTAAAGCACGCATGGCACAGAGGGGAACAGCCCCCACAGTTGCCATTAATCTCAGCTCTGGATCTCTGCAGGGCAGCCAAGGGTATCTCCTTTCCACAAATATCTGCGCTGTCCCGGCAGGAGCGGAGGGATTCACGTTACAGCGCCAGCTCCCTGTCCCACTGCTGGGCTCTGCTGCGTGCTCAGTGTTAATGTTTGCTTCCTCAGCTTGGCACTTGGGGAGAAGAGGCTCCAAGTTCTCTGGAATAGCTGTGGCTGCTATTCCAGCTGCTGGCAAGGAAATGGCTGCAAACAGGCTGTCGCCTGCAGTTGGGTCTCCTCGGACATGGGCAGCCATGGACATTTGCTGTGGGCAAAGTATGGATGTTCCTCACCAGGCGATATTTTCTTCATCATACAGACAGCTACTGTGTTTTTGAAGGCAGAGCCATTTGCACCAACATCAGGCAAATGTTCATCTGCATAAATGAAAGGATGAAAGTCCTCCTGCATTTGCTTCTCGTGTGCTGATGTGAGTTCATCCTGCTTCATGGAAAATGTTTGGGCTCAGTTGGCTCCTGTGTCTGCTCTCCCTGTTTCGTCCTTTCAGCTCAGGAGACATTGCTGCCTCCCAAAGGAAAACTTGCTGTGGGAAAACTGCAGGGATCCTAATTCCGCAATAACCAAAATCCTGGATGTTTTCAGTCACTTGTCTGCATTCAGAGAACAGCAGTCCATGTAACATTAGCAGTAATTCACCAGGCGTGTGCTTGCTGGGCCCTTCTAAGTGTTCCTGTGGTTAGAGACATGAAACTAATAGAAGAATCTTCCAGTTTTTAACATTTTGTAGTTCAGTGACATGGAGGGAAATGTTAGTTCTTTAAGCAATAGTGTCCTGTACCCTCAGTAACTTAATTTATTGTGTATTTACTTGCAGAATTTCTTGCTCTTCAAGGTTGTTTAACCATCAAGCTGCAGTACAATGAGAAAGAGAGAATTGCAGCTTTTTTGTGAACAACTTACAATATCAGGATGACGAAAGTACCACAATCTGACCTCGGTCAGATTTTAAAAATTATTTTTAGGTTTTAGAGGGCAGCATAGATAACATTTGAGAGAAAACTATCTGGAAAGAAGACTTTTAAAAGTTACTGTTTCCTCTAAATCAATTTCTTGTAATTTGTTTAGGGGAGTGACTCAGACCCAGTCAGAAGCAGCACTCCTGGTTTAGGCAATGGTCAAACAAGCCAGAGAGAGGTGTGGGGGAACATCCATGTCTCTGCCAGTTTCCAATTTAAAGTTTAAAACTAGGAAGCATAACTAAGATTAAGAAGTGGATATCATTATAATATATTAAGGTTATGGATTGATTAAATGAACTCTTCCTCTGCACATTTCTCTGGTCATTTGTGAATCATCTGGAAATTTCTTCTGGTATGTATTACACACAAATGAACAAGCTATCCTCATCTGCCCTTCACCCCAGCCATCTGTCCTCTCTGCTCTCCTCTTTCATCAGGATAGTTTCATATTTAGAACTACCAACAAAGAGAAGTAAAGAAGCTGATTCACAAACTTACCCGAAATCTGATTCAGATCCCTGGCAAGCAGCACGCTGAGGTGATCTGTAACAGCACAAAATTCACTGTATCACCTGACAGTACTTGAGAGGACTCCCACTTCCAAAACAAATCTGTCAGGATGGCATTGCCTTGGAAGACAAGAAGAAGACCCTTTGCAGAGCTGCTGTGCTGCAAGTGGGACAAGGCCACATCCAAATTAGAATGTCTCTGGGTGGTACTCATGTCCCCTGCTCTCAGATGTTGGCAGTGCAGGTCTCTTGCTCTCTGGATCCCTTACTGCTGCTGGAAGGGTGATCAGCACCTCTAGGGAGTGGAATATTTAGAGGAGGCCTGTTATCCCTTCCCATCCCTCTGCACTGACTGAAGGGATTGGAAACAACCAGCTGAGTGTAGATGTTTGCATTTCTGCTGGGGGAGAGGAATCCCACCCTTGGTGTCCCCCAGCATTGTGAGAGGAGCTCTGAGGACAGGCACTGTGACCTTGGCTGCTCCCCACCTGTGGGCAGGGTGTGGCTGGTGTGGGAAGGGCTCAGAGGTAGCCAGCTGTGGGTAGTCTGGGTTGAGCTGGGCAGCCTGGGCAGAGTCCATGAGACCAGGAGACCATGAGACCAGGAGTCCATGCCAGACACGCACAGGATCCCTCTCATGGGATGTTCTGGAGCTCAGGATGAGCAGATTCAGGGCCCTGCTCATCAAGTAGACCTGACTGTGCTTGAGCTTGACTCTGCCTGGTGGGTCTTGCTCAAACTTCACTCCAGCTGGGTAAACAGGAGTATCTGAGTTGATTTAAGTGAAACTATGATTTCTTTGGTTAGAGCTCTCTGAGAATCTAATTTAGCAAAGTATTTAAGCGTGTGCATAAGGCTGTCCCGTTTGTTCAAAGCTACCCAAGTGTGTTCAGGCAGCTTACTAAAATCTGTCAAACAAAGCACTGCTGGAAATGCTTTCCTAACAAAGAGGAATCCCTAATTTGAGGCATTTAAGGATTAAATCATTGTAATAACTGCCCCCACCCCTCCAAACCATATAAGAAGGTAGCACTGAAAGGAGGTGATATAGAATTGTCTGGACATATTTATAGGCTACATATTGTGTGTTGTTATTGCAGTTCTTCTACAATATAAGCTAGCAATTAGCAATTAAATTCCCATTATGGGATCATGTTGGTAATTGAGATAAACTGTAAGTGTGTAACTGTTTTAAACCTTTCTTTTAACTAACCCAAATACTATAGTACTTTTATAATTTAGAGATAATATCCCCATTAGTAGAGTTTATGACTCAATAAACAGCTCCCACAGGTTCATAAAAGGCAAAACTGTAAACACTAGGACTATTAATGCAATAGAAATTCTGTGCCTCCCTCTTTTCTTGGTGGTCTGGATAGAGCAAAGGGAAATGCTATCGCAGAGAAAAATCCCAACTTTTATTTTGGCTATATAAATATAAATGAATTGTCTTAAAACCCATCTGGAAATTTCCTCTCCTCCCCATGTCCCAGGTGGTCTGGCAACAGTGATGCATTCTGCTTTTGTCTGCAGGCAAGGGCAGGAGCTCCCTTTGGAAATCATTTACATGAAGGGATTGTATGTAAAAGCCTGGTGGTATCCTCACCCTGCCTCTCCCTCAGGAGAAATAGGAACAAAATCTTCTCTAGAGTTGGGTTTCAGTGTACTTTTCTATTATTATTATTACATTTATTATTATTTTAAAGGAAAATCCTCATTGAAGTGCCTGAAGTCAACAGTTTTTGAACCTCTCTGCTGCTGGCATTTTTTTTTTTTGACAGCTAAATGAATTTTAGGGAAGTGCATCTGCTTGCCTGGACATTAATAAAAGCAGAGCTTTTGTTGCTCAAGACTCTTTCCATTTGGGGCTGGGGCTAGTGATTAATTTAACTATTTTCAACAATTTTTTTGTCCAGAAGAACTTCATGTTGCAGCATGGTAAGGCACTGTTCTGCTTAGCAAATACTTGTGCAAGGAACCACCTCTATCTGGTGTCTTGTTGTGAAGCTGAAGGACATTTCTTCCTGTGTTGTTAAAATCATATTGCTCAAGTTCATCAAAATTCAGGAAGTTTTTTTCCCTCACTCAGCATCTGGGTTCAAGTGGTTGCAAAAAGCTGGACGAGCACACAGAGCCACTGCTCCTGCACTCCCTCTCCCAGTAGGTAACTCACCCTGGGGTGGAACACACAATTTTCATCTGTTTTGCCATTGCATCAGGTCTCCTGTTCTTGCCACTTTTGTTGTGGGAGTTTGTTTCCAAAGTAAGCATCTCAAGTGACTGCTGGGATTCGTGTCTGTCACCTCGCTGCTGCTGGATCCCTGACCTTTATGCCTACGAGGGAGTTTGGCTTTCAGGACCCCAGGAAAGCTCACACAAGGAAGAAACTCAGACATTTTGTCCTGCAGAAGCCTGGCGAGGAGTGAGCAAATGGTCTCTCTTAGGCTTCCTGACATTTCCATTTCACTGGCCTTCCTGGAGTTTCAAGTTTCCATAACAATGGTGTCAAACAGGGAGGGCATTCCATCGGGAATGTGCCTGCCCACTCCCTCTCACCCCACACATAACACTCTCCAGTAAAGTTTCACAGCCTCCCAGCAGGTTCAGAGATGCCCCTTTGGACTCCCTGTTGGCCTCTTTTGATTCCCTGTTGTCAGGCACGTAACGAAGACAACACAAGACCCAAAGCAAATCAAATACACGAATTAGACTCAGCATCCTAATGAAGCAAAATTCCTTTTTGAAGGCAAACAATCATGAAGGACCTGAGCTGTCGCTCCTGAGGCCCCAACAGTTTCACCATTGATTTCTGTGAAACGGGGAAACAGGGTTTCCTGTGGGAACAGGGTTTGTCTTTGATTTCCAGGAAAAAATGGTCGTTTTGCTGCATTCCTACCCTTGCACACAAAATCCCTGACTTGTCTCAGGGTAGCCCACATTCTTCAGCTGCAACAGCCAGGTCCCAGGACTGGGTCAGACCCTGGCAGATCCCACCTCAAAATTCAGTATTGCAGATATTCAGGTGTGGGGTGATTTGGTGAAGGCTCCAGAGGAGGTAAAGCCTAAGCCACGACTGGGCCAAGAACTCCTCTAGTTCCTCTGAATACCCACGAAGGAGCAGAATTAGAAGCTTGTCCTTTGAAGTCTGCATGTGGCTGTGGGTCTTGTGGGTTGCTCAGGTCCCTGTGTGCAGCTCAGGAGCCAATGGGGGACTGTTTTCCCAAAGGAAGCCCAGCAGCTGTAGGATTGCCTCCTCACCAAGGAGAGGCTTCAGTTGTTTGATCATTCTTTTCCCTCCTGGATTCCTTCTCCCAGTGGCACAAACCTCTCTCTTTCCCCGGGTAAGAAGCAACACTCCCTTTCTTGGGGGTAAGGGCCAGTGCACAATCTTCCTCCTCCTTCATCACCTGAGGCTTTCAGACACTCTGGGCCTGTTGAGCCCTGCCCTGCAAAGCCCCTGGCCAAGCTTTTCCTGGCACATGGCACTGGTGGCACATGGAGAGCTATGGAAAGCACAAATGGCATGAACATTAACACCCAGCAAGCAGGAGGAAGAGCTGCACCACTGATCTTTGGATGTTGATGAACACTTCCCTCCCCTCATAATCTTTTTATAAATTCGTACTAATGGCGGCATTTGAGGCATCTCTTGCTCAGTGTGCCAAAGGCCTCCCCTCTTGCAGGAGGTAAGCTATAAATCAGAGAGCAAGATACATTTTTTTGGATTTAATATTGCTAATTTAATACATGTTAGTGATGCTGAGCGTGCATCAACTAAAGAAAGCAATCAGTTGGCCATCTCAAGGGAGCATATTCAGAATGTATAAGGTCCAAAAGCTGGACCCCAGTTTGATGGAACAGGAGGTTTTCAGCACAGGTGAGTCAAAATAGTTTTCAGGATGATACAGTATAATGTTGCATTTATCTCAGGAGTAAAACTAATAAATAATGTACCATTGCCAATACATTTTAAAGTATGATGTCATAGTAGCCTTTCATCTGTGCACATAAATATTCAAACCATCCTTGAGTGAACTGGCCACTGTCATTCTGAAAGGTAATAATGCAGGATTTAGCACTGAAAGTTTGCCTTGTTCTGGACTACATCTGTCAAAATGATGGGGTAAACAAAAGAGAGGTGGATTTATTAGGATAGTAATGGGATTGTTGCCTCTTCCCTCCTGCTTGCATCCCTGACTGTATCTGCTATGGCTGATGCCATGGAGGGAAAATGGGGACCTCTGAGTGTGCCAGGAAAGCAAGGGTGGGTTGCACCAGGACATGTTGTTTCCAAGAGTCAGTTTTAGGAATGATGAGCAAGAAGGACTGGGAAAGACTGGCTGCACAGAGATGACTCCAGTTGGGTGAGTAAGCCTTGGATCACCCTCTGGGAACTCACGGCCACTGCTTCAAGAAAATCAGAAGGCCAAAGGTGACTCATTAGACAGCATGTGCTGGAATTGCACTGTTTAGTGGGGAGAAGGATCAGGAATGGAAAGAGAGACAATCAACAGTTATTTTACAAATACTGAAATTAAGTTGTTTTTATTTTTTTATTTTCATGAGGTTGCTATGCTCCCTGAACCTCTGTTCACAGCTGTTACTGTTCCTTATCCAGAGTAGTTTTCAACATAAGGTGAAAGCTAGTATTATGAGCTGGGCACTGTCTGGTGTGACCAGGGAAGGCTCTGTCTCTGCCAAGCTGCATTTGCCATTCAAGTGGTAGAGATTTCAGTCTGTTTTTCTTTTTCAGTTTGTGAGTGTGATGCTGTAATGCTGGCCTGGTGGCAACACTGCTGCACACAGTTGCTAGGGAAACATCTTCAAGTTCATTTTTCTTTGAGTTTTGTCATTCAACTCACAGCATTGCTGTAATTATTCTTTTAAAAGTGGGACGTGTGAGCACCAAGGGGTGCCAGTCACTGATGTAAGAGCTGGCATTGACCAAAGGCTCTGGCTTGAATCTCACCAAGGGTCTCAGGGTCAGCAGAGAGGTTTCTGCAGGTGCTGGAGACGTGTGGGAAGCAAAACAGCTTCAACATGAATTTGAATATTGTGTCGAGAAACCCCTTCAATTATGCCTGCAGCAATGAATCAAATTCAAGCTTATATGTGTGAGATGTTTGCCTAGACTTTGTATTTACATTTCAGTAGGCTTTTCTTCTGACAGTGATGCCCCTTGTCTTATTAATGAGTCTGCTAACAGTATATTGGTGGCCTCTGTAATGAAAGGAAGTATGACAGGGTTTATTGACACAATGCCCAAAACTGATCAGAAAATTCTCCTCTAAAGATGAAAGGAAATGGCAAGACTTTTTAATTATTCTGCTTTGAGTGTAAGTAAAATCATTCCTCATCAAGTGCCACAGAGGTAGTGATGGAAGTTGTAAACACAAACCTTTGAGGCAGAAAAGGCCTCTCAAAACAGCTGCATCTCCCAAACATTTGTATGTCTAAACTCTACCTCAAAGAGATAATCAGGCACAAAATCACTCACCCTTCTGCAGGGACTGAGCTGGGGACTAGTTTTCTGATGGACAATTTTAGGAATTGCTTTGTGAGCAGAGGCAAAGCAGAGATTTGGAAAAACATTTACATTTTTGTCATCATCCCTCTGTAATGCCTGTTTGTCAGCAGAGCTGTGCCCGGAGCCTTGTCATTGTCTCTGCACAGACACTGCAGGAGTGGCGTTCAGATCCACAGGTACTGCCCTGGAAGTACCTCCAACAATAGTCAGGAAGGGGTCCTGAGCTGCTTCCTGAGTGAGGTGGTCCTGAGTGGTCCTGAGTGAGGTGAAGCAGCACATCTGACATCAGCACAGCAACCCAAGGCAAAATCCTGGCTCTCTGAAACCCTAAACAGCTCCTTCTCCAGTGTCTTAATCTTTTCCTTTTTCCTTTTGTGTCTACAGCTCAGGTAAGGTCTTCAGAGGCCGGATGCTCTTCCCCAGGACTTGTCAGCTGAACCAGCTGGGCTCTTCTGTGGGTTTTGTCTTCCCTGGGGACCCAGTGTCACCCAGGACTGGGTGATGATTTGCAGAGAGGGGACACAAGGAAGACCCCCACATCTCCCAAGGCTGTGCAGGAGGGTGACCAGCTCTGGGTCACGAGGTGCTCCTGGCAGGCTTGACCACTTCTCCTGCTCCTGTCCTCGGTATCCTGCACAGCTACAGGCTCCCAAGCCAAGGGAGGCTTTCTTGGAGTGAGATGGGATCCTGGGCTTCAGGAGAGAAGAAGAATGATCCCATACCAGCTCTCTCACCCCCCTCCCTTGCTTCGATGGAAAGTTGGGTCAGTGTTGTTTTTGTTTCTGCTTCTTTCTCCCTTGCCAAAGAAATCATTGTGACTAACTCCTCATCATACGTGTTCAGCAGTGTTTCTGGGATCAGGTCCTCCTCATGAAAACAAAAATAATCCCTCTTGTTTCTCCTCCCAGCTATCCCATAACATACGTAAGTGTTCAAGGAGGCCAGGAATGTATTTTAATTCAGATCATTATTAATAAGTTCAGGAGCTGTGAGTTTTCCTCTCTTCATTCAAAATGAATTATGGATTGGAGAAAAATGTATCCATCTTACAAAGTTTTAATCCAAAGGGACACCTCTTAATTAAATTAACCAGCAAAAAGGAAATACTTGTAAAAAGGGTGCAAGATAAATATTTGCAACATGCACATTCTAATTTATCACAGCCTTAAAAGAGTCCATAAGGTTTGTTTTTCTTCACTGAAATGTGATGCATTCAGATATCCTTCTCATTTATAAATTAGTGTGTGTCACATGGGACACCCCCACCATGGGTTGGGGTACTGGCCTGTGAGTGATATATTGCAGCTGGGAGAGCTGAGAAGTGAAGATGAGTAGTCCTGAAACTCAGGCCCTAAATTTAACATTACCCAGAGACAAACACAGCCCTGAAGTGACTCAGGGCTAGAGGCAAAGCTGCACAGCCCCAATGTGTTATCTTGTGGGATTGCACAGTGCAGTGGTGTGGCCAATTTTGAGGGAGAGAGGGGAAAGCACCTACACTTCCTCCATTAATCTGCTTTTATTTACCTGGGTGGTACCATGGTGATACTCACTGAAGCCCTGGGTGGGAAAAATATTTAAGTGGGAGCCTATTTTTGAGGCAGCTGTTAGGTTGCATTAATTTCACAGACAGTGGTCTCATATTTGTGGTTGTGTTCACGATTAAATACTTGATGCCTTTGCTAGTGTAGGTAACTAATATTTGGGTTTTATTTAGCAGTTTACAGGAAAAAATCCCAAACCACAACTCCTGTACATATGCATTTGTTTGTAAATTTATCCTCTCCAATGCCTGCATGAATGCTCACAGAGTATTTTGCACACTCACACATGCTTGGGTGTACAGGACACACACACAAAGTCAAACAGAGACCTGCATATTTTTACCCAGTGTTAAACATCTGGCTACATTTTAACAGTAAGCAAATTTCTCATTTGCAAGACTGGGGAAAATCAGGGTGAAGGAAAATATGCTAAAATATCAATAAATATGCACAATTATTCTAGGAAATGAGTGAGCACAGGGAGAAGTCTGATTTAGAATAGAATAGACTAGAGTAGAGTATAATAGAATGGAATGGAATGGAATGGAATAGAATAGAATAGAATAGAATAGAATAGAATAGAATAGAATAGAATAGAATAATTTTAGTTGGAAGGGACCTACAAAGATCCTCTAGTCCAGCTACTTGACCACCTTAGGACTGACCAAAAATTAAATCATGTTGTTAAGAGCATTGTCCAAATGTCCCTTGGACACTGATGAACTTGGGGCATCAACCACTGTTCCAATATATCTGGAATTTTAGAGGCAAGAAAACACTAGTGCATTTCCCAGTGTACGAGGGCTCTGATTATGACCCCTGATCACAGCATTAACTGCAGATGCCAAACAATGTGACAATGTCTGGATGTTCAGTTGGTGTCTCATGTGATGTTTGACCTGCAAGAGATTATAGGAGTGAAAATGATCAATGCAAAATTGGAGTCAACAGGGGAAAATTTTCCATGCATTTTGTGGTGCAAAAAATGAAATCAATGCTTTATTCAAGGCAAAAGGGAAACTTTCTAAATATTTTAATTGTGGATATACTTTGGCCCAGTTTGTGGAAGAAGTTGCACTTTTAACAGGGAAGTTAGCACAAATAAGTGAACTTGTCTACAGGGAGTATTTGTTGTCTTTTTACTTATCAATAAAACCTCATATTTGAACACTTTAATACAGATATATTAACTCTAACTAGAAATAATCCAAGAATGAACCTGAGAACTGCAAACTAATGTGCTGACCTTCTATACCAGTCAGGGTATTGAAAATTCTATCACAGATTGGAACGGACAGACATGGATGGAACCTGTGTGCATGAGAGAGATGGTGGGAAGAAAGAAATGTTGCTTTCATTGGGGAGAGCCAGGCTTTCCAAATCTGTTGGCAGGCTTTGCAGAGGTCAGTGAGGATGTGCCTGAGCAGGGCACCACTGATAAAGCACATCCAGCTTTCCAAAAATGGCACATTGGCCCAGCAACATTGGGGAGCCAAACTGTGGATGAAAAAGGGCTCAAGTTCTCTCACAGAGCTTCTCCAGTCTAGAAAACAGTGTGGATAGATGTGGTATCCTCCAACGTGTCAATCAAATGTCTGTAAGATGGGATAAGCAGTGAGTTAATTTTGTTTTTTGAGTTCAAGGTGGTCCACATTAGTTGATGGTGCAGAGCTGCCAACAGCAGTTGAGGAGGATCTCACTCAATCTCAGCTGAGTGACTGGGAGGTCAAGGGGCAGTAGAAAGCCAGCACTGGGAAGAGCAAAGTAATGAAATAGAGGGGAAGGGACGAAATGACCACTGCTCAGCCAGCAGCTGGCAGTCAGCAGGCTGCTGCCTTTCAGAGAGGAGTTTGGAATATTGATGGGAAATTCTGTGAAAGCACAGCTCAGATACTCCACAATGGAAGGGAAAAGTAGTCAGATTAAGTACTGCAATGCTACTAGGAGAGGAAATTTTTGTAGGAATCATAAGCCCGAGCCATGCCATGCTTCAACCACCCTAAAATGGATATGGGATAGCCAGAGGTAGAGAGAGAATTAAAACAAAACAAGGAGGCTGTGACCAAGCTTGCATGAGAAGGGTGATGAAATAGCTTATGAAAAAGGCCTGCTCAGGAAAAAAAAAACCTATTCAGTGTTTCTTGTAATGTAAGAACAAAGAGCCTCCCAAGGACATGACCAGGTTTGAAAAGATGGTGAGGATGTGCTGATTTCACAGTGTGGCTGCCTCGCGCCAGTGTCTTCATCACAAGATTCTGCAAAGGCCAAGAGGCCAGAGGGGCTCCAAATTAGACAGGTTCAGAGAGGACCAGGCTGTTGGTGACTGTCAAACACAGCAGTCCAGCTCCAGCTCAGGAAGCCCTGTGACCCCAGAGTGGTGGGAGCACAGCAGGGACACCAGGAAAGGCCCCATGGCACTGGTCTTGTTTCTTCTTTGCTGTGCTCTGAGCATCTGCTACCAGCCACGGTAAGAAACAGGATCCAGGGTTGGACCAACCCTTGTTCTGACCTCACAGAGCAGCTCTTATGTCCCTCTGCCTCACTGAGACGTACAGATGTGCTATGCTGATTTCTAAATAAAATAAAATAAAATAAAATGGTCTAACTCTAAATAAACAGAATGTTCTCCTTGAACTTAAAAAACAAAACAAAACAACGAAAAGCCCCAAAATAAAACCAAGACAATGTTTATACTGGGAAATGTGCATTTTTTTCTTCCTGGATAACTCGAAAACAGCTGTAGGGGTTTTATTCAGACTCCCCCTCTCCAAAGTTGACTTTTAGGTTGAGACAAGTATTTTCAGTGCCAAAGAAGATATCCGAAGAAGACCATAAATGAAAGAAAACAGAGTTAAGATGCAAATGGAGTTTTGCTGCAACCAAAACCAGGAATCTCATGAATTACAGTCATTTCGCTAACATTTGCTTATCTTCAGGAAGAGAAGGGCTCTGGTTTAGCAGAAGCAGTGTTTTACCAGGAGGATAAACAGTGGTCTTACTGACTAACAAGCATTTCCAGACGTTGTCTCATGAAGATTTCAGGAAAAATCTCAGAATAATGTGCTTGATGCTAGGGCAGAGAGATTTGAAAGAGAGCATTTGACCTGATAGCACTTAAGCAGTGCTGGGACAGATCCTGTGCATGTCACAAGAACCTAAGGAAATCTGGAACTAATCTTGGTGGCAGGCCCAGTGGGGGATTTTGCCTTCAGTAAAGACAGGATTGCCCAACACTTCCCATTATAATCTCTTGCTTATGCTTTCTCATAACATTGGCAAGCTTTAGCTCTTCAGGCTAGTATTATGTACACTGGATATCTTTCCCTAGCTTACAAGTTAGGGAAAATGTCAGTGCAAATGGAAAATTCTGAGGAGGAGGAGAGAAAGAAAGAAAAAATGGCGATTTACAACACACCTGCCAGCTCATTCCTGTAAAAGTTAACAAGTTCCTGTGGAGGTGTGGCAGTGATTTGAAACCTGGGAAAAGAGCTGGTGTCAAGGGAGTTTTCTTGCTGTCACCACAAAAACTAGATGTCATTTAGGTCTGTGACCCTCTAAAGTCCCATTTTTAGATGCTCAGAGATGAACAGAGAGGCTGCCAATGCATCAGCAGATTCAGAAATGCTCCTGTCCCATTAGACCATTTCTTGTTGGCAGGCACTGACCTAGAGGAGCTATCCTGAAAAATGTTTTGGGGGGGTGGGATGAACCATATCTTGTTGTTCTTGGTTTGGTTCTTTCCCTTGCAGGTAACTGGAAGGTGATTTTCTAAGAGCAACAGTGGTGTGATTTCAGGCCCTGCTGCATGAGGGAGAGCTGGAAGAGAATGTGCAACCTTGGCAAGGCTGGATTTCAAGGACAAGCTCCCAGAACTTCAAGAAGTCCCAGCACTCTTCCATCTTCCAGGTGGGGTCAGCCTGGTTGTCCAGTGTCAGAGGCAAGACTGTGTGTTAGCAGGCATCCTCCCCCTCTGCAGGGGAGATGAGGAATGACCAAGGGTGATAAGTACCAAAAAGCTGTTGACATGCATTCAGGGCTCTGGGAGAGGATGTAGGAAATTTGTGTTTCCTCTTCAGCCAGAGACACGTTTGATGAAATAACCATAATATATATGTGCAGAAGGTTTGAATGAAGGGTCATTATGTGTTAAATTAACTGTATTGCAAGAACATTAAAGAAAACAAGAACAGGAGAAACTCTTCAATCCATGAGAGGATTTGTGTGATGCCTCAGAAAAACAGATCTTCATGTTAGCAGGAGGCCTATCATTCTTATGGGGTCATTGGAAGAGACCCAGGGCCTTTTGCACTCTGCATGTGCAGCGTAAAATACCTCTGTATTTGCTTGATCTTTTTCATGATATTATACAACCTTGAAGAAAGAAAAGCAAGCATTGAATTTGTGATTTATGGCTTGATATTTACTTGCTGCATCCGGGTGCGAGACCTAGTCCAAGAAACAAAAAGAGACCATGAGCCCAGAAGGAAAAATACACGCTTCAGGACTAAGTGTATTTTTCTTGGAGCGCAGTCCCAGCGAGCTCTGCTTGGAAAGCCGACCGCCTGCTCACCCTGCGAGGGTTTCCAAGTTCAGCTTCCACGCTGAAGTCTCTCCCTCTCTCAACACTCTTCGCACTTGGCTCAGCAGACCTTAACCCCCATCCTCACTGCTCCTTGTGGAGGAGATCCCTGCACCCCTCGGCTGGGCCGAGAAAACCCCGTTTTTAATAAACTAACGCAGTGCGATGCGATGCTCGAGCATCTGGTGCTCCCAGTCCTGATTTATTTCTGCAGCAGCACACAGAGCATCGGGTGATAAATTATTGAGAGTCCATGGGCCCTTGGAGAACAGGGCCGTGATGAATTGTGAGCAGTTGGCATCCCACGTAACCGTGGGTCCCAGAGGGCTGCCTAGGGAGAGGGTAGGGGGAAAGAAAAGGCCAAAGCCTTTGAAGGATACAGCTGCTGGGAAAGTCTTCCTTTCAGTGAGAAATTGCTTTTATTTTTAACGCCTTTTTCAGCAGTGGGAAATGGGGTTAGGAATCATCTGGGGATAAACAGTAACCACTAAACCCATGTTACCTGCAGCCTGGTCTGATATAGGACAACAATGAAGATGAGTATTGATCTGCCTAAGTGAGTTTTTCATTAAGAACATGAGGGGCTCATTTAAAAGATGTTGCAGTTACCAGACCTGTCTTTTGCAACTTCCAAGGCAGAGAAATCCACAGTCTGTGTCTCACCAGCAAAGAGGGGTCACAATGTGCTTGTTTGGTATGGAAATCAGAATTATTTTGGAGTCAGTGTTCAAAGATATAGGAACAAAGGCCAGATAATGTAAACCCTTCCTTATTGCCCTGATTTTGTAGCACTTTCACAGGAAGCAGTGGAAAAACCACTGAGAAATACCTTTCCTTAATGACCCTGGATGTTGTGGTCATGGGGAAAAATTCCCCAGGTGAGGGGGTGTGGTAACTGGGATCACTGCAGTGATCTGCTGTGTGGCACTGGGGCAGGAATTCACTCCCTGTGCCTCCATCCCATCACCAGGGAGCTGGGTGCAGAAAACTCACCATGGGTCGTGAAAGATCAGTTGGCAGAAGATTTGCTCTGCATGAAGTGGTCAGAGCAGCCTTTTCCCAGCCTGTACATATCGTGAGCTTCACTACACCCTGTGAAGCAGAATACACCCATGTCTGGCATGCAGGGGTGTGAGAGTTAAAATGAGCCCTGTGCCCAGAAGTCAGAAGATTGACCCAGAACAAGAGCTAAAAAGGGCAGTGCACTGGACACTGACCTCCCCACTGACTCCAAGTTTTCATGCTGGATTTCCCTTCAGGAGGGCATGAAGGAATGTGTTCATGGACCTCTGGAGCATCCTTGTGCAAGCCCTTTGAAAATCTTGAGCTGCTTCTTCACTCTGCATTCATGCTTTCTGAGTTATCCGTATTGTAGCTGGCAGACAGGTTATGTCCCACACTCACCTGGGATATATGAGAGATAACTTCACTTTGGGACCATGATATATGAAAGATAACTTCACTTTGGCTCGAAAATTTTCATTTTAGTTGCCACAGAAGCCCTCAGATCTTCCTGGCTGCTTCTGCTTCAGAGAGCTCTGCTTTCACATACTTGAATTTGGGGGAGTTGTTCACATTCATAACTACCACAGCTAGAGAAAAAAATAAGTACAGCATTTTGGTGTTTGTTTTCTCCTGTTTGCATCTGCAGCTGGTCACATGTGACAGCATGTTGGCTGATGAAATTTAGCTTTGACTGTGCTAACTTAAGAGTCACTGGGTCTGGTGTGGAGTCTGGAATGGACAAACTGGTCCAACTCCTCTGGAGGGCTTCACAGCCCAGGCTGAGCTCTGGGCTGGCAGGGGTCAGTTCAGGCTCCCTCCAGTATTTCAGGCTTTATCCACTTCTATTTACACCCTTAGCACTATTTTACTGCAGCTGCCACAAGGGAGTGGCTTCTGAGTTGCCCCTAGGAAGGTGTTCATAACACACCCATGTCAGGGCATTTTAGGGCCCATTTAAAACCTTCCTTGTTGCCTCTCACTCTCCCTAAGTTTCATAATTCCCAGCCTCCCTCCCTTCTGCAGTGGCATTGGCACATGTTGTCCATACTGCCTTGCCTCCTTTCCCCTCCATCCTTGCTGCCAGCCTATATTTAAAGCTCCAGCAGAGACCAGGGTCTGACAGGACATCACAGCCTGAATTACTTCTGCAGTCTATTCCCTTTGCCAGCCCTCTGACTCTGCCTCCAGGGCTGGGAGGCACTGTTAGGGTGTCCACCAGGAGGTACCTAGTCTGCTCATTTGGGACTTCATTTTTATCAGAGTTAAACCAGTGGTTTTCATTAGTGCACTGCATGAAAGAAAAACACAGCACAAATATGTCATTTAGAGTATTAGAATAAATTCACTACTGATGTTACCAACAGTGTCCTTCTCAAAGCATGCAAACAAAACATTTGTTCTTTTTAATGGAGCATTTTTTCCCTTCTGCTTCCCAAGTGAACAGGTGTTTATTATCATCATTCCCACTCCTGTATTCCATATGTGACTCCAAATCAAACCCTGAGGTATTTAATTTCTTACCTGGCAGGGTCAGTTTCACGTATCAAAATCAGCCTGACTTCCATCTGCTTTGCAGATCATCACTGGCATACTTTAAAAATTGTAATAAGTCTATAACGATGCCTTTCTCCCCTCCCCCAGTGCTCCAGTAATGTCAAGATTTATTGAATCTGAAGGTCCAGTTGTGACCTTGGCTCCCACTCGCTAAATCTGAACCTCTGGGGTCCATAAATCTTTGTGTGCTGTTCAATTTATAGAAGTGAACATCTGCTTATCATACAATATTTAAGTTGCAGGTGTATTCTACCAGTAAAATAAACACATGGGTTCAGTTGCCTGGGCTGTAGGACATTAGGCAGATGTTGAAGGGATGGTGATGGTTTTGCCTGTTGGGAGAGTCCTCATTGTTGGCAGAGCTGCTGGGTGGTGAGGTGGCTCTCGGGACTCTGCATGCCTGAGAAGTGAAGATGGCACAGCTTTTACCCCAAAACTCAGCCTAATCCTGCTGGAGAGCAATGCCTGAGATACGCACAAATCACACAAGGGGAAAACTCCTGTCTTCCCACCTCTCCTGTGTCTGGTGGGAAAGGCATCAGCCCACGTAAGGATGGTTAACTTTCCTCACAAGCTGGGGAAGGAGAGGCAGAGCAGTGGCTCTGTTTCTTCATTCACGTGATGAAAAATACGGTGCACAAGAGAACCCTAGCTCAGAGTGAGCACGGAGAGGGAGAGGCCTACGAACACCTGAATATGGTGAGAAAGGCTGAAGAGTCCTGCTCTGCAGTGTAAGCAAAGCACTGCTGACCACAAATCACTGGGAAGACAGAACAAAAGGAGCAGGAAGTATCCACTGTGAGTGAAAAGGAGGAAAGAGGAGGTGACCAAGCAAATACGATTAGAGGGTCAGTGGTGGCTGAACTGGGAAATGGAAAGGCAGCAGAAAACCAAGGTGCCTTTGTATGACCTGTAGGAGATGACAGGACACAAGATTTTTGACAACTGAGGAAACCAGAGGAGACAGCAGCTCCAATACAAAAAGAGGGAGATGGGACAGTGGGATCACCACCCAGCTGCTCTGCTCTGCCCATGGCTTGTATACTCACACTGCACACGTGCTCAGAGTGTTGTGGGCATACACAGGGGCTGGGGCAACATTTCTGGTAGCCTTCCATTGCAACAGCTGGCAGGGAGAGAGCCTTTGTCCTGTTTTGCCCAGGAGACTCCTTCTAAAGGGCTTTGGCCCAGTGCAGGGTAAAGTGTCAATTGCAAGCAGGTAGTAAAATTGTCCTTGGGTGTGAAGCATTTTAAAAAGCAGATTTGCATTTTCAAAAGTGCTCGTGGTCCCTTTGTGGGAGAAAGCTCCTCTGCCAGAAGCCCACCTCCCACGCAGCAGAGTGGGGCTCTCTCCCCTCTGTGAGTAGCTGCCTGGGGAGGGAATGGGCTGGAACAGAGGCAGCTCCACAGCCTGGATTTGTGTTGGGTGAGGAACTGGGCCAGGGGTCCCACAGGCCATGTGGCTGTGTCAGCACTGGGCTGGCACCCAGCTCAGTAGCTCTATTTTGCAGGGGGACAGAAGAGGAGCAGCACTGGAGTATTTCCAAGGCAGAGGCTCTCCTGTCCAGGCAAACAGCTGGACACTGCTCTTCTGCCTGGTCACTCCTCCCTTGGTCCTCCAGGCCGTCCCTGTGGTCCCAGAGCAGCCTGTGACACTGCTGGAGATACTTTGCACAGCCTTGCACTGAAAATGGGAATTAACTAATTGGACATGAGTTGCAGTGGTGCAAGATGTATTTTCTGTCACTTTTGTCCCTGTCCCTGCTGCCAGAGGTGTCCTCATCATAATTGCACACATGTTGGAGGGTGACCAGCTCAGATCATTGTTGCCCACAAAGAAGGGCAAGAGGGCACCTAGCTAACAATAACAAAGCACCTGAAGAGAGAATATTATGAAATATTATAACTCTACTTCAATAAAAACATCTATTAATATATTTCAAGACCTTCCACAGTTGTTTTCTCCTCCCTCCAGGGTAGTCTGACCCCAGCCATAATTTAGCATGAGGCATGAATATCTTCACTTATTGTACCCATAAAAGAAGAAAATTGGGAATTTGCTCAGACTGCCAGGAATCTGGAATTTGTTGATGAATGGACATTTGGCTGAACATAGTGAATTCCCAGCTAATTGAAAGCAGATAACGAAATAATGCATTTACCTTGAAAAACATAATTTTCTTAATAAATAATTTAAATGGCATTTTTCTGACAGATGAAATAAGAAAAAAAAAAATAAAATGCAGGATTAATTCCTGTCCTATATATTATAGCGTACTTCAGTCATACCTTATGAGGAGATTAAAAACCATAAATCTTTTTTTTCAGCACAGTGCCAGAGAGTGCTTTGGTCTAGAAAACCCAAGGACCATCCTGTTCAGGGGAGTGTGATTTCAGTCATCATCAGCCTTTGCTTCTGTCTCCAAATAACATACCTAGGGAGAAGAATGCAGAGGCCAGGGGGAAAAAACAACCTCAGAAAAAGGTAGAGGGTATCCAGCACAAGCACAGGTACTTGAATTAGCATATTTTTAGGTGTTCAAACTTCTCATCTCCTTTTCATCCTTGGGGTGGGCCAGCAAACCTGTTTCACATTGCACTGGTGGGAATCTTTGGCTAGGAACTACACTTCAGTCAAGGAGAAATGATTTTCAGCTGAAGGGAGGTTAATGGCTGAAAACATGTCAGCTTGAAACACTTGCAGATGATCTGATCACACCCTCCATTTTAAGGAAAAGATTAGCAAAGAATCCAAATGAAAGCATATGGGTCCAAATACCCCAATCTGGGTAGGGCTATGACTTGGAAACCGTTCTGGATCTAGAAGTAGGTTCCTCCCATATTTATGCAACAGGACAAAATTAAACTGCAGAATTGAACTCCAAAGTGTGGAGCTTACAAAATGCAAAGGTGGATTATTTTTTTTAATAGCTTTAGTTTGACAGTAATAATTTCTTGTCAGATTGTGGTTTGAGTGGAACACAATGTTCCCAAAGAGACAGAAAACCTGACAAATTTTAATCTGCTAAACTGCAAAACTTGGCTATCCTAATTGGAATCATTATTAATCTGGGTTAAATTTGGAATTATTTTTCAATGAATTTGCAGCAGGTTGTGGTTTTGGGCAAAAGCCATGGAAAAGTTGGTAGTTTCACAGATTTTTAATGGGAATAAGGGGAAAACCATGGTTTTGCTTGAGTTGTGATTTAGAACTTTCGACATTGTCAAATTGATGGCCTGTGAGGCTGTGTGAAATAAAAGAACAAGTTTTGTAAATGGAAACTTCCCCACTAAGTAAGGCAGATCTGCTCACAGAGATGCTACAGATGCTCCTGAGCTGTCGAGTGTTAAGATGTGTCCAGCTTCTTAAAATCAGTGGGCAAGAAGTCCTACAAGGCCACAAAAGAAGCTGGGGAGTATGAAGAAATTGAATAAATGGTTTTGAACCTCTAGATTCCTTGCTGTTAAATGTTCAGTGATTTGCAAGGCCTGTAAGTCCTGTTGCCTTGAGGAAATTTCTGTGTGGTCAAGACCCAAATAAAATAACAACAGACCCAATTAAAATAACAATGACAATCTTGACATTGACTAAACATGGTGAGCTAAGACATCTTGTTTGTTTGTCAGTAAGAGCATCTAGCTGGTAAAAGCAAGGAGTAACTTTGGGAATGTTTGAGTACTCTAAGGTGTAGAAAAAGGTCTTCCCAGTTGTCTCAGTGGTGAGACAGTCTGATGGTTGAAAGACTCACTTAAAGAAAGTATGTGTCACCATTGACAGTCTATTTTCTCAGAATTTTTGGAGGTTAAAATAGATCTTAGGGCCTTCTTGAATGATCTTCATTGTAATACAGCCCATGGAACTTACATCTGTTTCTTCAAAGTTAGCTTTAAATTCCCAGTGTCAGTGTTTTAGAGTACCTTTCTTTTGTTGTTATTTTTTTTAATTTAGGGAATCCTCCAGGCTTTATTAGAAACTGATTAATAAAAAGAACTGGTAAGTACTCCTGGCAGTTAATTATTTTCCCCTCTGAAGAACAACGCCTTATTTGCATCAGAATGAATATCTCCATCATCAGACCATGAGCTCTGTCAAACCTTTGTCCAGCAAGGGAAGTACTTTGGGAAAGTTCTGCTGTCTCTGCAGCAGTAACTCATGAGGATCATTCCATCTTTGAGCCTTCCTTTGGCTGTGTCATATAAATGGAGCTCTTGAGTCTCTCAGAACAAGGAGTGCTTTCCTATCCTTAATCAAGTAGTGTGTTTTCTTTCTGCATCCCCTCCATACTTTTTTCTGAACACCAGAAGAGCTGTAGGAGCCATCACAACAGTGTGAAACACAGCAGATACCTGCTCCACGATGGACCCTACTTTGCACAGCCAAAAGGTGTCTTGGCCCTTTCAGACACTGAGATGAAGTTTGTCTGACTTTCTACCAGGATCTGGAGATCTCTACAGAATCATCAATCTACTCACTTGGAAAGTCTGGCCTCCTCTGCTCTCCCTGACTGTGCTCTGCCATTCACCTCTCCCTCACTGGCTCTGCCTTATTTGCCACCAGCAGGGAACAGTTAAACAGTGATGAGCCAAGAGCCCAGCTCACGAAATTGGGCAATTCCCCAAAGACAGTTTTATCAGAGGTAAAATAGTCCAGTTGGTAAAATAGCCCAACAGTATCATTTATATCAGCGCTATCACCTTTACTGATTAAACATGTTCATGTTCCAGCATTATAAAATTATTTTGATAGGATCTGGTTTTGATAAGCTCATGATAATTTCAATGAAATTCTATTTTTCCCCTGCAATTCTTAAGAGAGTTCCCAAATAACCATTCTATTATTTTGTTCAGATTGGTGTCAGGCTGACAAGTCTATATTTATTCACATCATCCTAGTTACTGTGTTTAAGTGCTGGAACAACTTTATCTTTTCTTCACATCTGTAACTTCTCTAGTGTTCCAAGAATTATTCAAAATCAGCAGCAGGGGTTCAGTGAATATCTTTCCCTTTTGGATGTAAATTATTCAGGAACTGCCAATTAAAAATTTCTAAGTTTAGAAAGCATTGTTATAAAAGAAAGGCTTGTTTTTCTTACATAAGATGCAGTGCATTATCTGGCTTTTTCCCAAACAGAAGTGGGAAATATTTACTCATCATTTTTACTGTTTTAGGTTTATTTTTGGCAGTCTTAGGCAATAGACTTTGTCCATTTAGAAGTAATTCTGGTGATCCCATTTGTAGCTAACATACTTTTAAAGCTCCTGCTGACCATAGATGTCTACATTTGTCCTTCTCTTACCATGATGCTATAATTTACAGCCTGTAATTCATAGTCATTACCATCAATTTACTCAATTTTTTTGATTAATGACTTCTCTGGACTTAGGTCTTTAGTACAGGTTCTCAACTGACTAGACACCAGAGAACCCACTCCAGAATATTTGTTCTCAGGTTGCTAGAAATCTGGAAGCAGGCCAAAACCCTTCTCACCAACAGTGCAAACCCCCCTCAGGTGGTGCTCAGCTCATCCTCCTGAAATACCCAATAAATATTGATTGAAACATTCCAGCCATGGCAATCTTCCTACCTGATTTCAGCCGTGGTGACCAGGTAAAACTTGTTTTTTTTAAAGGAGTAAAAATAATTCCCAATTCACTCTACAAGCAATTGCAGATTATTTTTTTCCCCTGGCCTTTCTGACTGGATGCTAAATGAGTGGTTGGGTCTTCTCTTGCTTGTGTCCCCTCTGCTCCAGTGAGCCAGGGAGGGGAGTCCCTTCCTGAGACAGAGGCTCCCCATGCCACCACAGCCCCTGCACCAGAGAGCAGAACCAGCCAAACCACAATGTCATGACAGCTGCTCTTGGTATTTTAAAATGGCCATTTTAAAATGGTGATTTTGCTTATGAAATAAAGTTTCTAGCTGTTTCTCACGTAACACAGGAGACAGCCTGTCTCAGTGCACATTGAATTATTATAATGAAGCAATCATCCTTTTACTGCGAGTCTGCCCAAGTGATACGCAGAAACAATAGCAAACGCAGCTAAAAATATTGGCTGGCTCCCTCCAAAAAGTCCCCTCAGGTCTTTACAGAGACATGGAAAAATAGTCTAGGTTAGGCCAATATTCTGCAATAATTAGGATAAAAAAGGGAAACATTAAGTCATTGTTGTTTGAGTGTCTCATTCATCCTATTTATTAGGATTATCTGCCTCTTTTTCATATTGATTTAATGGGAACGTATCACTTAAAATTCTCAGCTTTATTTTCTTGTTGATATTCAGGGTTGGGTGAAAAACACAGAAAGAATAATACAACTTGAAACAAACTAATAATCTATTAGCAAATGCTTATTCTCCATTTTGTACATACAAAAGTTGGATGGTAGTGGTGAGGCTGATCCCAGTCATCTTAAAAATCATTTTCCACCCTAAAACCACTTGGGGTTCATGGCTTGCTCTGACCACAGAGGTGGAGTCTACCTGAAACAAGAAGGACTCAAAGCTCAAATAAACCCAGGGCAAGATTCATCTCACCTGGTTTTAGGAAGCTGGAAGGAAACTTTTTTGTCATCTGTGGAGAATGGCAGGTTTGTCAGGGGTCTTAGTTTTCCTTTTCTGTTACAGGTGTACTTTGGTTTTAATCAGCCATTTCTGTTCATTCTCAGCAGCCCCAGACTCTGTGGGCAGTGCTGGTCCCCTCAACAGAACCATCCCAGGAGCAGAGTCCTGCCCAAGCTGGGTGGGGTGGACAGAGAGCAGATCTGAGCCAGCTCTTCATTGTGCACTGAAAATGTGATTTGATCTGCTTACATTTCAGAGTTTGAGAATGGAATTCCCAACAGCTCTTCCCTCCCAACTGTCCTGCCAGACTTGGAATGCTCTTCAGCCATTTGGGAAGGTATTAGACTTGCAAATGAATTTACTACTTTGTCTTTGGCATTCTCATTGGGGCCCTGGCTGTACATCTGAACTTACATCTGAACTGTTACCCAGCTCAGTTTACCTTCTTGTAAACTTTGTTGATATGTGAAGTGTTGGATGGGTCCTTTCTAAAGCATATTGTCCTATTAAAACACATTTAAAGAGTCTTGTAAACCCTGGAGATTAACCCCAATGTTTATGGAGAGTTATAGATGCTAATTCTTGCATATTTATCATTCCAAAGCATGGCCTGGTGGCAAACATTCTTCCTACACCACAGCATTTGCGTCAATGGGATTTGTCCATGCTCTGATTCCTTAGGACAGAGAAAAGAAATGGTGGGAAGTGATGAATATTGGCATTTACCATCCTAGACTACATTAGCTGGTCAAAAAATCTTAGAGCTAGCTCATAGGAGGAGACTGGGAAATAGAAGGACCATCCCCAGAGGATGGTTTGGGTTAAAAAGAGCGATAAGAGATGGTCTTACTCAGAAGAAGAAGTAGAATTTTCTCTTTCAGTTTTCATTAATGTTCCTGTCTTGGAGCACCTTTGTGTGTGATCTCTCCTCCTTGTCTTGCCAAACACACAGAGTTGGCAGCAGCAACCCCACAAACCTTCAGCTTCCTCAGCAGCTGTGGGTGTCTTAATCTGCCCAGCACACATCAGTTTCTTCTCTTCTGGGGATGGAAGAATCTGCAAGCTTCTGTCTGGTGGTCAAACAGTAGATAGAACAGCAACAGACTGAACTGTTTAGTGTATAGGGGTGTAACTGTAGGAAAATATGATCATAAAAATATGTATGTGTATTGGTTTTATGTGTATATATACATATATATACCTATTTATTTATATGTGTACCTATATATATATACAAATACACGTGTGCACACACACACACAAAGGTTTTGGCTCATACTTGTATGGCAAACATGAATCTGAGCAGATTCAATTTGTCTGAGTTAGCACTTTACTATACCACTGACTTTGGTGACATCTTTATCAAGTGACTTTGTAGATCCTCATAAAGCTAATCCTGGCAACTTCTTTTGAAGCTTTGAGGAACAGAAAGCACATTTTGGGTGATACAGTTTCTTTAGGAGACAGCAGATGTATCAATTATGACACTCAGATGAGTCACAACTAACTCAAGGATTGAAACTTTATGGAGAGATGGACTTTTTGGGGAGAGCTGAGGTTTAAAAGAGAGACCACTATGGAAGGAGACATGGTGGTGGTGGTGGTGAGGATGATGATGGAAAGGTAGCACAGCTCTGACCAAGCACTTTGTGAACAGCTGCTGTCCAAAAAGGTTGTGAGGGATACCTGCAAGGAGCTCCATTCCTGATGTTGATTATTCCTACCCTCGGGAGAACAGCTCTTCATCGTTTTGGTGGTTTTTTCTTCATGCCTAATTTGTTAGATAAACAGATGCCTTCAATAAGTCAACTGGCTTTATTAGCTATTTAATTTGACAGTCTTCTGGATCCCAAATTTTGGCTGACTGCTCTGACTAATGGAAATTAATCATCCTCAGACTAGCCAACTCAAATCCAATTTTTTTCCTTTTGATGGAAGATTCTTTTAAGCTCAAACAAAGACAAAAGTTCTCTATACAACTGGGAAACCAAGAGGCAATTACAGGACCATTAAAGGCAAGCAGATAATACAGTCCATTTTTGCTACTTGACAAAGGTCTGTTAATAATTTGTCTGCAAAAATCAATCTGATGAATGTCATATCTTTTTTTTTTTCCTTTTTAGTGCATTTCTATAAGAGCTCATTATTTTGAATGCATCCATTAATCCATATTTTCTGGATAACTTTTCAAAGATATTTCTTACTCTCTTGGCCTGTAGCAGGCCACTTTGAGCAGTAGGTATTTACACTGTCCTTGTTGTATATTTCACCATGTTACACACTTCTGCTCTCTGCCTAAGGAAGTGCAGCCCAAAAATCAGGTTTCTGGTAACCATCTGTCTTACCCAGCTACACCTGTGATGTAACACAGAGGAAGGTGCATTCACCTGTTTAAAAATATGTGATGTGCAGCATGGATGATAAAAAAGACATGCTGCTCTTGGCTTTTGGAGCATGCTGGGGCTCTGAGTTTCTAGTAACACTTAAATCTTTGGAAGCTATTTCTCTCAATCTCTTTGCTGTGGCCAGCCTCAATAAACAGGTATGACTGAGAGAGGGCAGCCTGTGAGCAACAATGCAGACCCCAGCACGCTCTTCTATGTTTATTTGGTTATACTTCACCAAAGCTAAGTTCTCCTGTTAGCAGTTGTGTGGGCACTGCAGGGAAATTTACTGATAATGCTTGAAATTCACCTCCTGCCCTTCCTCAGCATCTCATTTAGGAAACTTGCCTCGTGTGGGAGCAGCTTCTGTGTCCTGCTAATCCAAGAGCAGAGGTCAGAATGAAAATGAAGCCATAATATAAAGACATTTTGGCCTTAGGATGATTAAGAAATTTGAGTTTGTTATCTCAAACAGCTAAAATGCAGGGAGCCAAAATTACTTCATCTTGGAGCAGCATGGAGTTGGATGAAGACAGCTCCTCCACGGACAGAGAAGAGGGAAGGTTCCCCTTCCCAATAATTTATTAATTTCATGCCTGACACAGGATGGGTGATAGCTTCAAATAACAAATCCAGTCCTTGCATTTCCTTATGGGAGCAGACTGCAGCAGCTGATCCTGAGGCAGGGTGTGGACCAGGGAGCTGCCTGCCTTTCCCAGGGCTGTGCAGGATCCTTCCAGGCACCACAGCTCAGGCCCTGGGGCTGCCAAAACAGAGCCAAGGACGTGCTGAGTGCGCTGCACCCTGACTAGGTACAGCCTCTCCACCCAAAGAGAGGAAAGCTATTTAACTGGTAAAGGGCTCGGGAACAAAAGTCTGGCAAGTTTTGCTCGTATTCTGGGAATCATAGTGGCCCCCTCAGGGTTTGTGTCTTCACTGTTTCTCTCAGCAGAATTAATTTAGACCTTTATTTTGCAGCACATGTTATGCGCAGGCTCCTTATGCTTTGCCTGAGCTGGAATTCCTTCCATGGTCACAGCAGGTCTCTGTGTGGGCAAAGGTGGTCATGGAAGGGGTTGCAATCTCACCCCTCGAACATGTCCAGGGTGGGTGGAAAAGCCTCCAGGATGCTGTGTGGCCTCTCTCTGCAAAGGCCGTGGGATGAGTGCTGGAGAGCAGGAATCAGGCTTTCAGCATTACAGGGAGACCCCAAAACCACAGGATTTCCTGATCTCTAACAAATGTACCCTGACTGTATCTGGTTTCTCTCTTCCTTAGTGAAGGAAAGAGAAGGTGTTGCTGATTGGGTCTACAATGAAGACTTGGGTTAGCACTGAATGGCTCAGCCAGGGCTGCCCCTGCTTCAGCTCTGGACGGGAACTCCTTTGGATGAGCAGGGCTGGAGGGATGAGTAAGTCTGAGCTGACCCCTGGATGGTGTTTCCCTTCTTGGATGAGCACAGGGGGAGGAAGAAGGTGCAGATCATGGGAAAGTGGTGAGAACCACCCTCGATGAGCCAATTACTCAAACTTTCCCCCTTGGACTGTGTCAGGTGCCTCTTTCAAAAACCTTAACTCACACTGTTAGCAGTTTAATTTTAGGTTCTTGCTTCCCACATATGGCTTTTATACTCTGGGAAGCCTTCAGACATATCGCACTTAATCACTGTTTATCCTTACTCATTTTCTTGCCATGCTGGATATTTGTTTTTAATCAAGAACAACTTTTCTGTGTCATGCATTCATCCAACTAAATGATAATGTGCAGTTCTGCTCCAAGAAGCCACTATGTTTTGCTGCATCAGTTCAAAGCAGGGCTTGCTGAGTTGGGTAACAGTCTGGCTTTTTTTTCTGCCACCCTGGGGCAGCTGGCACAATTCAGAGGCAATAAAATAAGTTGTATTTTATTTTTTTGCCTTGTGAAACGAAATAGAACATAAATTCCCCATCTCTAGCCATCTGTGCAGCATCTTGGGCATGTAGGACTTTTCCTAGGGGAGGAGTAAGGACAGAAAGATTCCTGTTTGAGTGGCACTGTCCATCTGTTAATTAGAAAAACCACAGTGAGTGCTTTTGGCCCTTCGAGAGAGAGCAAGGGCTTCGCTGCAGGATAAACCAGGATTAAACTCACCTACTTTTAGCACTAATATAGCAAATTTTGCATCCAACATGTCTGACATGTTTCTCATTGAATTTACTAGTAGCCCAAGCGGGACATTTGGTCTGAGGGATAGTAAACTCAGAGCCACAGCCATAATCCAGTGGGGAGCCAGTGCTCTCATACCACAGCTGACGTTGCCAAGGCAGAAGTATGTGGAAGACAAATGCAGTTTTAGCTCTGTAAACCTTGGATTCAAATTGGAGGAAGAACTGGATTAAAGGAAAATACACTCTGGAGTTTCACACAGTCATTGAAACCATGATGGAGAAAAAGGAAAATGTTTGTCCACAATATGTGTCAATACAAACATGAGTTTGCGAGGTGTTAGGGGAAATAACTTCTATGGAAACAGCTGTGTAAAAAGAGAAGGAAAAGAGGTATCTATGTGTTATTTGTTTGGGTTTTTTGGGGTTTTTTTTTGTTCAGCCATCACATTTTAATCTGCTTCTTTACTTCCGTTGGCTACTTCCAGGAATGTGAGGTGTTTGGGAATACCTGACACAGACATCATGTATTTTTCATGTCAGAATCACCAGTAGGAGATATCATTATGTTGTCGAGCATTCATTTTTATCTGTTAGTGAAAGAGATGACTGAATGGATCTGTGTTCCCAGCAGAGCTGCCTGGGTGGGATGGACATCCTGTACAGACACCAGCTCTTTCAAACAGCTTATCTTTCACCTTCTCTTTTGCCTACATACCCTGCAAAAACTGCATATTCTGGAGGCATCAAGGGTTGGGTGAGACATAACCATATCTAATTACTCTTGCACCCTTCCCCTTTCACAGCCACCACCCTCCAAACCTCAGCTTCTAACGTCAGCCTTGGTTTGGTTTGTCAAGGGCGTTTTTCTGTGGGGTCAAATTTTAGAGCACTTTGCACCATTGTTGGGCAGTTCCTTCTCTGCTCCTGGGAGCATCAGCTTGGACAAGAGTGGCCAAGAGGGCAGAGCTGGGGTGTCACTGCTGTGCACACAGGAGGGCAGAGCTGGGGTGTCACTGCTGTGCACACAGGAGGGCAGAGCTGGGGTGTCACTGCTGTGCCCAATGGAGGGCAGAGCTGGGGTGTCACTGCTGTGCTCAGGGCAGAGCTGGGGTGTCACTGCTGTGCTCAGGGGAGGGCAGAGCTGGGGTGTCACTGCTGTGCTCAGGGCAGAGCTGGGGTGTCACTGCTGTGCTCAGGGGAGGGCAGAGCTGGGGTGTCACTGCTGTGCTCAGGGCAGAGCTGGGGTGTCACTGCTGTGCTCANGAGGGCGGGGCCGGGGTGTTGGGCCTGTGCTCCGGGGAGGGCAGAGCTGGGGTGTCACTGCTGTGCACACAGGAGGGCAGAGCTGGGGTGTCACTGCTGTGCACACAGGAGGGCAGGACACACTGGGGCTGCTGCTTCTCTCAGCCATAGATGCTAGGGAAAGTTTTAGCTGATCTGTGTGAAACCCATGGCAGAGCAAAGCCCTAGCCTGAGGCTTTTTTACCTTCTAGGGGCCCAAAGCCTTGGCACTGCCTCGGTTCTCATGTGGTTTCTGGAGCTGACAAATGAAAATATCGCCTACATCTCGCATTCCTGGCAGGTGCTGCATTTGTGGGACAGCTGGGAAAGAAGTGGCATTGCAAAAAGCAGTGAGCACAGGGCAGCTCTGAGGGAAGAGATGCTCAGTCAGGTGGTTTGCTCTTCACTGGGCCAGAAATGCTCCCCTGCTGAAGAGATATCCCAGTGTCAGTTCAATCTGTCTCCTGTTCTGGTGACAGACCATTCTGATTTTGGTTTCTGTCAGCACTCACATAAGTCAGTGACTCCTTCTTTATGGAAATAACCATTAAGGACTCAAACCATCTGACACTTCACAGGCATGTGTAAATGACAAATTAGAAAATCAAAAATATCATCAAAACTTCTAGAACAAAGATGAGATTTGATTTTTTTGGTGTTTTTTTTTTTTTCAGATGGAGACAGAAAGCACAACTTTAAACTTTGATATTCTTATACGTCATTAACTAAAGTGAATATACTCCTAGGTTAAAATAAAATATCCTCCCAAGTCCTCATTAAGTTAGTCTTACTTTTCAGTCAGGCACTGAAGAAACAAAACAAAGCAAAGCAGCTCATAAATGCAAAAGCTTTTCCCATCCTACTAAAGTTTTGTGCCGGAATTTATTTTGTAGATAAATGTACACATATGCTCTGTCTGAAACACCCACAATTGCTAGAAAACAAAGAGAGGCTTTGAAGGATTAAAACAGAGCATGGGATCTGCAAATAAAGACTGGATAATTAGGGTTTTTTTCAGTTCATTGACAGTACTTAAAGAATTAAACCACCATGTTTTTCAGGTTGCCCCAAAATGAGAATATTCAAACTGTTTCAAATGAACCAAAGAGTGAAAAAAAAAACAAATTGTGACCGAAAAAAATGACTTTTTGTGGCTGAAATCAAACAAGTACTTAACTGAAACTGGAACTGTTTTCAGACATGAAAGCATAGCATTTTATTCTTAAAATATGAACATTCAATTATTTTTTTCACTTTGTCGGGGTTTTTTAGGGTCTTATTTATCTGACCAGTCCAAGGCAACACTGGACATAAATTAGAACTTATTCTTGTCAATCTGTGCCAGCATTTTCCAGGAAAAAAAGAATAGCTGTAAACAACATTCCTCTGTCCAGCCAGAAACCATGTTACCTGCTTCAAATTTGTATGGCAAATGTGATTCAGCAGTGACATGCAACTGCTTGGAAATTGTCATAAATTCTCAGCCTTACAGCAGACCCAGTTTCTCATCCTCCTACAGTGATACTGTGCTGAAGAGAAGACAGAAGCCCCTGTTCTCTGCCACCTCCTTGGGAAATGGCTTTTCCCTGAGCTCCATCTCCCATGCAGTTATGTGACTCATGGAATTTTCTAGGGCTGCCTGGCGTGAATAAGTTTGTAGACCTCAAGTGAACAAGTTCTTGAATGTTGGGATCAACCAGCATTTTTTAAGTGCTGGGAAATCTCCCATCTCTCAATGGGCTCTTCTCTAAAATTCTATACAGGACAGAATTTACCAGCCAGTCCTGAAGTTAGCCAGGAAGCTTTTGAAAGCATGTAATGCATGTTATTTTACACACTTAAGTTTTATGTGCAGCACATATTCCAAGTTATTTTCTGTGGAAAGACTGTGGTAACATTACATTGACTCCAGCAACATTTCCTTAGACCAATGTCCATGTCTGCTGAAGATCCAGAGCTTTCCTATCTGTGAGAGCTGCCTTGGGAGCCAGTATGGGAACAGAAGGCTCATATAATGGAGAATGAAGATATCTACCAACATCATCAGTCTTTATGACAAGGGGGTGCACATCAGGGGGGCACAGCCTCAGTTTCTGAATATAGGGCCCCAATATTGAGCAAGTTTTTGCTTTGTGTTTCTTCTGTACAGCATACTCTGTACGCAAATGAGTATGCAGAAATGAAATTCAATAACGTGAATCCACTGAGCCTGGAGCAACTGCAGAGTTTCATAACCCAGACCATGAACACAGTGGGATGCTGCCAGGACTGTCAAAGCAGCTGTCCAGACTCTCAGTTCCTGCTGAGTTAAAGGCTGCACCTCAGTCGATGGAAATGAGGACTTTGTGGGAGTCAGCATTTGCATTAATTAGAATAACCAAGATGCTTGTCTGCTTTTTTCAATTGATCTCTACCTTCCATGGATATGTTTGCCCAAGCTGAAGAGTATTCCTCAGACTAGGAAGCCCACAGCTTTTTGTTTCTTTGTTTGTCTCTCAGGCCTACATCCCTGGACAGGGTGGCTGACAAGTTGGATCAGAGGGAAATTTCCCTCCAGTTCTCGGCCGTGTTTGTGAGAAGTTGCTTTCTCACAAGCAGACCTGAGAATCAGGAGAAGTTTATGTAAACCATCTTATGTGTTTCTGTAAACCATGTTTCACAGGTGGTGTTTTTTACATCTTGTTATTCCAACTTGTTATTCTGTAGCTAACCAATGATGCTAAAGAGGTGTTCACCCAAGAACAAATAATTGTGTCCTGCTCTAGTGACCCTGGATATACAAAGGCAAAGATTTTCTTAATAAATGGCTTTTTTCATCTGAAGTTTATGCTTCTATTTTCACCGTCACCAAACTCAGCTGCCACAGAGGATTTTAGAAGGGTTGCTCAGAAATCTTTTCTTAGCTGGAGACTGTGTACAACCCCATGAAACAAACACAGGGGAGGGCTGGGAAAAGCAGCAGACACTAAAAGCACTGTCACATGCTTCTCTTCTGCTCTCAGAAAGCCTGGCTGTATACACTGCTTGCTCCCTATGGGGAAGAAGTCAGGGAGGGTATCTTTTGGTTCCCAGAGGAAACAACTTCCCCCTGCCCTTCTCCGAGTGGGAATGGGAACACTCTAAGAGAATCCAAAGGGATGCACAGCCCCAGATGATGTGCTAGAAGTAAAATACAAGGCTTTGCACAGCTTAAGAAATGCAGCAGAGGTGCAATAAATCATGTGCTTTGATGTGAAAGACATTTCTAGCCTGGGTAAGATCACGGTGCTGCAGATTTACTGCTCGGTTGGGGCGGGCTCAGGGAAAGCCCTGAGCATTCTGGTATGAGCTGTGCTGTGCAGGTGGGGAAGGTTTACACCTGCCTAGGGCTGGACCACTGTCAGAGGGTAGTGGAGCTCTCTAACGAGATCCACTTCTGGGCTACAGAGGACAGCTACTCAGAAAATTTGTCTGAAAACAGCAATCTGATGAAAAACCCAGAAATCAGTTTTAAAAATCCTCTTCAGTTCCAGAATCAGTCTGGAATCATTTATCACAAACCTTCTTTCCCCAGGCGAAGTGCATGGGTGAGGGAAGACTGAAGGGCAGTATAAAAGCAGCCAAGGTGAAGTTTGTGCCTAAGAAAATCCCTGGACACCTTGGTCTGTTCAGTGCAGCTCCAGCCAAGTGGTGACACCAGGCTATTACTATCATGATCTGCAAAGCAAGAAGAATTCATGGTCACCTTGTCATTTTGCAAAAAGGACCCAGGCAGAGAGGGATGTCATGTGAAGCACAGGAAAAGTGAGTGAGATTTTGGTTTTCCTAAGGCAAGCAAGCCTGGTTTTAGCAACTGCTAGAGACATATGTGATCTGCTCCTCACCCTCCCACCCCAAAATGGGTGGTACTTGGCAGAGACAACCCCAGAATGTATTTCTGGGAGAAAGACACCTTGTCCTCACCCTCCAGACTGATGTCTGTTCATAGGAAGACAATCTGAGACAAGAGCAATAACCTTCAGCTCCACCTCTCTCACCTGACAGGTTCACTCTTTTCCTGGAGCTAACACACCTGAAGATGTCCTTTGCTTCTCATCCAGAAATTACTTGCTGTTGCCTTCTTTGTTGGTTTTTTGTTGTTGTTGGTTTGGTTTGGTTCAGCTTTTTTGGGGGGATCTGGGGGGTTCGGGGGATTTTTTCAGGGGGGAATTGTTTGGGTTTCTGGTTGTTTTTGTTTAATTTTTTTGTTTTATTTTCTTTTTAGTTTTTTGTTGGTTGGTTTGGTTTTTTGTTTGACTTTGGGTTGTTTGGGGATTTTTTGCAGGAGAGTATTCTTGCTGCTCTCCTGCCCAGCCACCCCAAGGGTGCCATGTGGCAGAAGACAGACTGACAGAGGGGTCCTGTCCTTCCCACCCTGCATGCCCAAATCCCATCGTGGCATCCTCAGGGGCTCAGCATTTCCCTAAGGAAGCCATTCATTGTCATTCCCAGCATGGGACTCAGTCCCCTCTGCGGCTTTCACTGAGGTTTCAGCTCGGACCAGGGGCTCCATGGAAGGTGGCATCTCTGCTGGGTTTGGATCTTGCTCAGGAAGAGGGTGGGACTATGAAGCAGTAGCCTGGGAGGTCAGCAAGCTCCAGTGTCTCTGCCTTGTCCCTGGCAGCCTGTTTGTTCCCAAGCATTTTGGATCAGTTCCCTACTTGTATGCCTGATGTCTCTCACAGATCACCAGCATAGCTGCTCCATGCCAGCAAACCCATGAATTTCCTCATTTGATATTGTTCTGTGTATTATTTATGGCAGAACCCTTTTTCTAGCCTAAACAAATTACTCCTTCATCCTTTCCCCATAAATCATGTGTTCCAGTCCCTTGCAGCTCCTCTTGTTCCTCTTCCCTATATGTTCCCATCTGCCTAATTCCTCTGGTGCCAAGGTCTGGGCACAGGGCTGCTCCTCAGGGTTCTTCAAAGCAGAGCAGAGTGGAATAATTGTTTACAGCACTTGCTGGCATGTCCCAGAATGACATTTGCCTTTTTTCCAACAATATCACATTGTCAATTCACGCTCCATCCCCACTTTTCTCTGGCCCCCAGACTGGTTTGTGCAGCAGCCCAGCCCATCTGCCCAGCTTCGCCTCCTGGGCACCTGAGTTTTCCTTCCTGAATGCTGCCCTCTCACTGAGTTTCACCCTGCTGATTTTAGATCCATTTTATTTTGTTTTATCAGGGCTGCTTTGAATTCCAGTTTTATCTGTGAAGGTGCTGCTCAGACCTCTCCAGCCTCATGCTGTTGAAAATCTTACTGAAGCCAAGATATACCACATCCACAGCATACCCTTACTCACCTGCCCCGTGACCCTGCCAGAGAAGGAAATCTGGTTGGTTTGCTCACAATTTGCTCTTCACAAATCCACACTGGATGTTTCCCTTCCCTTTAAACTCTCAGAGCCACTGACTGGTTGTCAATAATTCAGCTGAGTACTTTTCATGGTGTTGAACTTTAATTGACTGCTTTATCATTGTTCACGTGGACTTTCTCTTCCTTCCTGAAGCCAGGTACAGCCCTTTTCCCCTTGGTTAGTGAATCCTACATCTCAGAACTCATTCATACCTGACTTTTTTGGGAGCACTCTTCCTGGGATTGCCAGGAGTGCTGGGAGTACTCAATGGGTTCATGGCCAGTCCTGTGGGTAGATAAACATGCCCTTACTGGCCAGCCTTGAATGAGCTGTGTGTGCCTAAAAAGCAGTGTGCTGCTTTCCAAAACTCTGCAAAAATGGTGTGATAGGAAGAAATGCTGCTGCAAATAAGTCAAGTCAAAAACCTGTGTGTAATTCTGTGAACTGAATTTCTCCCACAAGAGGTGGGTTTCTGTGTATGGATCTGGGAGTGACCCCTGAGCTGAACAACAGAACCACTCTCTCTTGCTGTATTTTTTTGAAGTCTCATAGGAAGACAGCTCAAAAAGAAACCCCAACAAACCCATAAAAATCCCCCACAAAACAACAACAAAGAGCTTGCCAACCAAAAAAAGTGCAACATCCTCGCCTTTACCTCTGTCCTAAAGCGTTTTCTCTTGGAGTTCTCCCCCATTCTTTTGAGATTCACTCCTGAGTTTTCTGAAATTGGGAATGACGTAATTTCCTTAATCTTAGCCTGGTCCCCCAGCCACCTAATCCTGTGCTACTTGCACCTACCACGTGACTTAAATCCCTGTGATACACCTTTCACAGGCACCTTCTTTAAAGATAAACATATGCTACAATAACTGTAAAAAACCACATTACTCTCGCAGCCCTTCGCACTCGTTAACACTCATCTGGATCTCTGCAACCTCAGTTTTACGTCTATAATTTTATTTCCATAAATTTTAAATCCATACCTGGGCCGTGGGATTTAATCACAGGTAACTAATGGCTTTCTTTATGAATCTTATTGTTGGTGCACTTCAGTGTAGTGCAAAGCACAAAGTGCGAGAGAAAATTTCTTTCCTGGGGACCATATGGTAAAAGAATAAAGCTCTGACTTAATGCCCTTGCTTTGCAGAGTAGCAGAGCCTACAAACCCCTGTTAGATCATGGGATAAATATCGACAAGTTCCAGATATTGTTTCAGCCTGTTGCTGTAGTAATTTGAAATTTTGTTCTACGAGCCATATAAAAAAGGGGGTGAAACAACACATTAGTATTTAATTATTCCCAAATTTGCTACACTGGCACCACTCAAACCAGAATTACTTGCATTTAAAAGAGCCGTGGGATGTGGGCATTTCTAGGCCAAATTGCTTTGTGTAGGCTTTCATCCTGGAAATTGTTTATTCATATTAATGGAGAAGAACAGGTTTTTCCCTGGTCATTAAGCCAACGATTTAAGGCTCACAATTCCAAACCAGATGACACTGCCTATTTTTGGAGCCACATGAGTTTATAATTTCACGTGAAGGATAAGTGCTTTAGCGGGTAGTGACAGGAGGGCATGGGCTCATGTAGTGAGCTTTCCTGAGCAGCAAGTGCAGAGGCACTCAGGCTCAGTTCAGGAAGGCATGGATCATCCATAATGCATGGACTGACCCTGACCAGCCTCTCTGTGGTGTGAAAAGGTGGTGTGGGTGCATCAGGAACAGCAGAGACAAAGGTCAGGAACTGGGGCAAGCCTGAAGGGACCAGATCCGTTGTAGGATGTGACATGGGATCAAGCGCTGACTCTTCTCCAAGTTAATTCTTCATAGCTATGGAAACAGTGTGATGTCCCTTAGCAAGACCCAACAAACTGACCAGTAATATATTCAACTTAGGCATTTCCTTCCAAGCCTGTAGTAAATCACAGTGGAATCTTCTGAGGATGCTTCAGTCCCTTCCTGCTCGTACAAGTTACTACAAAGTGTAATTTGAGAAAAACTTCTTTTGCATTTTCTCTGAAGTAGGTGATATCCTTTAGCCCTTCTGTATTTTAACTGCTGCCTTTAAAATGGGTTAGAGGTGTCCTTCTAGGTTGTTTCTAAGGATTTTATGGTTGTGTCTAAGGATTTTAATATAAAGCTGTAGTTTATCTCAGCATGTTGTAATACCAAGGCTCTGGAAGAGACAGGAAAGTGCTTTTCAGTCTGTGGTACATAACACACTGTACTGGTCTGTGAGGCAGCAGATGGGTGGTCTGTGGATGGATAAAAGAAGTAGGAAAATCAAAGCACGCCCTTACACATCTGACAAACAAATAAAGTGGGGTGGGAGGGAAACAGACTTAAAGTTTAGCACTGAAGATCAGCTGCATTTGGCTGCAGAGCAAAAGCAGACTGGCAGCACTACACAAGCTGTCCTTGCCTTCTCTTTTGCAAAACGATGCATATTTTTTGGAATGAGGAATGCTGAGCAGCACTGTTGAGCACTATGGGGCACACAGCTGCACAGAATTATGGAGACTGCAACATCACCATGTGATGTTGGTCAGTGGCTGAATGTCTGGGGACAGCACAATTGCTGCTGTGCCTTTGATTTGGCACCACGCTGCAAATTATTGAATAGATATCTGTCTGCTCTGGAGGCACTGCACAAGGGCTTTTGATGCCAAGCAATTAAAAAAGTGAGCTTCATCAGCTTGGGCTAGGCAGGATTAGACACTGGTGTGTTTTGGTATGCTGGGCACAGCTGCTGCCCCTGTGACAGTCTGCAAATCCAACCAACCCTGGAAGGGTTAAACCTTTCCAGTGCCTGGGTCCAGCCTTTCTCCAAGGAGCAACCTTTCCCCCCTTCAGAAACAGGCAGCTGGCACACTGCCCACAGCTTGTTTGTCAGAAAACAGGGTCCTTTCTTTGCTGAGGGCATGGCCCAGGAGCGGCCAGTGAGCCCAGCCTGGCACTGCCCAGCCTGGCACTGCCCAGCCTGCCTGGGCTGCAGAGAGGTTCTCACGGCTCTGGGGACTCACTGCTGCTGTGCTGACAGCTCCTGACACCCACTGGATGGCATTTTCTTTTTTTTTTTTTTTCCTTTTCTTTCTCTTTTTCTTCCTTGCAGTCCTCCTGGCAGGTACAAATCTTCTATTCATGTCTCGTTAAGTCTCATTTTTCACAAGGAAGGGTTTTGTCCCCTCCTGTGCACTGGTCTTGACGTGCATCACCCAGAATTGAAGGAGTGGAAAGAAAGGAGAGCAGAAACTCTGCTCTCACCCTGAGGACTGGTCATGAAGACCTCTGTGGTCTTCCCCACAAAGCTGAATTTCATGCAAAATGGGTAAAGAGACCAAAAATGATCTTATTTGCATCTGCAACTCATTTGCAAAGTGCCACATTGCAAGTGCAGCTGAAAGGCTCGGGACCAGTTTTTTAAATAATCTGCCCTGAAGCACTGCCTGGGCTGCTGGCAAAATCACTGGCTCAGTGATGGGGCCAAGAAACGCTCTTGTACACTCATTAGCTTTCATAAATGCAGGGCTCCACACACAGCACTCATCTGGATCCTGGCACAAAGTTTATAAATGTTCAAAAGTTTACAATCTAGGGTTTTTTTTTTGCATAAGTAAGTTGTCTGGGGAGTACTAGCTGGGGAGAGGAAGAACATGGTCCACTAAAAATCAGCTCTGTTGGGCAGGTTGAACTCTGTGACAGCACTTTTTTTTTGTAGATGCCACTGGCAGCATCAGTGGGAATTAGAGGAAAATCTATAACAGTTTGTGAAGCAGTATTTTGAATATGGAGCAAGAGAAGAGATATTTAATGAAGCTGTGCTTTATGAATGAAACGAAAATATGTTCCAAAAAATATGCTCTGAAAAAAGGTATGAATTAAATAGCTAAGAGGACAGCTCACCTCAGTCCCACAGAAGAAAATATTTGGATACCCTTGGCTCACTAGCACACCCAAGGAAGTCTTGCAGGTGTTAGTATTCTTCAGAAATGACCTATTTTTTTGGTTTTAGCATGAATTCTTTGTAATGCAAGGATAGTCTCTGCAGTGCCTCTGTAGGGAACTGTAACTTTATATATGATATCTGTGGGTTTAGGGAGGGAACAGAAGCAGGCAGATGTAATTGTTCTCTAGAGAAAAGGCTCTTGAAAAGCAAAAATGACCCTGTAAAACTGAGATGCTCTCTAATAATCAGGAGCTGTTGGCAGGGCTGGAGGCAGGTATGCATAAGCAAACATGAAGACTGATATGGAACCAGATAATATTTATTTTGCTTAATCCTTGGTACGGGCACATTCCTGAAAGTAACTGGAGTACCTCACACGCATTTCAGGAAAGCTGCTTCTGCAGCAGGGACTGTGCCAAAGAGGCACCCAGCCTCAGCATCGCTGCGTGGGAAACATGGATGTGGGAACAACCATGTGAGCAACCCCTGCCCTGGGTGCCACGAGGCACAGCCAGTGCAGCCAAACTCCTGGAGGAGGGCTGAGGTTCCCTATGGCACTGGGGTGGGAGCAGGGACTTTTCCCCAGCTCTCAGAGTCACAATTTTCTTTCCATCCTGAACATGTTTTGGTAAAGATGTCTGTCAAATTCTACCTGATTTGAGTGCATCTTTCATTTCTCACTGAGCACAGGCCTGTGGGCAAGAGTAGCACCTGAACTCTGCTTCTTGTGGCCCAAAGAAGAAGGTGTGTGGCTCATGTGTGGCATGTTCTTCCCCAGCAGTGTTCCCTGGACACCTCATCGTGGGGTGAAGGGCTCAAGTGCATTGCGAAATCTTTCATTAGACCAGCTGAAATACAAAAAAAAAAAAAAAAGCCCCAAACCACCAAAAAACTGACAGTTATGTTGGTGGACACACAGCTCTCACCTCATGACTCAGAAACCAGTAGCAGCATCTTCAAAACAGGAAGCCAAAACACAGGTGAGAGACAGCAACTCTTTGTTCAGCGCAGTTGTGCCAGATGACCAGTCAGCTTGGGAGACAAAGGGTGCTTGCAGTCTGTGACCAGATGAGGTTTTAGCAAGAGGAAGTCGATAACATGTTCATTTCTTCAGAGAAAAGCAGGGGGAAATATGCTGGCAGGCAGCCCATGTGGAACAAGCTTCATTCAGCCAGACAGAAGGAAGATCAAAGTAGGGCTTAAGCACATGGACCTTGTTGAGTCCATAACTTCTTTTTTATTTTACTCTTGTATATTTGAGCATTTTCCTTTCCAGTGCTACCTTTTGGAGTTGTATCAGAAGTCCCTTTTCAGGAGGGTCCTTTGAGATGTCAGTGAGAACAGTAAATGGTAACTGGGTGCTCTGGAGCTTTATTGCTTGTCCAGCAGAGTTCACTCCAGCACATAGGTGAGGTCCAACTGCACAGTTTCTGTCAGTCCTGTAGTGCCCAGGTGTTGTGTGTGTCAGGTTTCATGTGCAGGCTCCCTGGATTGCAGTGGGGCTGCCTGGAGGGCAGTCATGGCAGTGGCTGCAGGAATGGGGTTCCAGATTATTTATTTTCTCCTTGTTGCTGTTCATTTTTTCAAGGGCGGGTTCTGTTTGTTTTGCTTCTGGTCATGAGTTTGTTGAGGGTGGGAGTTATCTACGAGTTAGAAATTCAGATCCTGGGGGAAATTTCTTTCAGAACACATGGCATTCTATTGCTGGTTTTAGTTACTTGATGATTTTCCATTTGGATACCATTAGGGTTTAGTATGTGAAAACTGAGGGATAGAGGCACTTGGTTGGCTTGGGTTTCTGCACTGGAGCAAGATCCTGGTTCCACACAGAATATCCTGAGTTGGAAGGGACCCACAAGGATCATTGAGTCCAGATCCTGGCCTGGTACAGGACACCCCAGGAGTCACACCAAGTGCCTGAGAGCATTGTCTAAACACTCCTCGAGCTCTGTCAGGCTGGTGCTGTGAGCACTGCCCTGGAGAGCTGTTCCAGTGCCTAGCCACCTCTGGGTGAAAACCATTTTCCTGATACCCAATCTAAACCTCCCCTGACTCAGCTTCATTCCATTTCCTTGAGTCCTGTCACTGGTCACCAGGGAGAAGAGCTCAGTGCCTGCCCCTCTGCTTCCCCTAATGAGGATGTTGAAGACACAATGAGGTCACTGGAAGATAAGAGCAGTTCTTTTGATAAGGCAAAGCCCAGTCTTACACCAGCAAAGCAAGTGCCATCATTGCCCTCCCCCAAGTGACTAATGACCCCTGAGAGTCTCCTCTAAGGCACAGCAGTGTGCTATGTTTTGAATATATTTGGTTGCAAGTTCAGTGGCAATGTGTGTGTTGATCTGCAGGCACGCTTGTGCATGGAAGATTTAGGGTCTCACTTCACTAATGATAGTGCCCCTGAAGTTGGTAGAGGTGTAAGAATGCTTCAGAGACAGCTGGATGGCATTGTTAATGACTGAATCTGCCATGGGAACTGAAAATAAAATACAGGCTTCCAATCCAGCTGGTAAGCATGTGACTTCTGAATGTTGTTTAGACCACAGGCTTGGTGACATAGTTATTTAAAAATAAAAATAACCTGTGAATTATTAGTTGGTTTATATGGAAGTTGGTATCTTTTGGGGTAAACTCGGTTCCTGTAGCCTGAATTTATTGAAAAATAAAATTGGTGGAGTAAGAGATGCAGTAGATAAGTTTGGTGGTGTGTTTGAGATGGGAATCTGTGGGTACATTTTATTTTGTAGGTCCTTAAGAGAGGCTGCAACTCTCTTACCGCAGGTGTTGTTGTGCAGGCCATGCTTGGCTGGGACAGTATGAATGGTGCCAGTCTGGGGTGCTCCATTTTACACAGAGCACGGGAAAAACCCTCAGCTTTCTGCGTGAGGAAGGACTGAGGATGATTTCTCTTCCTTCAGATAATTCATCAGGAAAGCTGGAAGCAGTTCATCTGCCAGAGCTGGGGGGTGGATTTTTCATTGGCTGGGGAGAGCAAAAGCACTGGATTCAGGATTGTTGTTTCTGTGCAACTTTTGTGCACTGCAGGGCTTCCCAAACTCTGCAGCCAGGCAGGCTCTGCCGGCAGCCAGGCTCCCGACGGCCAGGGCTACGTGTGCATGCATGCAAAGAGCTCCTGCTCTGCCCGAGCTCCCACATCTCCCCCTCTTTGCCTTTCAAACCCTCCCACCGAGGAAGAAGTCGCTGCATGGCTGAGGAGCAGCACAGGCAGGGAGCTCGGGGGGTGTACTGGGATTTTTGGTCATGTTATTCTGGCTTGGGGAGCTGTTTGTCCTCCTTCAGTATTCCAGGCAGCCAGCCTGAAAAGAAGTCCTGATCCTGTGCTGCAGGCCAATCGTGTTCACAAAGATCTCTTTGTTACACCCGTGTCCGTGGCATTGTTCCTCTCCAACAAAACTCCCCTGCCAAAGCCCTGATGCACTTGGCTCTGAAAGTGCCAGGCTGGTAATGCAAGGGGTGAATTCCTGCTCACTCACCCCATCCTTCCTCCTGTATCCCCCTGCCCTGCAGCTTTCTGCTCCCACAGGCTGTTGTGGGTGGGAGAATACAGGCAAGGCATGGTGGTTTATGCTCCTTGCAGCCCATCTGGTACACAGCCTCCACATTGTCAAGCGTGCAAAAGTCCTGCTCTCCAGTCAGGTTTGCACAGAGTAACAGAATCTTTAAGGTTGGAAAAGACCTTTAGGATCATCAAGTCCAGCTGTCAACCTAGAACCACTAAACCGCGTCCTCAAGTGCCATATCCACACATTTGGAATACTTCCAGTGATCCTACCACTTTCCTTGGGCAGCCTGTTCTAATGCCTGACAACACTTTCTGTGGAGAAATTTTTCACAATATCTAATAAAACCTCCCCTGGTGCAATTTGAGGCCTCCTTTCAGGTAGTTGGAGAGAGCATTAAGGTCTCCCCTCAGGCTCTAGGCTTGCCCACTCTCAGACACAGCACATGGTTTCTGAGCAGATGATGAAAGGCTTAGAACCAGGGCTGGCCCCTCAGCCTGCAGGGAACAGGAGCACTAAACTCTTCATCACAGGGAGGGTTTTAATGTCCATGTGGAGGGATCCCTGGTGTGTGTACAAACCATACTGCCAGACACCTGGGAGCACTTGACGAATTTTTAATCTAATGCACTCATTTCCATCCCCTGGGGCAGGACACACAGTCAGGGCAATGGACTCTGCCATCCCAGCACAGCCAAAGGCTGTACCCTGAGCTCCTGCTGCTGGAAGATTTACCTGAATTGCCATGCAATGTTGTTTTTTCTAGTCAACTTGCCCTGTACTCCTCCATGCATTCATCACTGCACTTTTCACTACCTTAGAGGATAATCTGGAGCATTTTCCAATCAGTACTTCCATGCAAACTGACTTCTACTTCATAAAAGGGAGGGAACAGTGGCAGGGAACAGTAAAAACCCTCACCCTTTCCTCCTCTCTGGCTCTGCACCGAAAGGTCCCTCTAAGGCATCCATCTGCTCCAGGCAAACAGCAGTCACACACTTGTGAGCCAGATGTAAACAGCTGCATGGTAGGTGTCACTTGTGATCCACACTTTATACAAACCATGCTAAGGATTGGTTACAAATGGCTCCATTAAAAAAAAAAAAAAAAAAAAAAGAAAAAATGCGCAGCATTTGCAGGTAAGTAGCACCTCTTTTCTTATTTTACCTTTCCTTTTAGCTTATTTGCTTTCCTATCTGTGGTATGGAGAACGCTCTTGTGTGGTGGGATGAATAGCAGCTGAATTGCATTTATCTGGCCTGGGTGTATTAAATTGCTTAAAAACACACTTAAGCAACATGCACAGTCTAAACATTGGTTTAAGTTCTTACCTGAGCAGGGATACTTCAGTGATATTTCTTACCTTCACCAACCCCAGTGAATAACCTGCCAGGCTGGCTAGCTCTCGCTTTGATATTTCACTTGGTGCATGTAAAATTTCCTAATCCAAGAGTTTCTAACAGCAAATCCCTTTAAATATTTCAAGGGCAATATTTATTTTACAGCAAAGCACCTTCTGAAGAACCCTCCAGGTAAGGGTAATGTACCCTGTTGTTTTTGAGATATCAGTGCTGCCGTTGCCCTTGTTCACCCCTCCACCCTGGATTTTCACTGCTTGCTTCAGATTACATTTTCTATTTTTGAATACTTTGGATTGGTATAAGAACCCTTTAATTTATTTTTACTTTAGACTTGCAGCTTCTCGCCTTAGCCAAAGAATGCTGTTAGCAACTGTAGGGAATGTACTGACTGTTTTCCAATAGTCTGTGCTCCTTTGCTGGCAACTTTAAAAAATATATTGATTTTCAATCTGGATTGTGATATTTTACCATCTCACATTTTACAATATCACATTCCAGACAGTAACAGTTTGATTCTTGTGTCATTATGAGCTATTCATATTTTTACTAGGCTTCTGAATAGTTCATGCTGTGTCAGGTCATGCTGGTTTCTCTGTAGTAGTTGCATTACAAACCCCTAAGGAAACATATTCTGTATAACAGGTCTGGCTCAGACTGGGTGTGAAATCAAGGTTATAAAAAAGTTTGCACTTTCTTTTCTGCATTTCTCTTCTTCGCATTCCTCCCCTTCTCTCTCTTTCTTTTTCTTTCTTTTTCTTTCTTTTTCTTTCTTTTCCTTCCTTCCTTCCTTCCTTCCTCATCCATGTCTGACTCAACTGTTTTCATTGTCCATACAGAATGGGAATCCTCAGGAAAAAGAACTCCTTGAGTCCATTCTGACCATGAGCAAGACTTGCTGAAATGGACTTGTAGCCACATGGAGCAGGACCAGAAGTAAATGACAATAAAGGCAAGGTCAATATTCTGCTTTTGCAGGTCAATTTTTTTTCTCAGAAACCTTTAGAAAGTGAAGTGCCTTTAAGGAGATTTTAGTGGTTTTCTTATCATGCCTCAGTAAAACACTGCAGACTCAATACTTACAGTCAATTATTTCATGTTTACTTTATAAAACAAACAGCAGCCAAGAACTGGTATCCTTAATTGTACCCTTACTAAAAATTGAAGAGGAAAATAAACACAAATCTAGAGGTAACAAGCACATGCCTATCAGGTGAACACAGACCTATAGCAACTGCTCAGCACAGAAGGGAAGCAGAGCTGGAGATTATGCTCCCTTCAATCAGGAGGTTAATTAATTGTGGTGGTCTCCTGCATGGGTGTGTACTCCTGGCCATCTCCTCTGATGCTGTTTCCATAGCATCCCTTTGGTGACCAGTCCTGAAGAGGTGGGGAGAGACTGGAGTCAAGCGTGTGCTGGTACTATCACACATAAAAATGATCTACCTAATCTTCAAACGTCAAAAGAAAATGTATAAACATCAGGTTTGGCTGGCAAGAACAGTTGTAGGTTGGACACTCAAAAATTCGAGATTCAGTAAATACAAGACTATTTCTTTGCCTTGTTTGCTCTTAATATCTCCCTGCTCTTTTCCCACCAAGCACTTCTCTTTCCAACCCAGCAAAATCTGAATCATTTTTGTTCTGGTTCCAGGAAGTTCTAAGAAGAAACTTTAGTAGCAAGCAAGAAGTGGGGATTGGATTTTTTTTTCCTGAGAACAAATCTGCAGAAGAGTAGCAGGATAACCTACTTTATAAGGATATAACAGAAAATGGAAGATGACATTTAAACATATTTAATGTCTAGGAAAATTCATAACATGAAAAAATCACTATGTTTTATTTGAAGTTCCTGCCTTAAGACTGAGGTTTACTACTGGGGGAATAAAAAAATGAAAAAGGTGCAATAGATAGGTTGGTTTTCCCCATCATAAGAAAAAACCTCGACTTTGCAGGGTTCAGTAACCCTTGCTACCAGCTTCTGGCACTGTGCTTGAATCTAAAGGAGAAGTGAATGTTGCCCTGGTCTGTGTGTTCACCCTCTGCAGTTGCACAGCAAAGGAGGAAAACAAAGTTGTGCCATCTCTGTGTTTGATCTAAAAGCTTTGGCTTGTTTTGGTAAAAGGAGTGATAGAGTATGGACTATGCTAAAAAAAAACCAAAAAACCATCGTGCAATGATTCCTGAAACATTCCAAGCTTGTATGCTCCTTTCCAGACCTCAGTGTGTAAAAATGACCACCTGCTTCAAAACTGCAAGACCCCATAGATCCCAGAGGTGGTCACTCCCTGCTCCTGGGTGTTTGGTGCCTGGAGGGTGGCTGGACAGTGCAGGCACCCCATGGATGTGCTGGGAGGTTGCATAAGCCCTTTTTCTTACCTCCCTTCCTGGGCTGTGGGACAAGTGCCCTCCTGAGAAAGCCAATTGCTGCCTAATGCAAGTCAGAGCTGCTCTGACCATCCCCTTTGAGTTTTGCTTTTTCACAAAGGGTTTCAGTTCCCAGATGCCAAAATTTCGCCATGGCTTTGTGGGTGGCAGTGCCACCCTGGTGAGGGCACTGGGCACAAAGATCAAAGTTGGGAAGTAAGTTTTGGGGGAGAAATGCTCTCAACTGACCCTGTCACACCTCTGCAAATGTAAAGCAGGATCTCAGTCCATGCTTCAGCCAGACTTTTCTGCATGAGGGCCAAAGGGGTTGTTCATCCTTCCCAGCCTCAGTGTGAGTTGAAGACCAGAATGAAAACTTTCAAATGAGATTCAAATGAGCCCCTGTTGTGTCTTGCTTCTGAGTGTTGCAGAGTGCATAATGGCAAGCAGGGATTTGTTATCCATCAAGGACCTTCATCCTCTCACCCCAGATATAAAGCTAAATGATTTGAGGGACACAGCAGGGCTGACAGTGGAACACCCTGAGTCCTTGCAGTTAACATGTCTTTGGTCTGCCTGAAACACTGTGCCCCATACAGTGTCCTTTATAGTGTCTATAAAGGAATGGAAGTGCAGGATCCTGATGCTCTGGATGTCACGAGGGGATGTGCCCAGACCCTCCCAGTGCAGTGACTGCAAAGTGCTGCTGGGACTGCCCCATCCCTGACTGCAGCCCCCCAAGATTCCTCTGGCAGCAAACACTTGTTTTTCCTCTCCCCTTTTTTTAAGATGGCCCTTGCCCATCTAGAATCTGCTAATGATCAGAAGGATTTTGGTTTCCTTTTGGGAGCTGGATGGCACCTCGGGATCATCTGAGGGTCCTGGACGTGGTGATGTCCATTAGTGGGAACTGGAACTCATCTTTCCAGATAATGCTCCTGCTCATTCCTGTGCACCTGGGAGTGTGCTGGGGTATTGCTGCTAATGGAGTTCTACCACCCGAAGATCTGAAAATTAATTACATGTTGACTGGTGGGTTTAGCTCTTATCTTTAGATTTCTGTTCCTTTGTACACATGAGACTGACTAGACAGGTTTATCAGATCTTCTGGATCTTGGTATTTTTTATTTGGTAGCCCTGTATTGACTGCAGGCAATATTTCATTTAAGACCATATAAATGAAGTCGCTGCACAGCTCCTGGAAAGAGTCATGTATTTGGGAGGAAAACTATTTTATTAAGTCTACAATAAATTGAAGATATTTGTGCCTGCGACTACAGTTACAAATCTTTTTTTTGCTTCTTGTTCTCTTATGTGATTCTTTTATGTCAGACAAGATGGTAGTGTAGGTAAATTAAATTTTATATAGGCTGTCAAGCTTCACAGCAGGGGGTGCTTTGTCTTACTACACCGCAGATAGAATGATTTGGGATCAAAGCATATCTCAGTGCACAGGAGGACGCCAAGAGACTCTCCTTCATGACAGGTGATAAATGGTTTCAACATTTGAGCAAGGTGGCTGCCTTTACCTGGAAAATCAGAATTGGCAATGGTAATTAGAGGAACTGCTCATATAGAGACATCAATGCTTGAGTGTTATGAGCAGTCTGAGACTGCTGTGGGGAGCAGGGATGTTCATCAGTTCATTACAAATTGGGTGGATAGAGCTGGCCTCTGGCGCTCTGCAGACAAGGCCATTAAAATAAATGTGTTTGATTTACAACTACAGAGAATGTGAATTGCAATTTCACTATTGCAAAACTCCAGAAGAGATAAATTATGTTTTCTAATGACACTGTTTCCTCCAGGAAAGTACAGCATAAATGCAAATGAAATGTTCTGTGAAAACGTAATAATCTCAGAAAAAACCACAACACAAATCCATAGAAAAACAAAGTCAACAAACTATGATATTGCATTTCTATATCAGAAAGCTTGATTTTAATTATTTTGAGAATTTCTGTTCTGAAGAAGCAAAACCATTTTTTTTGGACTTCACTATTTGATTCTCCTAATTCAGTAAACTACTGTGATACAACACATCTTACTGCACCAGAGCCCTAAGTGTGGCTGTGCTGCAAGGAGCAGATGTCCCTCCAGCCAGCATCCTGCTCCACAGTGACCAGCAGTGGGTGCTGGAGGTGAGGAGCAGCCAAACTCGGGGGAAGGGCTGTTCCTGGGAGCAGCCTCACGGTTTGGAGCCCTCCGTAGGGTGCAGCACCAGGGTTGGTGTTTGTGCTGCCCTGCTGTGGTGGCAAAGCCCTCCTGTCCTCAGCCCTTTCTGAGGGGCTTGGCACAACAACTTTTCACTGCTGTGGAAGCTGCAGTCTGGGTCTGGAAGATGCAATTCACCCCCAGTAACTACAGGAGAGAGATCTGGATGAAGAAAGGAGGACAGGGATTTCTCCTGCCTCTGAGAAGCTTTAGAGGACACAGCACCAAAGATGCTGGTGTCTTGTCTACACTACAGCTCCTTGTCCTCCACATAGTTGAATGGGCATGACCTACTTCCAGTGTGGCCCTGCAGCCCTAATTCTCACTTCAGAAGCAGCAGAAGGGTGAGTTTGCAGGGCTATTTGCAGGTCACAGATCTGGGGACAGGCAGCTCAGGCACACAGGGACTGCAGCTGTGACAGCAGGGACTGAGGTTCATTATTGTGGGCACCATTCCCAGAGCCTTCACTGCACCATGGTCTGCTCTGTGGCATTAAAATTACCGGTCTTGTTGGTTATGAGTGTATCTCTCTTTCAACAATTAATTTTGAAGACCTCTAATTTTTTTAAGTGAGAACATCAACAACAAAAGAAAAAAAAAGACAATTCCTACAGACTAGTTATTCCTTTTCTGTTCTCAACAACAGTACAGTAAATTGGAGGTACATGCAGGTACCACGTTCCCAGTCTCCAGAGGGTTTTAGGAAGCTCAGAGAAAGCCATGATTCCTTCTCGAAATTACCATAAGAAATCAGCATCTTACAGTACTAGGTTTTAAGCATTGAAACAATGCAATTGCACCATCCCATTCATTGGATTTATTAGATCAATAAATATTAAAAATACCAAAATAGGTACTACTTCTGTGTGGCTGGAAGGGGAAATTTAGTGCTGGTGTGAGTTTAGGAGACTCACTGATGGATTTCATGCAAGCCCTCCTCTTCTGCCTACAAGGGATTCAGCCTGGCTGCTTTACTTTCCAGAGTGGCCTTTTGAAATGGAAGGTGTGAGCTTCCAGGGGGCCCATCCAATTCCAAAGCACCACTGCAGTCATTCCAAAGAGCATTTCAGGCTGTGAAGAAGACTGTGACCTCAGCCAAATCTTACAGAAGCTGTGGCTACCCAGGGCCTCAGTGCATCCAAGGGAAGGTACAGCTGAGGAGAGGATGAAGCATCCACAACCTCCTTGGACAATCTGTTCCAATGCCTCACCACCCCCACAGTAAAGCATTTCTTCCTCATATATAAGCTAAGCCTACCCCCTTTTAGTTTAAAGCTATCACCCCTTGTCCTATCCCTATATGTCCTTTTGAAAGTTCCTTTCCTGTTTAGATCTCTTTCCAGGCACTGAAAGGCTGCAATAAGTTTGTCTCGGAGCTTTCTCTTCTCCAGGCTGGAAAATCCCAATTCTCTCAGCCTATTCTCCTGTGAGAGGTGTTCCATCCATCTTATCATCTTCATGTCCCTCCTCTGGACCCTCAATCCTGCCCCAGAGCACTCCCTGGTGTGTCAGGTGTAGTATCTGCTGTCGACTGTCTCCTAGAAACCATTCCCTCTGGGAGGAGAGGAAAACTCGCCCATAAAATTCACATAATGACTTGATTTTCCTTATTTGTTAAGAAAGCAACATTTCTTCTGGTGGATGGATGTGGGGGCTGAGTTTCTCCCTGGACCACTGATTCTCACAGCAGTGTGCTTCAAACCTCACCCAGGGCTGGGGTGCAAAGCTCCAGCCAGCCCTGTGGCGTGGGGATGGGGACAGTGAGGTGTTTTTGTGCTCTGTTCTGCAGTTCAAGGAGTCCCTCAGCCATTTCTGCTGTTCTGACTCCACTGTGCTCACCCTGGGGGCGAGATCAAGGATTTTTAAAAATCCCTGACATTATTATGAACTCTCTCTTTCATTTGCACATGTCTTTATCTCCTCCAGCGAGGAACAGTCCTTCTGAGCCCTTTCTTCTCTTACCTCATGCTGCCTGTAGCTTTTCTTTCGGTGCTCGTAACCCTGTCAGACCCTTATCAGCTTGTGCAGCTCTGTCCAGCTGAAAATTGATTATTGCCATTTGCCTACGGGCTGGTTGTCCTTTTATCTTGCACCACAGCATTTTTCATGGCTCCTGTAAATAAACCCCTTGCCTCTAATGGTGCTGGCACCATGCTCCTCTCCCATGCTGTGCACCACAGGTTCATGATGATTATTTCCCAGAAAAGGAAATCTGTTGTTACTCTTTTCACAAATGCTGAGCTCACCTGTGGCTTGCCAAGTTTTGCACATGATATGTGGTTTTCAGTGTCTCCCACTGCAGTAGACTGGGCTTTCCCTTCCATTTCAGGGCTCTTTTCAGTCTTTGTGCATGCTTGCATCAGCCTCAGCCTGTTCTGATTGACTTCCTTTGCTAGGCAAATCCTAATTCCTTGCTCCAGAGTTAATTCTGCTTCTTGTAGTAGCCTCCAAGTTCTATCTCAGGCAGTAATTCCAAGAGAGGCTCTTGCCAGGGGTGTGCTTCTGAAGCTCCTGGAGCTGCACTGCAGCTTTGGCTCTGCTAAGTGAGGGCAAACTTTCCTTTTTCTAGCCTCCATTTGATAACCTCTTATTTATCTTTTTAGCTTTCAGATGGAGCACAGGACACATGTCTACACTGCTTCCTTTGCCCAGCAGAACTGAAAATTTTTTGGAACCACCAATGAATGGCTCTTTCTCCTGCCTCTGCTGCCTTTGTCTGCCGAGCTCTCTCACCCTTTGCCATGATCACACTCAGTACACCACAGTTTATACCCTCTTCTGTATCCTTTTCAACTCCAGAGTGCTTCAGCCCAGCCAGGACTTTTTGTACCTCTGGTCTCACACAAATAATGTTTTCTCAATTTGTTTTGCTCCTGAGGCTGTGTGCTGATGCTCTTGCTACCCCCCAAAAAAATCCCTCTGTTGTCTCACTTATCACAGCCCAAGTAGCAGCCCGAGGAAGATGATGAATGCCTTGGCTTTCCACGACCTGTCACCTCTCCGTGCCCTGAGCATCCACTGCAGTCTGTAGGGCCCCAGGAATCGATCAGCTGTGGAGAATGACTGACTTTTCTTCTGGGGTCCTTGGTTATGCACAGTTCTGGGGCTGCAGAGCATCTGTCCTCGTGGAGAGGAATCCAAGTCCCTCTTTTCTAAAGGTAATAATAAAGCAGTGGTTTAAAGTGCTTTCTTCAAGCTCAAAGGTACTTAAATTTGTAACTGTATGAGTCCTTAATGTCTTTCTTTACCTGAAGCCTGCCTCGGATTTACACTCACAGTTTAAGATATATTCTATATTACAAAGATATTTCTGTTCCTATTTGGAAAAAACCAAAATCGTAAAAAATTGCGTAAGATGCCAAGGCTTTACTTGCATCAAAATCCATAAGAAGATCTATTTAATTCCTTATTCTAGGCTTATAGTATGGTGGAATAATTACGTTCATATGTCCATTTGGACTGAATAAAGGGCAGTAGTACTCTGAGGAATGTCGGTGAGCTTCAGCTCTGCTGTGGAGACCAAGTGGCAAAGCACTCAGCTGTCAAGGACCAGGCAGTGTTGGGACCAGATTTGCCCCTGGTGCAAGCTTCACAGCCTGCAGGAAAAGCCACAGAGGTGAGGTGAGGGCCCTGGGCTATCTCATTCTGTGGTCTGCATGGCAGAATTCTGCAATTTTGGTATCTGCCAGTATGGGCCCAATATTGCCTCGAGGCCAGGTCCTCGTGCAGCTGTGTGGGCACATCCTTGTGGCCCTGCTCCCACCTCCTCCAGGAGCTCCTCCAAGATCACAGGGACTTGTGTGGGTGGAACTGGACACCAGCAGGGATTTCAGTTCAGTTAGGGAGTGCTAAAGAAGGACTTGTTTCTGGCTCTGTCCAGTAGGTGGGAGATTTGACTGTGATGGTGGTGAAGGTGGGATTTCAGTGAATTGGCCAAAATGACCAAATGTCTGAAGAGCTACCTGAAAAGAGGTATTAAAATGCACAGGCTTTGCAGCTGAGGGCGCAGTCTGAGCATCTGACCATTCCACTGTAATGACTTTTGTCCTAATAATAACTTAAATGGTTTCCTAAACATTAACTTGAACTTGCTCAAGGGAATGGCCTTTCTTTCCTTATAATAATTTCACATGAAGTACAGCATGAACATTGGAGGGTAACTGGAGTTAATGTCAATTATGAATCACCAATTTCCTGCCCTAAATAGCATTTCTTCTCGGCAACTTCCCATATGATGAGCTGCCCTGCAGATTTAACCCAAACTGGTTAGCTGAGACTGAATTTCATTTAGTGCTCCCTTTTAAAACACGAGGTGTTGCACAGGGAGCAGCCACACAAGCCTGAGTCATAGACAAATGATTTCACTTTAATTTTTCATAGTAAATAGCATAGAAAAACATCTTCTCCACTTCCCTTATTACATTTTTACTGCAAAAAAAAATCATATTGTGTGGGTATTGGCAGGAGACTGCAATAAAATAAGGTTGCTATTGTTAGCAGCTGGCTGTATCTTGCCAGGTCAGTTTTGCAGCTCTAAGTAAATTTAGGGGTAGTTTTTTGTCATTATGGAAATGTTTAAGCTACAATCATAACATGATATTATACTGAGAAAAGCAGTGATGCTTTCTCAATTGAGTGGAGATATTCCTGACACCTTAGAGTTTTCTCTGTCTTGTGCAAACCATCCTAGAAATGAAGCTGCAGTTTGATGCTTGGTGATATCCAAGCTTCAAGGCAGCCCTCGGGATCTGACCCTTGCTGAGGGAAGCTACTTCAAACCACATTTAGAATCCTTAGCCCCCAGTTCTAACCATGCAAAACTTCCAGCTGTGCTGCTGGGTGCTGCTCAGGACTTGCTGACAAACTCTGACCTCTTGAGGAACATGGGGGACAGGAAACAGCAGAAGCATTATTGTTTGTGGTTTGGGATAATGGGGTAGAGAGACCAGTGCTGATGCCCAAGGTGTACCCCACATCACCCAGGTGGGGCAGTGGAGATGCAAATGCTGGAGAAGTGTAGGAGAAATTGCCAGAAATCCCATGTGTAATCCCAAAGTCCCAAACTCCACATTGAAAGCCTGGGGGCCATGACTAACTCCTTCCCACAAGAGATTGGGATTAATACAACCTGCTTTTAGTCATGGCTTGGGGATCCTGAAGGACACATCCCAACTGTTCTTTAGTGCTCACATAAACATCTGACATATTACAGGTTTTCACAGAGAGATCCATTCCCTATCAGGTGGAAGACATATGCTGCAAATTGCACACTGCACTTCAGGTGTCATTATCCCACAGTGTTTGATGCAAAACTTGCCCTGCAGCCTTGGAAAAAAGTGAGATATTTCACACTGACCTACGTGCAGCTGTAGATTGTTAGCTGGTATGTTAAGCATCTACTGCATATGCTTATAAGATAATTTGAAACAACCTCAAAGGTGGAATTCATCTGCCCTAACCAAGGCATTCAGCAGCTGGATGACTAAATCAAGACGACTCTTGGCTCCTTTTGTTATTAATAAACAGATACTGCCAAAAGGCAGTTCCACCTCACCCCATCATGAGCAAAATGAGCAGCCCTTTGGGCAGTACCTGTTTGTGGTTTCCACTGGCAGTGAGAGGAGCCCAGCTGAAACCAGGACAGCTGCCTTCAGGAGGGGTGGATAAAGCTCACAAGTGTCTGCAGAACTGTTGATCCATGTTGCTGAAGTTCAGGGAAAGCTTTCCTCCATTGGGCATAAAGCAGTGGCAAAGGACACTGGAAAGGTGCAGCCAGTTGCTCCAGAGGGGATGAGGACAGGGATCAGGGTGAAAACAGTCTCTTCTAGGAAAAAGGCACTCTACCTTCCAGCAGCCTGAAAGTAGAACAGAGATATTTTTACTCTCTTATTTACAAGTTTCTTGTAGAATTGAGTTGCTTTTTGTCTCTCAGCCCTGATGTTAGTGTCTCCCTGCAGCTTTTCATCCAGCTGCTCAAATTCAATCAATTTCAACAGCAAAGTTGAGACATCACAGGGAAAACTAAGTTTCTAGACAATTTCTTGGATATGTGAGGAGGTGTTGTGCTTAGGATGGAACGCTGCATCCTATTGCTGTCCTGCAGAGGGAAACCTAAGCACCCACAGCTTGCAGCCTGAGGAGGCACAGCACAGGTTTGCTACCCAGTGAGGGTGTGCTGCCCCTTGCTCAGCCAGCAGTCTTGTAGGGGCTTTAAAAGCAGTTGAAAAATTTGTGGGAGGGAGCAAAGGGCAAAGAGTTTAACCACACATAATCAGGAGATGCAGGAATCAAGGAGCTGATGGTTATGTAGGGGAAACACCTGAGTGGGTAACTTAGGTAGGGTAAAAATGTGTGGGAATGCAGGCTGCTTCACTTGTCCTGTACAAGATGTCCCTTGGGGCTCTAGGTGAGTGCAGGGCAGCCTGGATGTGGCTGAGGGCAGGGCTGTGACTTTGTGTGCCCAGGTCACTCATGCAAACCTTCCTGTGCCAGAGCATCGCCTACCTCCCTCAGGCGTGTCCAAGACATTGTTCATCCTGCATCTCCTCTTGGCACATTCTCTTCATTGTCAGGCTCCCCACCTTGTCTTTTTTAAGCACTGATACTCCACAGTAATTTGTGCCTTGTGGGCAGCACACCTCAGAGGAGCCCTACCTGACCAACTGCTTCTGCCTGCTGAGCAGCCAGGGGGGCACAGACTCCTGGACCTTCTGCAGCTCCAGTTTCAGCCCAAAGGATAAGTATTGTCCACAGGCAATATGTCTTTCTGAGTTCTGTCTTAAAATTAGTAAGTATATAGTTTAGACCTACTTTTCACAGTCTTCTCCATAGCAGCCTTATCCCCTAGATGATGGAAGCCCTGTTGTAATAACAATATTTGTGTAAATAAACAAACATTTCCATTTACAGTTTCTTAACAACACGCATTCATTAATACATATCAACACTGAAAGAAGAGAACCACTTAGGTTGAAGAAGGTTATGTGTGTTTAGGTATTTAAATATCCTTGCATAACAAATCTGAGATAAAGCACCATGGAGAGAAAGAAGAGATGAAAAGCACTGAGTGCCTAGACAGACTTTTGTGCCACCTGCTCCTGCATTGCTGTATGTGGTTATGCAGTTCTATTTATTGGGAATATTATTAGCCTCATATTTATTTTTGTTATTAAAATGATAGAAAATACTTCCTCTAAGTACATTCCTCTAAGTATATTCCTCTAAGAATTCTGAGTACCTCTTACATATACATAGTGTAAATTCATTATATAAGTATTACATTTCTTTGCTGCCATTACAATGCTTTCAGCTCCTCCTACACTCCCAACTATGAAAGGAATACTGATGGCCAATCCCCAAATATAAAACCTCCTTCATCAATTCAATAATGGAACAAAGCATGGCCTTTCCCTGAACTGCATTCCTGTGCATCCCACTCCCCCTAAATTCTTGCAGCAAAAGGATGCCATGTTTATGTCTGTGCATGAGTATGTATGTACATTTCAAAATTGTCCCTGCATTTGTACTCCTTTCCTGGTCTTTGTAGACACTACCAGCACAGGCACCAAGCAATGCCTGTTCTGACATCATGTTTGATGGTTTTGAGGTCTGTTACCCACTGTCTCAGAATGTAAAAGTTGCCTGGGGGAGGCTGCAGAATGGCAGCACTGGGAAATCCTTAAGATGAAAATGAAATCCCGAGTTTTCTGCGTGAGTCTGAATGCATTTTACAACACATATGTGATGGAGAGGTGAGATCCTGCTCCTCTGAAGGAGGAACATGGGGATGGATGATGGCAACAGGGCAAGCATTTGGGCTCCACTGAACTGCAGGTAATGGTAGTCCAGTGCTTTTCTGAGGACAAACATGAGTCTTGTAAGCTGTATGGTGGTGGTGGAATAAAAAATAGGGTTGCAGGTCTCCAATACATTTTGTGTATTGGATAATACATACAATTGGATAATAAAATACATTTTATTTTGTTTGAACTAGGGAGGTTGGTAGAACTCCATGTAGGAATAGATCTCCATCTCTTCAAGATTACATCCTGGGACTTCAAGGGAAGGATTTATCTCACCTGATTTCCCTATCAAAAAGAAAAAGATATATATATTTCAACTGAGTCAGCAGAATATCTGTGGTTGTTCACAGAGAAAAAAAACTGCTATTGATGCCAATCTGAATTAGGCCTGTACTGAAAGTAATTTGGATTGGAAACTCTACATTTGCTGCTGGAAGAACCTAAACTTATTTTTCAGGCAAATATTTCTAAGTGAGATAAACTTATGAAGGGAACTCAGATCAGAACTGATGGGAGCAAAACACCTTAAATCTTCTAGAAATATCTTATATCTGGGGTCATCTCAGATGTCTAGTAGTCTTTGAAAACTGAGCTCCGAGCTCCTGTACTTTCTGCTTTTATTTGTTTCTTCAAAATGTCTGATTTTATGGGTGGGATTAAGTCACAGCGTTTGAGAGAGGCTAAAGATTTATGAACAGCTATGAAAAAGTTATGGGCCACAGTGTTCTTGAGGTGGAGGAAGGCTACATTAGATGTTTCTACTTTTGTGCTTGTGATCATGTGCAAGTTCATTCAGAAGGCCACAAATGAGACTGTCAGTTTATAAGTCACCAGGCTGTGCAGTCAATTAATTGCTGATTAACTTCCACTGGCTGCTAAACAGAGTCTGGAAGCTGAAGATAAAAAAATGGAAAGTCACTTTTGCTGATTTTCCTGTGCTAGGAATTTATGTTGTGGTAGCAAAGTGCTGAGCACTACATCTCGAAAATACCACTGTTTGAGGAATTATTGACAATTTTTGAGTACGCTTAGCATCCAACAAAAAATTAATACAGATATTCTCACCTGCAGATGACATGAAGATAAGAAACCTAAGCAGTGCCAGTAAAAAAACCCTAAAGCATCATTTTCAGTGAGGATCATGAGTAGGATGTCTGCTGTCTCCTGGAGGATTTCATCCAGGAGCTACTTTGTCTTGCACGTGACAGGCTCTTAGAAACTGGAGTATGTAAATTGCTTTCTTGCCAGTGGAAAAAACACATAACCCAGCAGTACAATGACCAAAGGACCAATAGCCTTCATTTTCAAGAGGGTGTTGGCTAAATTAAAAAAGATTGCTGTGAGTGGTCTCTCTGTTTAGAGTGAGTGCAGAGCCCGAGCAGCAGTCCCAGTCTGTGGTTTCAGTGAGGTGAAGCTGCTGATGAGCTCTGCCACCATCCACCCTGGGTGACTGAGGTGCCATCTGCAAGGAGACAGAGAGCTGGGACACATTTGCTCAGGGAGAGAAGCACAAGGTTGACTTGAGAGGCAAAACAATGTACACATTGAAAATGAAGGGGAAAATGTGCAGCAAAACTGGCACCCTAAGAGTTTGGGTCCTAAGTGGGTTGTTTGTTTATCCCACCAGTCAATCCTGGCTGTGCAGCAAAGCAAGCCAAAGAAAGTCTCCTTTATTGTTTCCATGATGCTTACTCATCTAAAAGCCATTCCCCTTTTAGATTATTCTATTTTTAAGGCATAATTCCCATCTGTTCTTTGATCTTATACCACATAAGACGTTTAGCTAATAACATCATCCATCAAATACCAACTTTCCTTTAGAGTTCAAACACAATTGACACAGAACCATGTCCATCTGCTGGCAGTGCCTCTGAACAGATCCAGCCCGTGAATGGCCAGCTATGTCTCCTATTTTTTAATTAACCAGCTTAGGTCTGTGCTTCCCTATAATCCTGCAAGATGACTAGGGGGCACTCCACAGGGCAGTGGAACACCCTCCTCTGAGGAGAAGAGGGTTTGGTGCATCCAGAGCTGTGATGTGCTTGCATTAAGTGGGGTTTTGCAGTGGATGGAGCCTGCCTTCATCCCCTCAGGGAATTTTATTTTATTTTTTTTTACATAAACCCACCATATTTTATAAAATATTTCAAGGATAACTGCTTTCAAACTTGGTATTCTTCAGAAAGAGGTGTGTAAAGACAATGTTTTCCTCTCTGAGCAAACTTCTGAGTTTATTTGAGAGAAACTTCAGAATTTCAGGGCAGGTTGTCTGAAGCAGGGGAATTGCAGATTTGCAGGCAAGTATTTATACAGAAAATGCTCATCTGCTTACCCAGCTGGAGAGCCAGGGAATGTCAGATGATTTAGTTGACCAATTGTTGTGAAGCAGCACAGCTTGAATTAAGGATGTCTGAGATCAATCACAGTTAAAAAAAGCCCAAGGAAAACTGGTCAGAAAAGAAAAGGAGATTAATGAGTAATCCAAGGAACAGGTAGTTTTTCTGTGGATATTTTCCAAGTGCATAGAGTTATCAAATTCTTTAAATCATTGCTGTCAGATTCTTCACTTAGCTCCATTACCTTGCTTCTCAGTGGTTTGCTTTATCTTGCACATGGTGCATTTGTTTAGGAAGGAATTTGATTCAGGATTTATATTCCACTGGCTTACACATGCCACAGCGTCCTTATCTCCAGATCTGAAACAAGAACAGCAATCAAAAAAGCGCCTACATTTCCTTCTATTTTCTGGCTTGCTAATAGTAAGAAGTCCCTGCAGAGGGGAGCTTGGTTGGTGGTGTTTTGTGATTTCTCAGATAACAAGAGCTTCACATTTCTGTGGAATTCCCATTTGCCAGCGAGCTGCTGCTGCTGCTGCTGCCCTGATTGATATATGACTGCAATGGCACTTTTCCATTTGACATTCCCCCTCTCTCCCTCGCTCTCCCTCTCTCTCTTAAACAACAGCCCTAACTTTTGTGTGTTGCAAATATAAAAGGCAAGCCATGTAACAGAGGGACAGAAGAACAAAAGCATTTGGAAGTAACAGGACCTCTTTTTAGCTCTCCAAATAGTTCAAGGGAAGGAGGGAGTGGTGCATTTTCCAGAGGTAAGCATGCAAATAAGAGATTTCTACAGATTTTGAGTATTACATGGACTTAAACTGAGTGCTTAATCTCTTTATCTGACAAAGATATGTTCTCCTTGTACCGTCTTTTAAATTAAACTGTGTTTAAATGGAATCAACACAGCTCTAGTCCCTGTGTCTCCTTATCCCTGTGTCCTTATCTCCTGTCTGAAGGTTGCCTGTACGTGGTCAAATAGGTAGCCAGGGTGCTTCTGAGCGACTTGGCTGAACACCTACTCTTGTGAGCGTGCTGAGCTCCAGTCTGCAGCTCCATGCTGGTCCTAGCCGTGTGGCTCTGGAGTGAATGGACAGGCTGGACTCTGCCCTGAGTTCACCGAGAGAGTGCTGGTATCGCCAGCACCCTCTTTGTCCCACCACAATAGGGCTCTCTGAGCACGGGCAAGCCTGCGACTTTAAAGTTGGACTGTTTATTTTATCGCTACTTACGCCCGCTGTCCTTTTGCCAGTCATCTGCTGGCGTGCTCAGGATAACTCGAAACAACAGGCAACATTTATTTCTAGCTTTGTGTCTCACGCTCCGCGGGCGCGCTCACAATTCGCACACCATTATTTATCCAAACTTCCGCAAGGCTTTCCAATGGACCGGACAGCGCTGGCTGTGGATTAGGACAGATTTAACATCCACTCTTTATTGGCTGAGAGCTGTGAGGAAAGCCCCGGTGCTCGGCTCTGCCGTGGTGCCCGGGGTATATCTGGCGTAGCCGGGGACGCGCAGCGCGGCGCGGCTGTGCCGCCCGGAGCGGACACGGGAGGATGCTGCGCGACCCCAGACCGCCCGCGGAAGGACAGAGGGAGGCTCTCCTCCGCTCCCGGCAGATCATTTCGCTGTGTGTCAGCGCCAGAGGCACGAGCAGGACTGTTCGCTGTTTCTCTGGGACGAAAGAAGGATTTCCCTGCCGTGAGCAAGTGTCAGTGTAGTGTCGCTGCGGGGCTCGGAGCCGACGCTGCCCCGAGAGAGCGCGGCCGAGGAGGAAGGAGAGCCCCGGCTCCCTGCGGGGATTCAGGTGAGTGAATGCATCCTATGAAAGCTCGAGTGAATGGGTGCAGCAGCAAAGAAGAGGGTAACAAAGAAGACCAGTCCCAGTACTGGGTTAGCTACTTCTGTGTGTGCTGGGAGGACAATTTTCTTGTGACAAATCTGAATTTGCAAGATGGGAGTGTATATGTGTGTGTGTGTCTGTGTGTGTGTGTGTACACTGACTCTCGTAGGACTGCCAGGCAGATTTCTTATCCTACCCTGCAGTTCATTGAAATTTCTCCTCTAGTCTCCCCATAACACATCTTGTTTGTTTCTGCCTGGGAGAGATGGCATGGCAAGTCACTTATTAGGGTTTCTGCAGACCTTTAGAGGTGAAAAATATGTTTCCTATATGCTACATGTTGCTTACAGTTCCTGAATCTTTGTAAGAGTGGCTGAGAGGTGAGAACTCTGCCTGTTGAAAAAGGACTGGCAAAAGGTTTTTCAAAACCAGTAGTAGGACAAATTTACGTGAAAGCAAAGTAAAAAATTATTTAAAACCAGCAGTGAGGACAAACTTACTTCAAATCAGTACTTTATTGCAAAGTTATTCTCTAATAGAAGCAACCCAGCTGCTTGGTGTGGTCAGTAAGTATGGCTGTAATAATCACAGTGCTGTTATTTGTCCCTGCTCAAAAGAATATAAGAATAGCTACATTTTAGGACATTCACCTTTTATTTTTTTCCCCATTCCTTTTGAATTACTAATGATACTCACTTTTTCTCATGAGCTGGGACCTTACTCATATTTGTGAGTAATTATACACATGAATAATTTCCTGGACATAAGCAGAACTATTTGGTGACTAATTACTTACCAGCTTGAATCAGGGGTTCCCAATGTGACTTATATATACATTGATATGCTCTTGCTGCTGATGAAATCTTATTTTATATTATAAAACAATGCTTTAAGACTTTCCAGTTAAAAACAAATTTGGAAGGAATAGGTATTTCAAGGTTACAAAGTAAAATGCAATTTGATTTAGGGACAGGGTATAATTAGGGGCTGATGATGATTAATTACAGGCTCATTACCTGAAGGTGTCCCATGCAGGTTTCCTAGGTTTGTGCAGTGCCCAGTTTGTATCAGATTAATGTGTACTGATGACTGGCCTTTGCAGAGCAGGATATTTGTTATGGACAGTCTTGGGTACAGTTTGCAGTACCCCAGGTAGCTCCTTAGGCATGGCTGATTTCCACAAAAGCCCCACTGGAACTGTCCCTCATGCACCTTTGAGTCTTGTGCTAGCATCTGCCTGTTCTTGCCTTCTTGCCCAGCCAGGACTGCAGTCTCTCTTGCCCAGGGGGGAGAGAAACAAGCCAGCTCCTTGGGACTCACACTGATGCCTGCTGGACTCATCTGACAGGGAGTCCTCCCGTGGCTGGCTTCATTCCCCATTTCTCCTGAGGCTGGCTTTGTTCCCTTCCTGGCTGGTCTGCTCTCAGATGCACTAGGAAGTGCTCAAGGTTGTCCTTGGAACTTGGACAGAATTGACTATCTATGGTGAAAGCTTGCATGAAACCACTGAGACATTCATTTCTGCAACTTTTCTGGTGGATTATATGTTTAAATGAAAGAAAACAAAATTCTCTCCACCCTCCTAATCGCTATTGTAATTAAAATTATAAATATTTGATAGTTGTATTATAAGTATTACGAATTCTTCTGTCTCTAATGTCCTTCTGAGTGTGAGGAGAGACTTGTCCCTGTGAGGTTTAGGAGAGTTCTGCTACATGAGACTGTGCCACAGCCCCCTGTTATTTGAGCAATCCACCCCTTGAGCGTGGCTGGAAGCGGCCACATCAAAGAGAGACACAGAGACCCCGTGGCAGCAGCTATGGGGTAACTTGCTGGGGCAAAGGATTGTTCCCTATCCCCATCCCCTGAACTCTCAGAGTGCTGAGGGTTTATAACCCTTCCAAAAACTCTTTAGAAATTAAACCCTTGTGGCTGTAACCCCCCCATACACGACAGGTCCTTTTGCTGCGCCCAGCTCAACTTTTGCCCTCTGTGATATCTTGTTGCACAGGATCATTGTCGGTTGTGTAAACACGTGTTTCTTTTCATCAGTGTTAAGTGTTCTGCCCCTCAGCTCCCCTGCCCTTCTCCATGTCCTGGTATCTCGGGATGGGGTGAACAGCCATGTCCAGCTCACCTCTTTTTCTGCTGCCTGACTTCACGCTTGACAGTCCTTTTGCTGAAACTCAACTCAATGGCAAGAGAAAGGTTTAGTTGGGTCAGGTTAGCTCAGGTGCCTGAGCCAAGAGCACCTCACTTTGACCAGACTTCTGTGCACGCATATGAAGGGACGTTGCAGTCTCTGCTGGCTGTGATCAGCTGTTATTTCCTTTTTATATGTGTCAGTGTGGAACATATTAAAATTTCTCAGTAGTGGTATGTTAGGAATCCCTCTGATGCCCCACCTCTAACTTAGCAGAACAATAAAAGCAAGGTTGTAGTAAGCCTTTGAGCAGCTGGTCGTCTATATATTCCTCCTTTTCTCACATAATCTAATTCAGACTATGAATTAGTGGCACTGCCACTTCCAGACACCATCAGTCCTTGTCCTGTTTGCTGGAATTTCACTGTGTGGCAGGGAGATCCTTTCTGCCACAGGAGAGTGTAGCCTCTCTTCTGGTAGGGGGAGAGTAGGGGCCTGCTGGTGCCATGGAGACACTGGTCCCAGGAATTCCTCCTCCCCATTGCTATTTTTCAGCTTCTCTTTGTTATTTTTCTAGTTGCATCAATCATTGTTACAGCTCACGCTTGTCACATTTTCCTGCTTGTTATTACTGGGCTGCAGACTGTGTCGGGCCGAGGCAGCCCAGGTTATGTTGCCCTTTAAGACATGTGCATTGAGGATCTGAGTTAATGCCTCAGCTCTGGTTTGGCAAAGCTTAAGCATACCATGGCAGTGACAATCACATTGCTGTCATAGCAGCACAGCTCAAAGGGAGTGGGACCTAAGAGAACGCTGCTCCCCTTGTTAGAAGACATAGAATGGTTACCATGAGCCAAATATTTAGGTTCCCTAATTATCAGAGGATGAGGTATATGGATGGTGGTCTGAATGTTGCCTGTGTATAAAAGAGGAAAGGATTTTGCCCCTGGGGTCAGAAGAGAGGGAACATCCCCTTCAATCATGTGTTGTCTCTGGCATGCATGAAAGTCTCTGCTGGTCCCAGTGGCAGGGATGTGTTTGCTTAGTGTTAAAGAATAAAAAGACCCATTCCTACTCCTGCATCTGTTGATAACTATGGGCCTTTGAGTTCTCTGGAAAATATGCAAAAGACAGGGAACAAAAAACTGCCCACCTGCTTGTAACACACTCCAACAGGCAGAGGACACATGCCTGAATGCCCTAGACCTCTCAGCAACTTGTAATTTGGCCAAGAGTAATTTTGCCTTATGTTGGGTCATAAGACTGAAGTAGAGGTAATTACTGAAGCAAATCCTATAGCTAATGCTTGGCTGGGAACATTTGCAGTGCAGCCAGCAGCCACCATTGCTCAGGTTTGCCTCCTGAGAGGGATGGGCAGCCCTGGACAGCTCAGCTCTGCACCTGGTGCTTCACCGAGGAGTAATCCTATCCAGCACCCTCCACATGGACGACCAACTGGAAAATTGTATTCCTCTGCTGTCCCAGACTCAAGACCACAACTACTCTGATATTCAGCGAGACACAAGAATAAAGAATCCAAGGCTGGCATCACCTCACCATTAAATGGCTCTACTCCCTCATTAGAGAGATATCCCATGCATGCCCCTAATCAACCTATTTAAAGCTTCCTGGAAGCAGGAAAAGGAAAGAATAAAAGTACAAGCACTCTTTTGTCCCTCAGTAGTTATTCTTTGCGAGTGTATTAAACCCTTTTCTCCATGTTGGCCTGTGCCTGTCTGCTGGCCAGGGGCCAGCCTGCAGTACCCACTGGAGTTTGTTATTTCAACTGCCGAGCAGGAAGGCACCTCCTGCTCCCCCTCTCCTACTACCTGAAGGGCTGGAAATATTCTTGGGAACTTCAAAAGCAGAGGGAAGTTCAGACAGCTCAAGTGCCATTCAGCTGGATTTGTTCCACCTCATGCACCGAGTCCCCACGGCAGGAACACTTTTGGGGCCCCAAACGAGCCCAGGGAATCAGTCCTGTGTATGCTCACCCCATGAGTGCTGAGGCTCCCAGGGAGCTTCCATTATGTTTGCTGCAATTGCTGTGTTGCTCCTTATGCTTCATATGCCATGGTCTTCCTATTTATTTTTTTTCAGTCTGCTTACAGTCACAGGTATTCATCTCCTGAAATATTAAAAGACTTAGGGAAGGTTTGCAGTAAAAATGGTTCTTGCAGGAGTTTCTCTCATTTTCTTTATCATTGGTTTGCCATTTCTGACTGCTCAGAGGCAGCACCCCTTTTATCTTCTCAGGTTTTGAGGGACAGTGCCTGCAGTCACTGGCAGTCACACAGTAGGACAGCACAGCCTTAGCAGGACCAGAAGATGGGCTTCTCTACCATGGACAACCAGATGAGGAGGCATAAATTTCCTTCTTTTGAGCCTGCTTTCCTTCTTACTGCCTTTTTGCTTCCCCTTTCCTCTTGCCCACCAGCTGCTGCCAGCTCTGGCCAGGGGTGTGTGCTGTTTGTGTACTCTCCTTGTAGGCAGCACTGCCCTGCTGTGCAGCGGGTGGATGGAGCTCCTGGACCATGGATGAAGACATTCCCCTGGGAATGGAAGGGGACAAGCTCCAGCACAGCTGGATGTCAGTTGTGCAAACCCTCTTTAGTGCAATGAGACCTTGGGGGAACATGCACTTATTTAGGCCTGTAAGGATCTCACTCAAAATATTTGGTTTGGTATTTGCCCTGCCTCAGGATGGGAAGAAACCTGTCCAAATGCTGTGTGGAGGCATTTTTTAAACAACTGGGGTTGCCTTTTTTCACCTGCTGCTGCCTGGCTGCCACATGGCCACTCAGTGGCTCTGTCAGGTGTTTTGACAGGCAGCTGCAGAGTGGAGTGAGGATTTTGGATAAGCTGTACAGGAAGCCAGCTCCTTCACTGCTGGAACAGAAATGGCCACAGTAAAACAGCTAGAGAAGAAGATGATTGCATTTATTCACAGAGCTAAAAGGCATGCTGAAGCTGACCAACACTCTGAGGTGGTTCTGCAGAAAGCAGGGTCAGACCCAGCATCTCGTCTGGGGTTGCCTCTCCTACTCGATGAGCTGTTCTCTGGAATGGCTCAGATTATCCCTGGTGGGGTTCAGTCCCACAGCTCACAGTGCTTCCCAAGCTGCTCCCAGGAATGGTGTGGATGGCTGCGTGGGCTGGAAGCCATCTGAGTGCTGCGGATGCCAAAGGATTTTTGGGAACAGACCATGCTGCCCTCGCCATGGCAGAGGAGAATTTAACCCTGTGGAACAAGCCCTGGTGGAGCCTGACTGGGTAATTTGCCCATCACAGTTGTTTCCATTCCAATCCAGACCTTGGAGAGTGAAGCCCCCAAATCTTTATCTTCCTGGGAAATCTAAACTGTTCCAAATTTGATGAAGTTCTTGAGAAATCCATTTTGGTCTTATGAAGAACTTTGTGGCTTTTTTTTTTTGTCAGAACAGCAACAGTGAATTTACACACATGTCCATATATATACACATACATGGTTAGTGACACTTTTGTAGGTCTGGAGTTTGGAGAAACTGAGTAGTCTTGCAACTCTTCTGTTTACATAACAAATTCAGAATGAGTGAACCACATGGTAGGATCCAAGTAATTGTGTTTATTAAATTTGCACAGCATGCAAGGCCAGGCTTAAGTTATATACACACACCACTGCTTCAACGGGATTTTGGCAGCCTCCAAAACACAAAAAGCATTGAGTGACTTAAACTGTGCCCTCATCTTCAAGCAGCAATGCTTGAAAATGCACAGCAAACGAAGGCCAAGCTGAATATACGTGCATGCCTAACACAGGGGGCTCAGGGAAAAACTAACTAGAAGTACACCATAAATGAGCTTTTCCACCCTTCCTACCTTCCAGAGTAAAAGCTGTGCAGATCCAATAGACCTATGGAGAAATGCTCAGCTCTTTAGTTTTTCCAGGATACATAGCAAAAAGGGAATTTCTGTTTACGTTCTCACAAAGTGACTGGCTAAATAATTCCAGATGATGGAATGTTCTTCTGTCCTTAAAGCAAAACAAAACCTTAACCTTCACCACTCTCTAAATGATATTAGAACTATGATAAGAAATCTCTATTATTCAGAAAGCAGTTAATAAGGACACAGAGTTGGAAAAATAACCTTACCTCTGTCCCTTTGTCCACATGCAAAGCAGCCTTAGACTGTATGTCAAAACGGTTTTTCTTTGGGATGTCTTCTATTTTTTCCTGAAGTTTTTAGGTTAACAGCTTTAGTAGTTCTAGGTAACAGCTGTAACAAGTTTTAATATGTTATGTCTCTATGAAATCCTGAAAACTAGTTCTATGGAAAGGACACCAAGCTAACAAAATGTACTTCCCTTATCTCAGTGAATTCTGAAAAAAAAAAAAAGTGAACTAGTGATTTTCATTCACTGTAAGGACATATATTTTTGTAGAAAATTTTCAGCCTGAGGATATGAATACACCTTTGCATCTTTTTCTTTACAGGATGCTGTAAAGAGGGAGGGTTTAGGCTTCCTTTTTGTTAGCTTGGCAGGTGAGCTGTCTACTACAGTTTTACATAAAAAGAAAGTGAGGAAAAAATGGCTGAAATAGAAGAACAAAATTTCTCTGTGAAATTGTTGATTGTAATGAAAAAGTGTATTTTCCAAATGAAACAAAATGTCATTGTAATTATGATTTATGATCACAATTGTACTTGCTTCTGGTTTTTGGACAGAAGTATATACTGGAAACTATTTATGCCAATCCTGATAGCATGTGCTATCTAGGATTTTATAATTTCAGACAGCATTTCAAAAGGAATGCGATTTTTAACTTAAAAAAAAAAGAAAAACAAAGAATTCTAAGTTCAAGTGAAATGCCATTGTACAATATCAGCTGGAAATGGAAAATGTCATGCCAACATACCTCATCATGGTGACGTAATTAACTGAAAATATTTCAACTTTTTTCTTACAGAATCAAAAATCTACGGCCAGACTTCTCTGTGTTTAAATGTCCCTCTAAGACTTTTTATTCCATATATGTTATATATATGTGCATATGTGCTTGAAAAATGTATGTCAGGAGATACACCTACACATTTTGCCAGTGTGTCTATAAACAATGGTAACAAGGTATTTCACAGGAGATGGATCACATTCCCAATGGCTTCCTCTCTTTTTTCTTATAAATATGTGATGCTTTTTACTTCTCTCAAAGTATTGTTACCAAAGCCTACTACATTTCTTTGTTAGTGAAGTGCCAAGGCAATTTTAAAATACGGTGGAAGTGTTAATACTTTTTGTACTGTGCCTGTCCTGAAGAAGGTACAGCCATATTCCTTTTCTCACGCTTTTCCCTGTGTCTTTCCAGCTTTCTCAGAGTGTTTTCATGAGGCAGACTCTGTGTCATCCAATTATTTCCTGAAGAAAACTAGGGAGATAAGCCTTTGAAAACTGAGCCAAGACTTCAGATTTCTCTCACTGTATTAAATCATACTGACCAAAACCATGGAAAGATATAGAAGCACAGAATTAACAGTGGGACAGAGAGAATGGGAAATGGGGATCCCTGGGTGTAAATTCACATGAAATGAGACCGTCTAATATCAAGTAAATTTATTTGGACAGAGAGGGAATTACTGGGTGTGTAATAATGATTAACTTGTTGGAGGGAGACCTTGCCAAGGAGCATGTTTTGGTCAGCCTCTTTATAAAAAAGAATAGGAATGTAGGTAAAAGGTTAAACATGGAGAAAAAAATAGTGCATCCCTCCTCCTGTTAGCTAATCCTTGGGCATCATCTGCATGAACTGGAGTAGCACAGTTCACTTCGGGGAGGGAGTCTGTCCCAGCTCCCATGACCGAGAGATTTCTCTCCTATGCTGCTAAAATGTTTGGAGGGATATCTATTGTCATGAATGAGGCTGTGCATAAATGTATCTGAGATGTTTGTTTGTCTAAGCTCTTTATACTGCAAAGACATAGCATGTTTTTAATATCCCATTTGCTGAGGAAAATATACCAGGTCATATGTCAGACTCTGGGAAAAAAATATATTGTCACTTAAATCCACAGTCACATAATTTTTCCTTTCCTGCTTAAGCACATGGATAATTGCCTGAAGAACAACAACAAAAATGTCAAATACACAGAGCACCTTTGTCTCTCTGAGACAGAGAGCATCCCTAATAACATTTCTTCCCAGCATGAGACTTTGAATGTCACATCAGCACCATCCCAGCTTGGATGAACTCTGGAAGGGTTTGGCACTGCTAGGTACTCCTCTCACAGAAGTGCTGGAGGAGGCTATAAAGAAATACACAAATCATCAAGCACTCTGGCGGGGAGGCTGTTTGGGAGATGAGTATCAGTCGGTTTAGAGGAGTGCCAGCAAACCAGAAAACTGTTTTGAAAGAGGCTTGTATAAGGCAATAAAGGCACACATCAGCTCTTTAAATACTCAAGAGGCTCTGCTGGATAACTTCTTTGTGAGCAAGGAACTGTTTTACCCTAAGCTTATTCAGAAAATCTTTGCACTTTTAACTGTACTGATGAGTATCCCTTGACTATCCTTCACGGGGCTGTGTTTAGATGGATAATTCACAGCTCTTTCAAGTTATATCTGTTGGTAGTAAAAGTGAAATTAATCACCCAGTTGGGACTAAGGGCTTTATGAGAAGGATCAAGGGACTTCGAAGAAGCAGCTGAGGGAGATATTCTCCTTCCCCTGCTGGCACAAAGCTCTGGGCAGCATTTCAGGGGCTGTCCTGTGCCTGCTCCCTGGGGAATCTCCTGATCTCCAACATGAACCAGAAATGAAGATGCCTGGGTAGATAGCCATATGTCTCTACCTAAACATATTTCTTCCAAATTGATAGCTGGGAGAGTATTTGGATATTATGGAATAACAAACTTGTTTTTCAGATGCTGCTCTTTAATTAGCGGGGAAGAGGCTGACACTGAGCAAGTTCTGCCTGACAAGTAAGCAAGCAAAGCCTGTCCATGTGTGTTTTGGTTTGAGACAAAATTTAGAGAAGAAAAAGTGTGTGCATGGGAGTTTGGTGCTCAGAGGGCAGGACAGACAGAGGCCCAGGTATTTCCTCATGCAGTGCAGGTCGGTGCTCAGCAAGTTCGCTGGGGGACCTCTTTCTTCATGCCTGGGCTCTGACCTTCAGCATCCCTCCATCCTGGGGTTGTTCCTTGTCCCTGCAGCACACCAGAGCCAGGCAGCCTCTAGAGCCACAGCTCAACCTGCCTCCAGCCTTTCCATGTGCTCTCTGGGCCAGAAATTCCCATCTGTAAAGGGGAAGGCAGCCAAGCTGTGCCCCTCTTTGGCACTTTGAGTGGATACAGAGTCCTCTCGATTTGCAGAAATTTCTGGTGTATTACTAATCACCAGTTTTGAGGGGAACACAATAGGGTCATCAGCAAGTGGAAAAGAGTGGCATTGCACCACTTGTGGTGTTAAAAGTCAAAAGGTTCTCCCTGAAAGAACAGTGCTAAAAGTAGCAAGGCCTTGACATCTCCTTCCTTAATGCCATATTCCTTACCTGCTGTGGGAATGATGCTCGCTCAGAGCACGTATTTTGGCTAGCAAAGATACTGAGAGCCTTAATATTATTTATGTCTATTTTCTCCAGAGGTCTTTTTACTCAGGATTGTTGCTTTTATTCCAGCTGTGCAGGAGATTCTTTAATGGATTACAATCTCGTCAGACTCCAGTTTGAGAAGAAGAATGACAGCTCAGACACTTAAACCAGGCTTTTCACCATCCTGGAAAGGAACTGGCTTCCAGAATTTGGTGGGTTTTTAAAGCTCTACCTCCCTCTGCTGTTCCCAGCGAGAAGTTCCTCGACAATGGGAAATCATGTACTCGCGGCTTCGATTTCCATGCTCTCGCTGCTGGTGATGATGGGAGACACGGACAGTAAAACAGAGGGCTCCTTCCTCATGGACTCCGACCCCAGCCGCTGTATGAGGCACCACTACGTCGACTCCATCAGCCACCCTCTCTACAAGTGCAGCTCCAAGGTAAGGCCTCCCCTCACCCCTCACAGCGATGCTGCCAGGGAAGAGTTGTTAAAATGAGCCATTCTGGGTGATTTTCTCTGTGTAAATCCCTATCCACCCAAATCGAGCTGCAGAGGGATGCAGACGTGGAGACATCTTGTGTGTACTTAAGAACTGGGACTGGAGATAAAGGCTCTCGACACTCTTTTCACCTTTTCAAAAGGAGAAATTTACGATGATGGAAAAGTTCACATGCAGTAAATTATAAGTTTCAAAGGAGCACTTTTGGGATCTCATCTGATGGTCCCAAGGAGATGGGCTAATTTGGAAGTTTAGATCACCCCAGTCACCCCATCCTTCAAGTGGGTGTCTAATCTGGAGCATGTAAATTCATAGCTACCATAGATGAAGTGCTGAGATAGAGAACCAAAAAAAAAGGTAATTTAAAAGGCTTATGAAGAACACTGCTTATTTTCTCCCTGCCCACACCCTTTTCAAAGCCTTTGTTTTCATGAAGAATGACACTTGGATGGTAACTGCAGGGCTTAGGAGCAGACAGAAATACAAGATTGACTTTCATTTGGGATTTCAAGCCTGAAAAGTTTTGTGTCAAAATGGTTTAGCAGCCTGTGCATGTAGCCTACAGCCATTTATTTCATTGTGTGGAGAAAAAGAATTGGGAGAAACAATGGGAAAATCCTTGCTGGTCCCTTTTGTCTTGTCCTAATTTGTTCTGTCTGAGTTAATACAGTCTGTACATTCAGATGACTGGGCCATCCCTCTGTCCCATGGGAAGGGGCTGTGCCTCAGGCACTCACATCCCTGGATTAAGGAAAGGGAACAGCTGCCAGCACCAGTGCCTTTGCCAGCCCTGTGTTGGGTAAGAGAGTGCTGGGAGGCCAAAGTGTGACAGGGTTTAGGACAAGAGGGGTGGCAAACCCCAGCAGCAGAGATCCTGGGAGCATTCACAAGGAGCAAGGATCCAGAGCTGAGATGGATGCAGCGCTGGCTGCAGACACCCCCAGATGCCTTCATGTGTAGAACAAGTTCCTTGCTTCCCACAATCAGTGCAGGGGTGAGGGAATGCCACAGGTAGCTGCAGGTCATAAAACATGAAATAAAGCACAGAGAGAAGTGTCCAGAGCAAGTGAGACCCACTCGGTGCTCTGTGCTCCTGCTGTGCACTGGGACAGGCAGGCTCGTCCTGTGCCTGCTCAGAGAGAGAGGCTGATAGCCCCTCAAAGCTGGGCACAGGGAGCCCTGCTCTGCCCTGGGCTGCCTTACCTGTTCTCTCAGCAGAGCTGTCTGCCTGGCTTTGCACAACCATGCCTGATTCACAGCAGTGGGAGCCCAGAGACCTCTGCCCTACTTCTTCTGAATCCAAACAGTAAAATCATGCATTACTTGAGATTCAGGAGAGGTCTTTTGATTTGCTTTAAGCCTAGCCTAGACTTTCTTACAATGTGGGAGATATCTGGCACTAGCAGAGAGAACAGCAGAGGTGCATGTCTTTGTGCAATAGTGATTTTATCACAGTTGATTCCAGCGAGAGGCAAAGGTGACGAAGTGTAGGTGTGTGGGTGGTGTGGGTGGCTTTTGCTTACTGGTATCAGTGTGCTGATAGGAAGGAAGGAAGGAAGGAAGGAAGGGAGGGAACTCATCAACAATTCACTTTTTTTATCATCCCCGATGACAAAGAAAAGCAAAAACGCAATCAGGCCTTTTGGAGTGGGGCTGATGGAAGTGAGGACACAGAACACATTGTAATGAAAACCATATCATTTCAAATCTGAGCTTTGAGGAAAAAAGTTGTTGACATAAACATCCTCAATTCTGGCGGCTAAAGTCAGTGATTCTTTTTAAATCAAGCCTTTAATGGAAATCATGTTTGAAAATATTATCACATCTTTTGGCTTCGCCAAATTCCACAATGATTTCAAGAACACTTTTATAACAATACTGCGAGTTGTATGGACTTTCTCATGAAATGGAAAACGAAAACAGTTTCCATAAAAAGTGAATTAATTTCCTAGAAAACTCTCTTAATTATAACTTTTGTTTTGTTTTAAGGTCTTGGGGGTCTGAATCATCCTGGTAGACATACGGCTTCTGTTCTGGATCTAGCATATAAACACAGAGGAACATTAGACATGCTAATGAAAACTAGATGCAATGTCTGTTTATATATATACTGTGATAAAATGTAACCAAGACAAAAAATGGAAAGTTCTGTGGGAGTAGATGTGGGAATTGTGGTACCTCTTCTTTCCACCAAGTTTCCATTGTGGAAGCTTGGACTGAGAGTGTCAAGCAGAGACTTTGCCCTATTTTGGGGTGATAGACTGGTTTCACTGGGATAGCCTTTCTCAGTCCATATGTTTTCCTTTTTGGTACAGCGTAGAGTTACAGAAGTTAAAAATGACTTCAGAAATTGCAAGACATATTATGTTTGCTGTCTGTCCTGGTTGAAAAAGGATTATGTCCACTGTGCTTCTCTGTGGAGGCTGCCAATTGTACCCACAGGGGAAGCAGTTTTGTTAAACATCCAGCCAATATAATTTAATCATCAAAATCCCTTTTGCTTGTGGCCTCAGGCTGGTGATGAAAAGAGTTTTCCAAAATGGAAACACAGTCCATTATAGTAACAAAACATAAAAAAGAGACACAAAAGAGGGATGGGAGAAGGCCATTTGTTCCAGAAAAATGGTGTTTTCCTTTGTTTTCAAGGAAATGTTTGTATCAGTTAATGAGGTATTACCTTTCCTGAGTATGTTGGATTTGCCCTGACCTCTGTCATGGGGTCCCACTGGTCTCCATCAATTGCTGTGTTCCCTCACTGCTCCCAGAGCCTCCTCATTTCCAGTTTTGGCTGTCACAAGTGCTTCATCCAGATGTGCCAGAAGTGTGCTACCACTGACAGCCTCGCACTAAGGAATCCAGCCCAGGGAGACATGGAGCAGATGAAGAAAGATTTAGCAGATGTTTGAAGACATTTATTGCTGAGGTAGCTCAGGAGACTTTCAGTAATGCCTGCTTGCAGCCAGGCCACAGGAACTGTGTGAAAATCTGTTCTCAGGCATCTCAGCCCATCTGCTTTCAGGCTTCAGCTCTCTACAGAAGGTGCAGAAAAGGGGACTACAAACACCATAAATAACAAACCAGTTCACAGCTTCTGGATTTGCAGAATACAGCTCAAATGACCAGAGTCAAGTATTGCCTCAGATTCAGGTTGTTCTCTTTTGTCCCTATGAGGCTGTTGACTTTAAATAATAGTGAAAACTATAACGATAATGATAATGATAATGATAATGATAATGATAATGATAATGATAACGATAATGATAATAATATTCCTCCCTAGCTGCTCATAGACCCATGTGGTTCCCTTGTTGTAGAACACTGTGCTTCTGGATCCAGCCTTGCAAGGTGACACGCACAAACTCACATGTGCCAGGGTCAAGGGGAGCCAAGAGGTGTCAGGTTATAAAATACCCACATGTTTTTACTATATATACACACCCACTGTATTATTGTGCTATGCCATCACAGAATTACTAATTATTTAGGTGATAATCTCTATTGTGCTATAGTACACAAAGTAATAAGCAGCTGGTGCAATTGACTAAAAGGCAAAGCAAAGCTTTCAAAGTACATGCTGTTTCCAGCTCATTTGCACACCTGCCAAAATCCACTGGTGTTGTTCTGGATTTCTGAAGAGGAAGGAAAATTTTGGTTAGGACTTTAGGCAGCCCAGAAGGCTAGAAAGCTATGAAAATGGGAAATGTGATCATTTATTTTAGCCTGAAACTTCAACTTGATAACCTTGGGTTTGTGCCTTTTGCAAGTGTCATCCAAAAACAAGGCATAAAACCAGCACTGTGTGATTCTACATTATATAAATACTGACCTTAATCTTAAGAAAAACTAATTAGCCAGGAAAAATGCAGATTAAAATTAGAGCCTCCACAGACTAAAACAAGTTTTTAAAGACAAGGCTTAGAAATTATAAATTGGAAATTATAAATACAGTGGCACATTGACTAAGTATTGGCTGGGTTTGCATTAGGAAGCCAGCTGTTTATGAGAAATATATTCAGAGATATTGGCACATCAGAAGATAATTCTATCCCATAATTACTCTGGACAACTATTCTCTAGTCCTGCAATGTCTATTTTTATTGGCATTTCTGAAAGTACCTGCAGATACAGGAGCAGATATGTGCCATAAAAATTCTTAGGATAATAGAAACAGAAAGTGTCTGATTTTTCCAGCTCCAGAAGCATCAACCATCAGAAGTCAGCCCCAACATACAGCAAAGTGTGCTCTCACATTTGGGCTGAAATCATAGAAAGGATTGGTTGGAAGGGACTCTAGGGATACTCTGAACCTCCCAAAGAGCAAAGTCTGTCATTTGCATGTCCTCCTTTATGACCCCCTGAGGAGACTTCAGCTCTGCTGTCTTTGAAGCCTTCAAGCAGTCGCCAGGTGCTGTTGGATTGCTCTTCGCCCCCAAATTTTATAGGTTGGACTTGATGATCTCAAAGGTCCTTTCCAGCCTAGTTCATTCTGTGGTTCTGTGATTCAGCCAAATGTTTGGGAGCAGCCTGTGACAGAGAGTGCAGAGTCTGGTGAACAGGTCAAAGCTGGGACCTAACGAGAGCCGTAAAGATGCTGGGAAGGAAATTATCAAGTTAAAGGTCCCAGTCTGCTCCTTTTCTTTGCAATACAAGCAGGATTAGATACCTGCATAGCTGGGATCTAATTAGACACCTTCACCAGCTGCCTGCCTGGGAAGTGAGTTTTGTTTACCAAGGGGAAAAAAGTGGATCTTTATCTGTGATTAATGGGGTGACAGCACCACAGTGATTGTCCCTTTCATGTCCTCTATGCACTAAAGACACTGTGGTTAAGGAAGAGCTTGCATAAGGATAGGATACTATAAATTTTTGCTACAAATCTTAAAGGACAGCAAATTTGTCAGAGAGTAACAAGAACCTATCTCTTAATTTAACTAAGAAGCAAGATGGTCCCAAGACATCCTCCCTCTGACATGAGTTGACTGGAAGTGTTGCCGTTAATATATTAATATATTAATACATTTTTAAGCAAAACATTCACCATGAAAGTGCTCTTGGAAGCCCAAAAAGTTTTGACACTAAAATATTTGCTGTCACATTTGTAGTTATTCTTTCAGATTGTCTGGAAAAAAACCACAAGGGATGTGCAGCATGGTTAAAATGTAATGTTCTCCCCTGGTTATAGGAAAGACTTACAACTGTTTTACTGCCCACTTCAGATGATATAATAAGCTGATATTGAAGTTTATGTTGGTTAAGCAAAATTAGCTGACATGGATTTAATATTTCCGTCCCCACAAAAGTATCGGAGTCTGTTCAAACTTGTACAACACTCGTTATCAAGGTGGTAACAGCTGTTTCTAACACATCATTTGCTGAGCTTTAGAGGGTCCTTTCCAAGATTTATGTAGTGCTTAATGCTCTATCCATCTCCTCTGCTCAGCAAGGGGTTGTTGGGGAGAAGGTGACTGCCCATGGACTTTCCTTCCTTAGTGCCTCCCATTGTGCAAGTTACCTTGTTCTGGTCACAGCTCACATGGTGAACTCAGAAGAAGAAACATGGAGCCTGCACTGCTATTGGAAAATCCCATTAGGGAACCTTCATGTTTGCCAACCTACTCAACTTTTTCTACATTTTCACTGCCTTATGCCATGCAGTGCATTTTATATAGATAAAACTGATGCAATGCTATATAGATACACATATAATTGCAAATACACCTTCAAGGGGGTCTTTGTCAAAGGAGAGAGCTAGAAACATACTTCCTTAAAGCAATACACTGAGCATCTTCTTTATATTTCTACTTTGCATGTTCATATATCTAAGAACTTGAGACATTTCGCTGTCCCTGAGAACCAGTTCTGCTGTTCACTGGTGCATATACTCAAAACACTGGTAAATACCCAGTCAGAGTCTGGCTAATGATTTAAGGGCTTGGCTGCTACAAATCTGGGGTCAGCAACTCGCAGTTGCAGTCACAATGTCTGAAAAGCAGGGCTGGCTGTGATCTTTTGGAGCCCTGAGATCAGTCCAGGTCCTGCAGCCCTTGTTAGCATCAGTGGCAGGGACTTCAGGAGCAGCCTTGCTTTTCCTCCTGCCCATCTCCTGCACTCTCTGAGACACAGCCCAGGGACAAAGCATGGCGTGGGGCTGGGATGAGGTGACAAGACCCCAGCCAGGTATCTTGGAGTGATTTTTATAGTGTATGATATATCCTATGTCATCTGCTTTATGCCAAGAAAATGAATTTTATGCCATTCTCTGCCTGAGAGGGGAAGGAAAAAAGCCCAGAGGAATTTGTGTTCACAGCCAAGGTCAAAGGTGTGGGGGAGAGGCACAGCTGAAGGGGAGAGTGCAGTGCTCTCCCGGGCTTGTCAGTGAGGGTTTCGTCTCAGCTTCTTTTTCTTCGAGTGGAAGAGAGAGAAGAAGTTTTTTTTCCTTCCTTTTTCGGGACTTTGGTTCCTTTTTTTCTTCTGGACTTGGAGCATCAGAACCTCAGGAGACCTCACTGGGAGATTTGGTTTCCCTCTATTGGTACTCCAGTGGCTTGTGGGGGAATTTCCCACGTCAACCCAGCGAGAAAGATCAAAGCTGGAAGGACTTCTCCAGGCTTTTTCTTCCCTCTCCCAAGCGAGAGATTTTATTGTTTAGCATTATTATCCTTTCCTGGGTTTTTTTTTGCCTTTCCCTGTGTTTTGTTAAATAAATAGTTTTTTCCCTCTTCATTTTCCTCCAAGGAAATATTTCTTCTTCCCGAACCTGGTGGGGGGAGGGGTGATTGAAATCCTGCTTTCTCTCGGGGGATATTTCTCCCCTGGGTTTTGTCTCAAACCGGGACCCCAGGCTGGGAGGAGGCACCCAGCTGCTGGTGCCAGCTGTGTGCTGGGTACCCGTGTCCTGACCCGTGTGCTTTCCTCCGCAGATGGTGCTGCTGGCTCGCTGCGAAGGCCGCTGCAGCCAGACCTCGCGCTCGGAGCCCATGGTGTCCTTCAGCACCGTCCTGAAGCAGCCCTTCCGCTCCACCTGCCACTGCTGCCGGCCCCAGACCTCCAAGCTGAAGGCCATGAGGCTGCGGTGCTCGGGGGGCATGCGGCTCACGGCCACCTACCGCTACATCCTCTCCTGCCACTGCGAGGAATGCAACTCCTAGGGACCGAGGGGCACAGCACACGGGGGACAACGGAGGGGCTGCTGTTGAGGAAGACTCCCAAGAAACAATCCCAGGCCAGGCTGCTGCTCCCAGCACACGATTGCAGCGAGGACAGGACTAACCAGGCTGGATTCAATCTGAGAGCAGAAGTACAAAATACCCTGGGTTGCTGGATGGTGCTGGTGCTGCAGTGGGGGCTGTGACAAAAGCATAAGCATAAGGACTTGTTTTTGAGAAGCCTTTCTTTTTTATGAAAGGATATTTTTGAGAGTTTTTTCTTTTTCAGACTCAGCTCTGACTACAGAGAGGTGCTTTTGCTTTAGGCCATGGGCAGCAAGGGAACAGAGAAGGTCAGCCAGATGACAGCACTGCACTCTGGAAGCTGACATTTGGACAGAGGATGGGCATCAGTTCCCACAGACAACTTCTTAACCTATCAATTTATTCTCAGTTTTCTAGTTATACTGGCCTTCAAAGCAAACTGTGCTGTTGGCAAGGGTCATCTGTTGCTGATCTAGTGGCCAAATGCTGGATAACTTTAACTGTGGTTTAGCAGAAATTACAAATAAACCATTGAAAAGTGAACTGGATATGAAATGCCATGCTTGGAATACCCAGCCTAGCTGAAACAATTATTTGCACCATGTGTCATCAGAGTTCAATGGCTGAGCAGCTCTTGGGAAGGGAAAGGTCATGAGACCCACTATTCCCTTCTAAAAGCCTGGAAATGTGACACATCACATCTGTCACAAAAGCCATTGTTCAAAAGCTAAAAACTTATCAAATATTAAAATGCCACATACAAATGGAGTAATTTCTTAACTTGGGTAGACCTGTTGATGTACAGAACCAGAGCCACCAAAATGATGACTAAACCTAGGACTTATTTTCATCTGTAGCTCTTAGGCCATTGAGCAAATACCATTTTGCCTTTTTAAGACAGGCAATCCCCAAATCCCAAATCTCAAAACAACAGGGGATCCAAAGTTTGGGAGTGGTATTTGGTATTTGCTGAGAAACTCTGTCCCTCCTCCATTAACATGAGACTTTAGGAAGGTTCACTCACAGCCTCTTGCGACTGCAAGGAAACAACATAACTGTTCTTATCTCATATTACAGTTCTTATCTTCTTGAATGGCAGCATATGCAGTCAGCCAGCAAGCATGTCTGTGCTGCTCACAGAAACCTGGCTGAGCCATTGTTTCAGGACAAGTCATGAGGGTGGTGTTGAGAGCATCTTTGTTGGGTAAGGATTCAGGGTCAGTGGCACCTGTGTGCACAGTCCCACAGTTATTGCCTGGGATAGACTGGACTGGTTCCCGTGCACAGCAATGTCTGGCAGGGTCCCATGGTAACAAGGGGAAGCCCTTTCCAAAGCCAGAGTCCAGCCCAGCTGCTCAACTCCACCTATTTATCTGCAGCAGATGCCACCCAGAGCAGCCCGAGGATGCACACTGTGCTGTGTGTGGCAGGGAATCCCCAAGGTCTGTCAGGCAGCACAGCCACAGGAGTTACTGTGGCTGCTCAGGCAGAGCCCAATTCCTTTGCCTCATGGTGAATGGTTATGGGATGTGAACACAGAGGTGACAGACGCTGGCCTTGCAAGCCAAACCCTGGAGTAGCCAGAAGTGGAAAGCCATGGGGGACAGATATGACCACAGACATCATTCAGAGAGGTTTGTGATACATGGGAAGAACTGTCTCTGTCTTCTGGAGGTGACTTGTAGATGGCCACTTTTCAATGGCACAGAGCTGTGGGCAAACAAAAGGGTGAATCCAACCTGCAGAAGCTGAGGGGCTCAGACTGAAATGTCAGAACTGGGAGTGATGAGCCTCAGTGAGCTCATTAGACACCATGTGTTATCCCAGGACTGTCAGTCATTCCTTTCACATTGGATGCATGGTCTGAACATCAAAGGCCAGCACAGGGAGCCTGAGCTGGGCATTATCACCAGACTACTTTATATGAAAGATCATATGTGCATCCCTTTTCCACTCTCTTTCAACCTCCAGCATCTAAAGATCCCATTATCCAAAAGAGCACCACCCCCTACTGTTAATTATATATAGCAAATTCCAGTCCTTATTCAAAACGTCAGCAATACCTTTGATAGCCAAATAACTATACTGCAAAATATGCATGACCTCTAAGCGTGGGTATAGACACTGCTGCACACCAGCAGCACTATGCAGCTATCTAAGGAACGGGAATGTTTAAGGGATAATTGCTATATCCAGCATCACCTCACCCTGGGCCGTGCTGCCACTGGTCTCCTTTGGCACTGCAAAATGGGGGGGGGGCGGGGAGCTGTGACATGAAATCTGGGGGCTGCAAGAGGATAAAATGGTTTGGATGGGACATGGCAGAACAGCGTGGACCTGATTGTGGTCCTCAGGTAAGAAGAGACAGCAGGGTTCAGCAGAGACCAAGCCTGAACCAATTTAGCCAAAAAGAAAAAATCTATAGTGAGAGAAGAGCTTGTCTGGTTTGTATACCCACACTCCCCTCAGCAACACAGAGACAGAACTGTAATTGCTCAAATCGGCCTCACAGAAGAAATTTGTGTTTCAAGAAAAGCTTTTTTTCCCCTCTCACCCCCCCATATTCCTCCCACCTTTGCTCGGTTCCTCTGATGAAATCATCACCTTGTGACCTCAAAGGCTGTTGCTAGACATAAATGTTGAGGTGAATTCAACATTATCTAATTGAACCGTGGAGTCGAATAAATGCATGGAAAGAGTATAAGAGAAATTATCAATGGCAAAATGATCTAGATATAAATAGCGACAACTTGATATTAAACAATGAATCAAACTTTCAAATTTTCCTTTTGGCTTTGTCAGATGATCTTTATATTAATATTTAAGAAAAGGAGGAGCTATTCTTCAGAACCAAATGCCCCAAAGTCAGTTATAAATCCATATTTCGAGCCCAAGCTGTCTGTCAGTGTCTCATTATGGGGACCCTGAATGGTCCTGCTGTGTCAGTGTGGTTTGACTCACTTATTCAGGGTCACACACCAGGCAGAGAGATCCCCTTCTAGGTCTCCACACCTTCACCCACTATCAGTGACCGGCAATGCCCTTGAAGGACTCACATTAACAGTTTATGGAATAATATTCTTTTAATAAATTTGAAACGGGTTAAGGTTCAAGGATTGCAGGTGTCCGTATCTGACTGCAAAGACTATTCAAACAATATACTAATTCAAAGCAATATCTTAACAAGCTCTAATCCCCAATAAAAGCCAGCTCGAGATCATCTGACATGCACAGAATACGGTTCCTACCCAAGGAGAGGGATTTCAACAGAGGTGCTGATTCAATAGCAGGACATCTTTATCTCCCTCAGTTTTCAGATGCTGTGTGCCTTATCAGAAAGTACCACCGAGTTCCCTGTTCTTCAAGGGTCGAACAGAGCCTGNAAGGCAGAACAGCGTGGACCTTATTGTGGTCCTCAGGTAAGAAGAGACAGCAGGGTTCAGCAGAGACCAAGCCTGAACCAATTTAGCCAAAAAGAAAAAATCTATAGTGAGAGAAGAGCTTGTCTGGTTTGTATACCCACACTCCCCTCAGCAACACAGAGACAGAACTGTAATTGCTCAAATCGGCCTCACAGAAGAAATTTGTGTTTCAAGAAAAGCTTTTTTTCCCCTCTCACCCCCCCATATTCCTCCCACCTTTGCTCGGTTCCTCTGATGAAATCATCACCTTGTGACCTCAAAGGCTGTTGCTAGACATAAATGTTGAGGTGAATTCAACATTATCTAATTGAACCGTGGAGTCGAATAAATGCATGGAAAGAGTATAAGAGAAATTATCAATGGCAAAATGATCTAGATATAAATAGCGACAACTTGATATTAAACAATGAATCAAACTTTCAAATTTTCCTTTTGGCTTTGTCAGATGATCTTTATATTAATATTTAAGAAAAGGAGGAGCTATTCTTCAGAACCAAATGCCCCAAAGTCAGTTATAAATCCATATTTCGAGCCCAAGCTGTCTGTCAGTGTCTCATTATGGGGACCCTGAATGGTCCTGCTGTGTCAGTGTGGTTTGACTCACTTATTCAGGGTCACACACCAGGCAGAGAGATCCCCTTCTAGGTCTCCACACCTTCACCCACTATCAGTGACCGGCAATGCCCTTGAAGGACTCACATTAACAGTTTATGGAATAATATTCTTTTAATAAATTTGAAACGGGTTAAGGTTCAAGGATTGCAGGTGTCCGTATCTGACTGCAAAGACTATTCAAACAATATACTAATTCAAAGCAATATCTTAACAAGCTCTAATCCCCAATAAAAGCCAGCTCGAGATCATCTGACATGCACAGAATACGGTTCCTACCCAAGGAGAGGGATTTCAACAGAGGTGCTGATTCAATAGCAGGACATCTTTATCTCCCTCAGTTTTCAGATGCTGTGTGCCTTATCAGAAAGTACCACCGAGTTCCCTGTTCTTCAAGGGTCGAACAGAGCCTGGCTGTAGCATCTCCACTCCACTCCATTCCACTCCACCCTTAGACTGTGTGAATTCAGGCATGCTGACCATGTTCTGTCCAGGAAGAAGAGCTTTATTTTCCCTTATAATTTCTGTACCATTATCTTTTTACCCCATATTTTTCCACACATGGAGACCAGAGACAAACACCAGAGCATCAGCAGTACCCTTTGCCTGTAAGAAAAGCCTTACAATGCCCCCAACAGTTTATGCCTATCAGAAATAATCTGTGGTTTGCCAGAATAAAAGAGCCCACTATGTGGCAAATTTTAATTATTTTGCTCCCAGCCTCAAAGCCACTATACTGGTTCAACCTTTATAAGAATCATAAAATGGAATAACACACTGCTTTCTTGGAGATGTCCCCCCTGTGACCTTGAAGAACTTTTACCAAGAGCTCCTGAGCCTGGCTGTCTCCCAGTGGCCTTTATCAGGGCTTTTGTGAGTTACTGTCACAGGCCTCATGCAGTAAAGGAGAGGCAAAATTCACTGACACCCACGGTACACCACAGCCTGTGCTGGGCTTTCACGTGAGCCTTGCTTGAGACCTGTTTGCCAAGTCCTTCCAGACTTACCATGAAGCCCTGAAGCCCAGGCAGGGCTGTGTGATTGGCAGGCAGAATGTTTTTGTGAAAGAGAAGATAAATAAAAGAGGAGAGGTTTCTGTCCCGTAGGAATAGTCCCATGCTCTGCTGTTCTGTGTGTCTAAACTCAGTTCTTAGTCTGCGATGTGAGGAAAGAGAAGCCCCTGAGCTCCCTCCTGTGGGTGAGTGCTTTTTCTGTGTCTAGTCCTACTTGTTTAGAGACGATAGCTTCCTATTGAAATTGCCTGAAATTGGATTAAAACTCCTACAAAACACAGTTCTGGTTAGCAAAGCATTTTTGCTCTGACTTGGGCCATAAATATTTTTGAAAAATCCAAATGCCATTAAAAAAGCTGATGTAAGGAGGGGGAGGGAGGATGTGTCTTGTTTTCTTTGACTGTAGTTATTTGAAAGACAAGGAGCTGACAGCCTTCTAAGATAGATTACATTATAGCTAACAGGTATTGAGACTGATATCCTCACAAAAGGGCAGCAGACTGATGGAAATGAACAGCCTAGTTAAGTTTGCTGTGTTGCAAACTTGTGTACAAATAAGATGATTGGAAATCCAAATGTCGGAGTCCAGGGAAGCCTGAAAACTTCTCCTGCTCCTCTGGTGGTTTCTTTATATCCCCAGAGCTCCTCAAAAGTGACCTAGCCAGCGACCTAGGCTTTTGGAGAAGCTCCCTCCACTTTTGGGAGAACCTGAATGCACCAGAGAGGTGAAGAGATTTTTGTTTAGTGAACCACAGAGAGTTTAGTTGTAGTTTTAGGATCTTGCTCTATGTATTACATAGGGACAAGATGGAGATTTTTGGGTGTGGTTTTTCCTTCTTTCTTCTTCTCCTCTCTCCTCATTCTCTTCCTCTCTTCTCTGACACCAGTTCCTGTGGTGTGTTGGTTGGTGGAAAAAAGTTAGTATTGAAAAGACATATCAATAAGATGAGGGTTTACTGGTGTTGAAAAGAAAATAAGATATGTATTGTTTCTAGAATGGTTGTTAGTAAGATATAAAAGTAGCTGCTGATCTGCAGCCATTGCCTTTTCTGCCCTTTCTGCCCTGGTGTTCTCGGGGGATGCTGTCTCTCCCTCCGAGGTTTTGATAAGACAAATAAACAACTCTGAAACAGCAGAAGATCTCTTGCTGCTTTTTTTCCAACATGACAAACCAAAGGAAGAAAAGCCCCAGGGCAGAGGACAGGGGTTGGAACCCCGGGTTCCAATCCCAACGGGGGCCCAGGCCCTTGACATCCAAATTGTGAGTCCATCCTTTTTATTTGCAAGCAAAGGGTCACAATCTCTTTTTACTGTTCAGAAGAGAAAGGACAATCATCAGTAAACTGCAAACTATGTTAGTAAGCAAGCTAATGCACTGAAAATGGTTCCTGGTGGTTGTATAATACAAAAAAGATGCTCTATGTGTATCAGGATAAAAAAATTCAGAGTTCATTAAGGAGAATAAGTAATCTTGTTTTGCTTGCACCAAGAATGACATATCTAAGTATTTTGTTCTGCCTTTTATTTTTTTTTCTAATAGACCATTCAGAAAAGGTCAAGGAATCAAAAACATGTATGAAAATAAAAAAGGACATCTATCATTTGTCTGAGTCAGAATTAACACCTCTTTTAGATGTTAACCAGCAGTGCATCCCATGAAATATTAAAAAAGTTAATCATATTCCCAGCTAATCTACATATATTAATGTGATCTTTTATTCTTTGAAGAATTAAAGAGCAAATCCTGAGTTACAGCTGTTTTCATTCAGATGCACAATTGGTATTCCAAGCTCTACATGGATCTCAAGACTTGATAATTTTCCATTCTTCTGAGCCTTTTCAATCATAAAAAATGATGGAGGTTTGCACTGATATTTCGTACTGTAGTTAATCACTGCATAAAAAAGATTAATCAGGGGAGCTACTGTAAATTGTGTGCCAGGATTTACCTCCCCCAGCTCCCTACTCTAAGCACTAGAGCCTCTGACTTGCTGGATCTAGTTCTCCCTCCAAAATAATTTTTGGAGCTGAATCCTCTACCCTGAAATCATCAGTCACCAACTGTAACGGGTGGGAATCCAAACCCCTCACCTGAGTGGAGGAGGATCTGGGATGAGTCTCTGCTGTCTTGGGTGACCATGCTTTCCCACAGAAGCTGTGCTAAGTGAAGTGGTAAAATCACCAGAGCAGTTGTCAGTAAAGGCAGTCCAGCCTGAGAGAGATAAGCACACTCTCAGCATTGGCAGAAATGTTAAGCTGCTCTTTGCACTTGAGTTTTCTGAGTTTTCTGCAGGTGCAAGTTCCCAAGTAGTCCCTGTAGGAAAGGCAGAGACAACTTCTGCTAGTCAGAGAGACTTTTATCTAAAACTGTGAGGCCAAAAATGTCCAAGCTAGGTGTCTGAGTGAATTAGAAATTACATTTGAACAATTTACCCAAATAGTATTGAACTATTGATATTACATGTTCATTGCCTGCTTTGTTCTTTGAAAATGACTTAAAAATGCTTTTGCAGAACTCACTCACAAGGGCAATCAGCCCCATAGCTTTACCAAGATGCAGTCTGGTATTATTAGAAGTAGTAACTCTTGATCTTTGTGCCATATTCTGGTGTATATGTATGTATATGCACAAAATGAGGCTCTATTCCACAGACATCTCTTTTCAGCCTCACAGCCCTCTACCGTTTCTGAAAGCTTGGAGGAGAACAAAGACCTCTCCTAGACCCTCTCCACTGCTCTTAGAAAGCAGCTATGTTTCACCACTATTTGCAAGAGGGTCAAAATTTAGCAAGCAGGAGGCCTGAATCACTCATCATTCTCCTGAAGTGAAACAACACTTGATGCCCAAATCCTCCTGAGTTCCTCTGCTGACTGCTCAAACACAGCTCTCTGTGGCCCCATCAGGGGTCACCTGCTGGAGACAAATAAATATTCCAGACATAAATGTTCTGCAGAATAGGGATCAGAGTGATTCCATACAGAATTACCCCTCTGCATTTACTCTTTCCATCTGTGCTTTTTATGGGTTTCACTTTTCTAAAATGCAGATTTTCCCAACTCTTGCTTTTCCCCCCTTTAGAGTATTCATGAAGAGATTATTGGAACTTCTACAAAATTTTTTTATGGTGTTTAGAAACTGTGCCATTTCTCAACTCTGGAAAAATATTTTAAAATATATTTATCTTCTACAGACTGTAACTGGGAAAAATATACCAGAAGATGAAACAGAGCAGAGGATGCTTGGGGGAAACAAGACACCATATTCTACACTTTGATGAAAAGACAGTAAAGGATTTTGTTTATACAAAGAAATCCTATCATTAATACTTAATTGAATAAACTCTAAATGAATTCTGAGTGGGATTTTTCAAGGTTGCTCAATATTGACTGAGCTCTGCTTTCATTCACACAGAAAAAGAGCAATCAGCAACTTCAGTGAGAGCAAAGCCTGGCCAGCAAAGCCAAGGCCGATGGGGAAGGCAAGGAGGGAGATAACCTGCAGATAACCTGCTCAGGATTTTGGCTGTCCTCAGCACCATTTGTTCACAACTCAGCTGCCCTTAACTGAGGAAAACACAGAGTTTTACTTCTTTTCTTCATCCCTCTCACCTGCCTTGCTCCTCCTCACCTGCACTGCACCTCTTGACTGTGGAAACAATCACCCTGGTGATGGTCAGACACATCTCCACACTGTCCAAACCCTCCCAGTAACTGGAGGTGTGACCTGCTGCAGGAAGGCTGTGCAAACTTTAAAGGAATTCTAATCTTATATGGGCTAGATATGTTCAAATATTATCACTCCAGGGACTAGACTTGCTACTGCCTCACATATTTCATTCTCTTTGATGCACAAGAGAGTCCCTGCACTGGGAGAGTCCATTCTGACTCTCCTGTGCTCCCTGATTTCCCCCATGCTGTTTCTTTGTTTATATTTGATGCTGCCTTTAAGGAAGGCCCTGAACAATGAGGAGCAGGTAGTCCAATACTCTTCATCTGTATTCTCCAGCTTGGAAACAGCCTCAAGGGGGAAATATATATGCTAATTTTGGCTTTCATCTGCAGGCACCATGAACTGCAGAACACTATGTTGTGATATTTTTCCCTTAAAGTATAATGATAGATACAGGAATAGGATGTGTATGTGCACACACACATAGGGAAGGTGAGACTGTGTTTATTTTAGGATGCAAAAAGCTGTAGTTTCTAGCCTTGGCTTGGATAATCACAGCTTTTTTTGAAATAATTTATATTACAGTCTTTCAATGAGTTATAAAAGAGACACATACAGAGACACGCACAACTCTTCTTTTACATATTCATAAATAGATTTTTATGCATTTAAGCCTCGATAGTGCCATGGCTGTCAGACAAAATAACTGCATGAATGACCTTGAAAACAGTAAAATAAAAGGTGATAAGTACAAAAAGAGGCTAGGTCAGCAGCACGCCTGGCTGCAATGTAGGCAAAGGGCGTTACTGACTGTTCCTAGATTTTGCTGAGTAACCTACACTTTCCCCTGGAGGTGGAGCACAGCGTGAGGCTCAGGCATGATGAAATCCCTGTGAATCCCTCCTTCCTTTCTGGGAGAGAGCTGAGGATAAGCCTTTAGGTGGAGCTCACTTACCGCTGCTTTTCCTGCTGGCCTGGGCCAGCCCTGCAAGGAGAGAAAATGGAAATAATCTCCTGATTTTTCACAGCTCGGGTTAATAGTCAGGATCCTCACAAGCCAAAAAATGAGATCGGAGGTGTTGTGTGCATGGGAGCACGGGACAGTGGATGCATCCAGCACATTCCTGGGGATGGAAGAAGGCTGCACTGGGCTGTTGGGATAGGGAGGGCAGACTTTGTGATTGGGACAGGAGGGACATGCACTACTGGAGGGCAGGGGAAAGCATGAAGGAGCAGGTTTCTGCACGGGATTTGTGCTCAGCTTGCTCAGCTGCAAAATGTGTGGCTCCTAATTCCTCCCACCCTTTCTGTGAGATCTGGCATCCTGGAGACTAGTAGCAGGAATAAGTGGAAGAAAGTTCTGTGTTAGCAGCAACCCCCAAATCAGCTGGGGACTGCAATTAGTCAGAGTTTGTCTAACAGAGTCAGGCTTGTAAAAGCCCATTTGTTTCACACTGTAAAAGTGATACCAGGCATCACAGGCAGGGCCTTAGGAGGATGAAGAATGAGGGTGCCCTTGGTAGCATCAGGGGACAGCTCTAGACTGCAGTAGGGGACAGGAATGGTCCTTAAATCTGCAAAATGTGAAAAGGCAAAATCATTGCATTCCACTTTTTTTACACATGAAGCTGCCAGCAATATCACACCATACACACAGAAGGTCCTGACATAACCTCAAATTTTGCCTACCATATTTTTGTACTCAAGAGTTTCCTGGGATAAATAGATGTTTGGGACAACAAACTTTTACAGAAGCAACTTTACACTGAGGACATCCTGCTGCCACCTGTGGGATAGTGAGGATCTTGCAAGGATATCAAAGAGTGACCAGGAGATGCTACTTTTCCTCCTTGCTTTTTAGTGCCTGCTTAGTTCAGTTGGAGTCTCACAAGTTCCTCATCTTTTTCTCTACTTGTGCAAGAAAAAATCTCCAACAAACTAATGGTTGTGAATATCTGTAAAAAAGCAAATTGTTTAGTGAGATGTTTCCCAGAAAAGACTTCATCAGGTGAAACTACATCTGTGCCAAAACTTCTTCACTATTTTGTGATCTTTCACAACCAGTATCCTGACCTCCTTCCCCTCTACCTAAGAGAAGGTATTTCGAAAGGAAATCGAATTATAAAGGAAACAAATTTTAAGTGTTGATTCTCATTCTGTTACTGCTTTATTTTCCTCCCCAGCCCCTTGTTTTTTTACAGGATAATGCCCAATTACTATAACTGTAAGCAACATTAGCAATTTAGGATGATCTCATAGGTCAGTTAGGAAAATTCACATGACAGATCACTGCCTGCCACTGTAAGCAGCTACTGAGATCAGCAATAACAAATTCCAGTGGTGCAGCTTTACTCCAACCAGCACTGTAAATATTATACTTTCTCTGGTTTTCTTCTGCACTCTAAAAATGTTCAGCAAAACTGGACGAGAACATCCTGAAGACAGAATGTTATCCCATGAGTTACACAGAACTTAGCAGCCAGGATTTGCTTTTGGATCAAGGAGCCAAGAATCAGGCCTGAGTTTGACTTCCCACTGCAGGTGGAGGAGATCCAGGTGAGACAACTGAGCATAAAGTCAACTCACCTGAGCATTCAGTGTATATCTCTGGGTGAGCTGAGCAGCCTTCTAGACTGATTGTCCTAGACTAGATGTTTGTGGGCTATACCAGGAAATCAGACACCTATGCAGAGATAGACATATTCTCTCCAGTTTTAATCTTCAAGCTGAATAAACATATTACTTTCTTAAAAAAAAAAAAAAAAAAGAAAGAGGAATTCCATCACTCTAATTTATTATTTTACTAACATTCTTATAGCAGAAAGACACAGATGCAGATCAAAATACAGTACAGACAAAAAAAAAGGATGATTTTTAACTCAAAGAACCCAGATCCATGGACAACCACACCACAGCTGTGGAGATCAATAGGAATCACAGAGATGCTGTTAATGTAGTCTCTCTGCTGACCTCCTCACAAATAAAATGAGGAAACATGGTCTAGATGGATCTTCTGAGAGGCACCCACCAAGAATAGCTACCAACAAACACTGTCCAAGCGTGAGACTGCACCAGTTGAGGCCCTTCACATTTCCACTGATGGCTGAGATGATGGAATAGAGAGGATGCCTCTTGTGTTTGCACGTGGCATTAAGCAGGAGGGGCTGAAAATACAAATTAGTATTCATAGCAATCCTGACAAATTGCAGGCACTGCCTAAAGCAAACAGAAGGAAGACCTGAAAGGAGCAGCATGACAGGAAAGGATAATTAGCACTACAAATACAAACCTTCTTCAGGAGGAGGTATGGGGATTATGGTGGGACACAGCAGAGCATAAGTCAACATTATGTTGTTAGGAGAAAGCTAAATGCAATACTAGGTGGAATGGTGAGGTACCTGAAGCAATTCTTCCAATTTCTTCAGTGTTAGTGAACCTTCAATCAGAATAGTGGATCACTTTTGAGCTCAAGAAAGGGAGAAGTAACTGGGGAAAGTAAAGAGGAAAGAAATTCAAATAATCAGAGGGCATGAAAACATTGCCTGTATGAAAGACTTGAAGGAATTGGGCTGTACAGTCTAGAGAAGAGAAGGCTAAGGGAAAATCTGTTGAAAATATTAACATAAGCAGCCTCAGGGATTAAACTCCTAGTATCCATAATGAAAAACACATTCTTACACAGAAAACATGGAAATAATTACAGTAGGTGGCTGTTAAGACATATCCTTAGGCACCTTTAAGAAGTTTAGATAAATGTTTAGGCACAGCCAATCCTATCTCCAGATGGTGCAGTGAATTAGATTATCTCCTCAGGTTTCTTTCCATGCCCCGCTGGGTAACCAAGCATCATGAGAATTTTGTCACAGTATCTTTCTCTTGGGTAAGCTCTTGATGGATGACTCCTGAGGAGAGGGTTAAAACAATTGTGCCACTAAACTACGCAAAGGAGGTCAAGGCTTGTGTCCTTGGTGCAGGGGTTGCTGCAGAAAAATTACATCAAAATGACTCTGATTCGGAAGCAGAAAAGGAGAATCACTTGTGAGATGCCACCAAAACTGAGCTGAAGAAGACAGCAGAGCTACAACATTTAGAAAAAGTAAATATACAGAGAATTTGTTTCACACAGCAGGGCAGCCTGCAGAGGCCTGGCAACATTTGGTGTGTTAAAGTATAGGCTCAGGTAGTCTATTTGTTCTGACTCTTCTTTGGCCAGAGAAAATTTAGCTTTAGCTTGCTGCTGTGAGCATGGACTCTCAATGCCTGCTGCAGATGGCTGTAGACCTGAGATAGATTGAACCCATAGTGTTGAAGATGCATCTACCTGTGCTTTTTACCCCTTTTATCCCCACTTTTTCTCTCCAGAAGTGATGATTCTAAACAACTATGCCACTGGTCTGAAGTACAGTGTCCAGACCATAAGAGTCACAGCCTTTATAGCTGTGAAGATATATAGGAAAGGGGATGGCCAAAAGCAGGAGAAAAGGTGTTTTGAAACCCCACAAAACAGTTTAAGAGAAAACATTTTGAGAGGAGAAGGTAGTGGTGAGCATAGGGGCCTACAAAGCAAAGAAAAAAGAGGTAAATGCTGTTCCATAAAGAACAGACATGTGGAGCTACACTCCCAGGGCAGCCCTGTGGGGGTGACTGGAGTCTGCTAAAGGCAAAGAGCAAAGGTTAAGTGAAGATGTGGGGTGAACCTCAGTCTTCCACTGGGTGAACCTTGCTGTGTGTGTGCCCCTGCCAAAGCACTGTAGCTCTGAGATCCCAAATTAAGGAGGCTCCCAGGCAGCTTCACCGACTTCTGGTTTTGCCCTCTCACCTTTGACTGACTCCTGCTGATTCCACAGGCTTAGAGATGACATCCAGGATGAGTTCTATCACCTTCCTGGGGATGAAGATGAAGGTGATGGACCAGTAGTTTCCTGGGTACTCCTTGCTGCCTTTTTGAAGACTTGAGTGATGGTGACCTTCCTCCAGGGCTCAGGCACCTCTCCTGGGGGATCACCTTCCCTGGCCTGTGGGCAGTGCTCCCTGTGCCAGGGGCAGGAGCAGAGATTTCCTTTGGCCAGGGCTGGAGCCTTCAGAATCCAGAATGAGATTATTTGGTGGCTAATAAGCAACACCATTATCAGGTCCTTGTTCAGGATGCACTTTACAGTTGGAATGATGAAGGCAGGCTATGAATGTTGGAAATGATATTTTAGAAATCACAGAGTTCCTATCCATTACAGCACATTACCAGTTAGACGTGATGATCATAAGAGGTCTTTTCCAACATAAATGATTCTATGATTATCTAACCTTTGTCATTTGGGGAAGAATTATTACGAATGCATAATGCCATCTTAAAACATAAACCTCAGAAACAGGTTCCAATGTCCCCAAGTTTAAGAAGGTCTTCAAATCCAAAAGTGACTGCTCTGGCCACATAAGATTTACTGCTTGCCTGCAAGATTATCCACAGAGGAACAGTGCCCTGGGTCTGTGGAATCATGGAATGATTGGGTTGGAAGGGACTTTAAGGTTCCTTTTCCCTGCTCTTGGCGTTATTAGAGCATGTCCTATTCACGGGTGCCAGGCCTGTTTCTGCAGCTGTTGGTCAACTCTCATCTGGAGCTCAGGACACCTTGCATAGGCTGTTTTCATCAATGCTTCTCAGAGGAGAGGGAAAGCAAATTACAGCCATTCCCAATGAAGAATTCAGTCAACATTGAACAGCTGTCATGACAAAATTCCATGTTGGGATTAATTAAATGTCACTACCTGCACTCCTCTACAGTACCTGTAGAGGTGCCAATATTTGTGTTCCTGCCACCATAAAGTTTTTCATGTCAGCTTTGCCCACATTGCCCTGTGTGCTGTGCCAAAGTCTTGTACATCTGCCACCTCTTCCTCAGGCAGAGCAAACCACTGTGGAAGTAGGCACAGCAGCACTGATATATCACCACTAAATGAGAACTAGACAACAAAATGTCACAATCCAGTTTAGAAGGCATGGTCACTTTTTACAAAGAATTGCACAAAGGAAACCAGCTATGGAAAATTCCAGACAATAACTTGAGAGAAAAGTCAACCTTTTAGGCAGAACAGAGTTCCCTGGAAGGAGTCTGTTGTGGTTTAAAGCATGGCCCTCCACCAACACAGAGCTCATATGAAGCCTGCATGGGTTTAAAGATCAATTTATCTCTGAACTTTGGGTTTAAAGATCAATTTGTCTCTGACCTTTTGATGAGCCTGAGTAAATACAGGCACTACTGGCCAGCCCACCTGTTTGCAGAGGTGCTGAACTTACAAGAGGGTTTTATGCAGTGACCTCCAGGAGCTATGCTAACCCATGCTGTGCAACACCTGGTTCAGGGAGAAAGCTATACCTGCTTCTCAAGGGAATGATGTTTCATAATGCAGTAAAAGTCAGTGTTCTTGGGGATATGGCTATTGAGAGCCAATTTAAAAGATACAGGCACATCAAAGAATCTCATTTCAGAATACATTCCTTCATTAAGCAAGGCTCGTGGTTATATAATGTACAGTCCCAGAGTCTCGTATGAAAATGTCAGGATTTTTTTTCAGAAATACAAAATACCACATATGTTTGCTAATTAATCATAGTGTGTTTACTTTGCTTATGTCTGCTATTTTCATTGGCCAGTCAATCCCAGGTGAAATGCTGACTTTTCTAACGAACTGAGGGTATTTGAAATCACTAACCAATATTCAAAAGGCCAGTTCTTTCTGGTGTTGTCTATACACATTCTCCAAGAATGAAAGTATGCAAATATACTTGGTTTATTAAAATCTTACCTCAGTGTTAAGGCATTTATGACTGTGAATTCAGGTGACTTGACTGACAGAACTGCTTCAATTGCTTCACTTGACTGACACAGCTGAAAAGTCATATTTAATTGTTGAAAGAATTTCTAGATGAGGTATTTCTTGTACCTTTGTCCAGGTATTTCTGAACAGGTACCAGTCCAGAAACCTGTGTGACTTGGACAGATGTCTGTCTGCTTGCATATTTTAAGGTTCTTTTCATTTAAAATCATGCATGAAAAGCAAAACAGTTGTTTTCACACCCAATTGTTTTAGAAGAGCAACAAAAACAATAGCAGAAGCTTTCACAAAGCAGTTTCTGACACCAGCAGGAATCGCTCCACTGACTCTTGACAGTCACCAGAACAAGGCTGCAAAACGAATCAGTGATCAGCAATATGCCAAGCAAAAATACATGGCAGAGGCTGCAGACAAACCAGCCCCTCACACCACAGGCTGCAAGACTAAAAACATCCAAACAATGAGACTTATTTTGTGACCTGTCTGCAAATGGGGGAAAACAGAGTGGAGGGATCACCCCACAGCTGAACAAGCCACAAGTACAAGAGCAGATGGGAGTGTTACTGTTCCCAGAAAGATGCCACAGCAGTTTTCCCAACCACTGTGCTTATGTTGCAGACACATGCAGGGAATGGGAGTAAAGACTGAAGGAGTTCAGGCTCACATGACAAAAGAAGAAAATGTCAATAATGTGGAACCAGAAGTAAACAATGCAAACCAAGACAGACCAAAAGGATGTTGGGGAAGCAGGCAAGACTTCAAAAGGAGTACAGAGCCAAATCAGTGCATGGTCTGATCCCAGGGCATAATTTGGAGTTTTGACGGAACATTAGACAATGCTCTCAGGCACATGGTGGGATTCTTGGGGCTGGTTTTTGAAGGGCTAGGAGTTGGACTTTGATGAACCTTGCAGGTCCCTTCCAACTCAGGATATTCTATGATTCTAAGACTTAAAATAAAATGGTGTCTGAACTAGGAAACTGGGTGGAAATAGCCCTGCAGAGTACCCTACTGCCAAGTGCCTGTACACAGAGATTTACAAATACCTGACACATCCCCATCAGGTATCAACCACTCCCCATACAGGCATTAAGGAAAACAGTGGCCACTGCATGCAGAAAGAATTCAATCAGAAAAGTGCACACAGTGGCTCAGCACCAAGATTTTAATCCCAACAGAGGAAACACAGAAGGCTCACCTTGATTTTCTTTCCATCTGCTATGAAATGACAATTGCCAGAAGATGGAGAATCACTGCAGTCCTTCTCCCAGGCCTGCAGACATTAGGGTCAGGTATTTCAACAGGACGAGCTTCTGTATTCACACTGCAACCTAGACAGTTAAAATCCTAGATTCTAGGTGATATTCTGATTCAAGGATCTGGTTCATGAAGATAGAGCCAGGACCATATGAGGTCTTCAGGTAAAATAGTCAAAGTTGCCCTCAGCCCTGATTATTCCATTCAGTGCAGTCACCAGCAATAAGAACCTAGATCTCCTTGAGCTGAGGAATGGGACAAAACAAGGACCCCTGATGCTGTCTGGCCACTGGATCACATCTGTAAAGTAGCAGCACTTTAAAAGATCCTGTTTCGTACTGATCTTCTTTAAAATCTACTACTTGTAAAATACAAGCCACAGTAACACTAACTACTTGCTGACTACCTCATGAAACCAAAACACTGATCATGAGAAATGTGAGAGAAGATTGAATAATATTTTTATCTGAAAACTATTGTTCAGTGTCTGCACATGACAGTATTTAAAATTCTGATGTATCTAAGCTCATTTTTAATTTATTGAAACTAGAAGATTGGCTTCAACAGGAGATCAGCAAACATAAAATGAATACAACAGCCTCATTTTGCAGAAAACAAAGAGACTTATGTGCAATCCCAGCTGCCCAATGCAGAAGTGCTAATATAAATAAAACACCTTTGCAAGTTGAGCTTATCAGAATAACCAAGGACTTCAAAAGGAGACACCTATAAAACGGAAGACAGTAAGAAAAGAGACAGCTAAATAATTTGAGAGACAAAAAATAGCATGAATATGAAAACCCCTACTTATTATCAGGTCCAGATTCTACAAATTTTAAACTATTATACATCTAGTAAGTGGATACATATGTATTTTTTTAATTGTTTAGAGGAGGTTTTTGTTTATGGAAATGAGTTAAAGGAAGAAGCATACAAGGAAAATTTGATGAGGAGCTGGACTTTGGAATTTACAGGGTAAAGATTTTGGAGAAAGTTTAGGCCTGAAAAGAATGAAAGAATATAAAGAATATATATAAAGAATAGAAAGGAAAAATAACATGTGCATGGAAAATCTAATCCAAGCCTCAGAGAATGGGATCAAGTCCCAACCTCAGAAGATTTAGCACAGAAAGATTTGGATTAAAAATCAGCACTTGGCAATGCTGGGACTTTGAATGTTTAGAAAACACAGAGTGCAAAGGGCAATTATAAGATAAAAACTTGATGCTGGTCCAGTACACAGCTCATGTTGTTTGTGTCTGTGGGTACATAAAATCCGTGCAATGATGTTATTAATGCACAAGGTCCCAGCCTTCCCATGCTGAAGGGCCTTTCGTACCCCCCAGGAAGCTGTATCAGCTCTGTTCCAGGGCACCAAGGGGCACTGAGGATGAGCAGGAGAACACAGGCCTTTGTTGTAGTCCCAAACTTCCTGGAGGAGCAAGGAGCCAAGTTATATTGAACTCACAACCTCCTGCTGCTTCTCAGGGGCAAAGACCAGATCCTGTGGTCTGTACAAAATAAACTCAGTGTTAGAAGTATTAGTTAGCACTTCTGTCACCTTCACTGGAGAACTGTATGAGCAGCTCTTTGTTCCCCAAGCACATACCTGGGGTGGGACTGAGTCCACTAGTTCTAATCATCTGAAAGTTTATTTAGTCCAAGTCAATTAAGTGTCCTTTGAGAGAGCTAGGAATCTCAGGAGGAAAATTCTCCTGCCTGTCTTGATTAACTACTCTAGTACAGTATAAATCAGTCTCCAGAGCTACCTGTCCCTCTCAGAGCCCAGAGAAAGGATCTCATGAGCCAGTGAGGATGGTCAGCATAAGATGAAATTAATCCCACCTGTAAAACCCCTAACCTCTTAACCTTCTCCTCTTCAAATCCAGATTTTTCACTAGCAAGCATATTTTCTAATCTATTAATTATGTTCAGGACTTTTCACTGAAGCCATTTCAATTTATACAGGGCCATCTTGGAGTGTGGAAGTGTGTAGGGAACAACATAGCTCCAGGAGTCACAGCAGCATTGCCATGTACACACACAGTAATACCTAATACATGCACAATAGCCTCCTTATCAATACATGACAGTCTGTGTCCTGCTGTTCATTACTTTAATTCTTTCCCAAGCTTGCACTGTAGGAGCTTCTGGAATATCTTCCTGGATACTTTTTCTGTCAGGATAGCATGAGGTTTGCTACTGATGATGGGCTATTTCACCACAGGAATGAGGCAGAAGAAACATGGGGGAAAAGATAAAGAAAATGGAGGAGGATAAAAAAAAACCCCAGAGGAATGCAAACCTAGGAGCTTCTTTTGACGCCAAGAAAGGTGAAATAAATCAACAATGAATTAATAATGAAGGCTGGTAGTGGACACACTGGAAGGGGGCTATCTTTCAAGTGACAGATGGAAACAGTGTGCTGTGACTTCCATAGATGCAAAGCAGCAGGACCACCATGATCAAGAGAAAATAAAATGTCACCACCTGTTATTCACAAAAAAACATTTGGCATGACTGAGAGGCATAACTTTTCTCTTCAGGAACTCTTCAGATTAGGTTATCAGTGAAGGGCATGGTAGATTTTTTTTGTTAAAGGGATGAAAGTGTTTTATTTCCTCTAGCACAGGACACTGTCTTTTTAGAGGTGGGAGATGGAATTTCACTGCTCTCATCTGCTTTGTATCTTTAGCTTTTGCTCACCTTGTTCAAGAGAAAAAAACTGAGCTCAAATAGACTCTAAACAAGGGTCAGTAAAAAATAGGCATTACGTAGCAAAGACTGTTGGTTTTCAGTCCAGTCTTCTGGTCACTAATTTAAAAGCACTGATTATTTTTGAGCAACACCCTTTGATTAAGTCTGTCCTTAAGTCTGTCTCTGTCTGAGACAGCTATACAGTACCTTCTAAGGTGCTTTGCCTTTTTTAACTCCTTTATTGCTTTTCCTTCTGTCATTATCCTTGCCTGTATGGGTGACCTGTGGAGCCATCCCCTAGGAATTCTGCATGGCAGGAACTGGCATTGCCTGTGAATGAATGTGAAGTGTCTTTAGAAATTGGCATAAGTCCCCATTACAGATGCCACGCACCTCTGCACGCAGGTATTCATGCTAAAACAATAGTGAACACCACCACAAACCTGAAAGAGGATTGCTTTTGAAGGAAAATTTTGCAAAAAAAAAGACAAGTTATAGGAAATTGGATCAGCCTGAACTGAAGCTAATCATCAGGAAGATATTAGCACAGTGCAAGGATGAGCTTGATATTGGGGAATTAATTTATGCTAGTTAAAGGGCTTTTCCCTCCTTTTCTTTGTTGGTTATATTAGTAAGTATGCATACATTTGCATGATTACCATCATTGTTTTTAATCCTTCCATCAGAATGGTGGTCACACCAGTCACAGATTTGTAAAAGTGGGCTCATTAGGACAAATAGATGGAAAGGAAACTAGAGACTATCAAGTAGGAGAGCTGGAATCATTTGAGACATCACATTGGTTTTCTTCCACTCCTTCTTGGGGTTTCATCACACAAACAGTCTTGATGAATGGCTTCTCTGTGAGATCTGATGAGGGGACATGTGACTCCTTGTTGTGTTAGAGCCTACATGGCCTCTCTCCACTGAATGGGAAGTTGCCTCTGTACCCTTTAGACCAGGAAGATCCTGAAGTCCAAGTAGACAGATAATAATAAGAAAGTTTAAATTTTTTTTTTCCAAAAACTTGTGCACTTGTGTTAAATGATTATGGCATCAGTTGGGACCTAATTTTGTGTGCTGCTCCTGCCTGGGGGTGGGACAGGCCTGGGCTGTCACCCTCCCTTGGGGGTCCCCAATATCCTTGCCCCCATCCCCAGGCAGCTGCTGGCCTGGCTGTACCATGGCACTTAGACCCTAGTTCTGTTCTTGTGCTGTGGCTCTGTGTGTGCTCAGAATGTGCATGTTTACATTTACTCATTGCTTCTACTAACAGGCTTAATCTTGTAGGTTTTACACTTAATGATCAGTCCTACTTTGAATGCCATCTGATTGACAAAATATTCAATTTTTGCTTATTAGCTCTAGATGAATGTCAGACTGTGCATGGTGGATTAAAACTCTTGGCTATTAACATGTAGCCTCTCCAGTTAACATTCACTGCTAATCAAGATGCATTTCAGTCATGGCTGATGCCACTGTAGAGCGAAGGGACAGACTAGACAACCTGCTGAGACACCTTGCAGCAGTTTTCCCCTAGTGGAAAGCCTGGCACGCAGCTTATGCTCATTTAATTGTGCAGTATTTCAAAAGCACTGACATGCTTTCACAATTTCTCCACTGATGACATGAGAGAAATTTGAAACTGTGTAAAATATATGTTTAAAAAAGTATTTAAACCTGCCTGTCCTCTGCAACATCAGTATTCAGCAAGCACAAAGGTACTAGCAGGAGAACAGCATGGCCTGGTTGCAGATTTGGGAGGTGTCAAGCCATGTTCACCCCTCCTTCGAGGGATTTTCCACCAGGGATGAAGTGTAAGCACTAGATTCACTGGGTGCCTGAAAGCACAGAGGCTCAGGGCATGCTCAGGACGTGTCAGGACAGTGGTGGAAAAGGATGGGGGGAGAATAAACACCCAGGGATCACTGACATGGACCTGGCATAGTGGGAGTTTGTATCCAGACCCAGGAACCGAGAAGGATTCCTGGCTTCAACCACATCCCTGCACCTGAAGCAGGTGCTAATATAGTCTGCAGGTGACAGAGGAATCCATTCTGAGGCTTTGACTGAAGGTGATGTCAAAATCTATTCCTTGCCAACAGGAAATTTCAGAGATGTGAACCACCTTGTCCTGAAGAAGAGACTTCCCCCCAGACATGTTGAAGAACAACTGTAACACATAAAAAACAATGAAAAAATGTTTTTTTTAAATGCACTACTATGTAAAGAATAGAAAATGAGAGGATGTGTAATTTAAAATGCTGCACCATGCTTTTACCAGCCACGGACCAGACAGTGATGAATCATGCACCTAAATTCTACTTACACTTTGTAAATGTGGAGATTTTGACCCCTACTCCATCAGCTTTCCACTAGGTCCTCAAAATTTAGTCCATGGCCGTCAGTACATTTCCTACCAGACAGCATAGCTATTATGCCATTTCATTGCCACAGTGTCAGAAAGCCTAAGAAAATTTATGAAAACAATATATTTTGTCTCAGACAAGTTCTAGTCTGAAGTGGGAAAATGGAGTGGAGGCTCTGAGCTGCTGTGTTTTCACAGAAAGTTTGCTTTGCTTTTAACATCACGCATTCAAGGGATAATGCACCAAAATCCAGGCAGAACACACTTTATCTATTTAATTAGTTAGAACCACATGGGATGAGAGAAGTAATGGGACCATAAAAACCAGAAACTGAATCCTAATGTGATTAGATATGAGAGTTCCAGAAAAAAAAAATCATCTTTATGCCATCAAAGAGTTTTTATTAGGGTTGTGTACACCATTCTGCTCATTCCTGTTGAAGACAGACACTTTTGGATTGACTCCTGTGTATAAAAGAGTTATTAGGATCAGCAAATATGTATCCCAATACATAAGGATCCAAAAGTGCTTGACAAGCATCACAACATTGCAAACAGAAAAGCAAAGGGGGGAATACAGTACCTGTTTAAATGTACCATGGTGTGCTGGTTTTGGTACTGGCTGGGCTTAAACCATCACACACAGTGCCAACATTTTGGAAGCAGAAGCTACTGAGATGGAAAAAAATGAACATTCGAACCAGAACCTTTGAAAAATGAACCACCTCCTTATTGCAGGAGAGAGGAGGGAAAAACCACGAAACTGGCTTTGGGAGAGGTTTGGCCTGCTCCAGACAGTGCTAGATTAAATCATTAGAAGGATTATATAATATGTCCATAATCACGAAAAAGCAGACTTAATGACACAGATGCTTGCTCTGTTGTATCTTAACAAGAGACTTTTTAGGGCTTTGTGCCCTCCAACATTCCCATGGACCTTCATGTGACTCTAGAACATGCACCACATACCCTCAAATGCAGGAAAAGCAGCCTTATTTCAAACAGTCACATTAAGAAAAAAAAAAAAATTCTTAGAGAGAATTAGAAAGAGAAAAATAGGAACCAGAAGAATCACAGGAATAAGTGTTACATATTGTGAACATTCTGAGGCTGTGGCACTTGGCATTAAGTACATAAATATAACCATAGCTACCCTTGACAAGAGCCCATAAAATCACCCAGTTCTGCTCTTGGAATAGCCTTCCCCAATTTTCAGTGTTTCATATGGGATTTGAAATGTCTCTGCAACCACTATTTCTGGCAATTTGATAATGGTGTCTCTCTCAGGATGAAGAGATTTTGTAGTTTGATTCATCCTTGAATGAGACAGGTTCTTTTAATTGGAGTAAGAACATGTATCTCTATTTTTATTCTATTTCCTGGCACTTAATTTTCTTCCCTCCATTTTCCCTAAAAATGCAGGACTACAGTCAATATTTGTGACTTCCATCAGAGATGCCTCTGTCTCTGAACCTCATAAACTGGGCCTTGAGGTATTATGGAGGAGGGACAGGAACCTTCTCCGGACTCTCATGCTGGGCTTTGTCCAGGAAATGGAGAATGACAGAGACTGAACCAGTGTCTTTGGCTGAGAGGATGTTTTGGAGCCGGGAGCCTTCTGCCTTGAGCCTGTCTAGTGTGGCACGTCAGGTATGACTGACATGACTGCTCGATGGGATCGGTGCAGGTACATCAGACCGAACATATTTCCGTGCTTTGTCCATCCCCAAAGCCAGCTCTCCTGGCGCCACCCTCATGGAAAACCAGAAACCTGAGCAATGGAAAGCCCTGCTGGGTGTGCAGGGGACCAGCCTACAGCATCCCGGTGAACTGGAGGACACTGCTGCCTCTGGGTGAGGCAGTCCTGTGCCCTGTGGGTGAGTCCCTCGCGGGTCTCACAGACAGCTCTGTGTTCGGAGGCCGCTCTGCAGGAGCACTGACACACGTCACCGTCACACACCACAAACTGCAGTTGGCACCAGGTGCCAACCCTTATTTCGGGGGGCTCTCACAAGGAAAAAAAGAGCTGGTCTTGGGGAGTCCTTAGTCGGCGGCCACAGGTCTCCTCTGGCAGCCCCAGGGTGGCTGCAGAGGGTGCAGAAGCGGATTCCAACATCTCCAAACAGAAAGCCCCCGTTTGCTGCGCTCCTCAGCCAGGGGCAAAGCCCCTCGCCCACCCCGGCGGGAGGCAGAAGAGACCCAACCCCACGCCTGAGGGGCAGCGCTCCCCCTCTCGCCGGGCCCGCTCCCCCCGGCCGGGCCCTCAGCGGGGGCGGTGCC
>VZTN01023774.1:214-57462 GCA_013400515.1 Erpornis zantholeuca
GAAATAAATTTGCTACACTGACTTTGAATAACAGAAGTACTTGAGTGAGCACCTAACTGTTACACATCAATACCTATGGCTTACATCATACATTTTATTCATGCTCTTATTTAACTATTTTTTTATTCCTCTTCATGGGCTTGCTGAGCACACAAATAATTAATCTCCATCAGCCCTAAAATGCAATGTTCCCATGTGAATTTCTAAATAAAAAAGATCACATGGAAGCACCTGAGTTGAGTATTTTGACATGGATGTATGATTTTCTGTGATTCAGCTGAGATTTTATCTTCCTAGCAAACTAGATTTTATCACCTTTAGAATTGGTGTTAAATGAGGCACAGATACAATCTTTAGAACCTGACTGACTACTAAACAAGGAGGGAAGAGGTAGAATTTCAGGCAAATCTGGCAAAATTAGAGCTGCAAAAAGATCCACTAGAACCATGGCTTCCAGTTTTTATTTAATTTGAAAGAGTCTCCATTTATGAGATCAATATATGCAGGCATGCCTGAGGCATCTCAAATAACATTGGGCACCTACTTTTGCACAATAAAAATAAGCTCAACACTGTCAGTAACAGGAGAGTCGACTTAAAAATCTTCATGTAAAAACACCTACAGTTCTTTGTTTTTTCTCTTTTTTAATTTTTTTTTTCCTTTTTGATTCTCTCCTACTTCTGCTCCTGCATTAAAAAGTTTTTCTCTGAAAAACTTGTTCTCATTGCTGTGTTCAAGAAGGATATTAAAACAGCCAAAGTCCAGGATCAGCTTTCATGATATGTAAATCCCATGCCCATGGCAAAAGGACTTCATTTATGTTAGAGGGAACCAGAATTTATCAGAATATATTTGTGTCATTTCAAAAGCTTCAACACCTTTGGCCTAGTCTCCAAGAAATGAATATTGGAAGGATATTCTGTCCCTCACTTATCTGTACAAGAATAACTGAAATGCCTTATTCATCCAAAAATAAAATAACCCCACCACATTCTATGAACTAGAATTCTAATTTACTCCTCTAGACAACTCACATACAGCTAGGCTTAGACCACCTGCTAACAACTTCCTAAGTTGTTGGGCTAGAACACGTATACTTACATTCCAGACTAACCCAGCAATTAACAAATCTGTATAGGCCAAATCCTCCTGGAAGCCATTTCCAAACACATCATAGAATGATAGAGTGGTTTGGGTTGAAAGAGACCCTAAAGATCATCTCATTGCAACCCCCTGGCCACAGACACCTTCCACTAGATCAGGTTGTTCACGGGGAAGCAGGCAGCTGAGAGAAGTCAGTGTGGATTTACAAAGGGGAAATCATGTTTAAACAGACTCACAGCTTTCTACAAAGAGACTTCTGGCTGGTGGATGAAGGCAGAGCGGTGGATGTTGTTTAATGCAAGCAAGGCTTTCAGTATAGTTTTCCATAACATTCATACAGACAAACTGGTGAAGTATGGGATAAATAAGTGGAAAATGAGGAGAAGTAATGCCAGCAGGTCAAATGACGTGATCCTTTCCCCTCTACTCAGAACCAATGAGACACCTCTGAAGTGCTAGGTCCAGGTTCGGATTTTCTGGTAGAAGAGAGACATGAGCTTACTGCAGAGAATCCAGCAAAGGGCTGAACTGTGCTTGGAACATCTGATGTTTGAGGAGAGGCTGAGAAGACTGGGACTGTTTAGCCTGGAGAATAGAAGGCTGAAAGGGATCTTATCAACAAACTTGTATAAATACATGAATGGTGGGGGAAGGCTTAAAATGAAGCCAGGCTCTTTTCAGTGGCATCCAGTGACAGGCTAGGAGTCAATGGAAATGCCTGGAAATACTGAAAATTCCATTTTTACTTAAGAAAGAGACTTTTACCTTAAGTATGGTCAAAAACCACCAGAGGTTGCCCTGAGAGGTTGGGGAGTCTCCATGCTTATATATGCTCATAAATGGCCAAGAAAAAGTCCTGAACAACCCGCTTGAGCTGGGTCTCTGCTCTGTCTGAGCAGTGCTGTTGGACTTCCCAATCTCCAAGGGTTCCTTCCAGTCTCAGTGGTTCTGTGATTCTGCACTGAAGATTATCTGAGGTTGACAAATCCTTTGCAATCTAAATGAGAGGATAAAAAGAGCTTTATAACCTTACATGGTTCAGGTTGATGTTGACCTCCTGACATCCCCATAGCAGTACATAGTTTTCAAACACACTGGTGATCCTTCACTGTTCAACCTAAAGGCAGTGATATTTCTGCCCTAACTGCAGAAGCCCGGTTCCACTCTTAAATTTGATATTTTCAGCAGACGCAGTCAGGTAAAGAACAGAAAAATGTACATAAAAGGCATGATACTTCTTTTTATTAATGTGAAAGCTGTGTCCTCATGCATGTGGTAGTGTTCAAAGCAACAATCTGAAAATTAAGACTGTGGAGAGTACTAAAGTCAGCTGATTTTTCGGAATATATATGTATACATATTTGTTCCAATACCAGGTGGATAGAGTTATGGTTCTTGCTGTGTTGACTTTCTATGCTAATGAAATCTGTTGACAAAGGATTTGTGCCAGTTTTGTGACAACTTGTACAGGGAGATTTAACAGTTTTATTTGGTTTAGATTAAAGGAACGTTCCTTCAGAATAAATATTTTCATTTAAGCAATATAGGCAAAGGTGTTTTCTTTTATGAGATATTTATTTAGCAATTTGCCTGCTGAGACTTTCCTTCCAAATGGTGCCAAATATGCAGCAATGGAAATTGGTGCCTTTTCCTTCCACGGACCAGGAAGAGTGTGGGGACTTTGCTGTCAGTTTTCACATGGTGTCAACAAGGTCATCCCCCACGCTGCAGTCTGTCATATCACATTGTCCCATGTATGCCTCTCCAGAAATGAGGTGTCTTGTGCTGACAAACTCTCCCTGGTTGCTCATGTTCGATCTTCTTACCAGCTACTGAGTCAGGATTGAATTTCATTAGTGGAGTATAGAGAATCCCCCCTATCCTTACCCCTTTGCAAGCATACCCCACTATAGTGACTATGTCCAGCCATGAGTACATGGCTGCTTATGGGTGACCATCCCTTTTCCTCTCCTCCTCTCTCTTGTGCTCTTTGGTCCATGGTGCAGCCTTCCTTTGGCCATTTTCCTAAACATTCCACAATATGTTTTACACAATGCCACAAGAGCCTTCCAAAAGGGTCAGAAGATTCACAGAAGCCTCTTGAAATATCCCCCAGTGCTCACAATTACAATGTTTTCCCTCCTTATTAGTTACACTGTTCAAGTGACCCTCCTCAAGGCTGTGGCTGAGCAGTTCCCTTAATGGCCACCAAGCTGTGGCCATCATTATGGCCACTTGCCTTTTCCTCTCCATCTATAAATTTCCTTGTCGCTTTTTCATTCCTTTTGTACTGAATTGTCCTTAACTAAACAACTTAATAAATCAGATGCTTGCTTCCACCTACCCTTAAAAATTTATTGTATGTATAGGTCCATATTGGCCTCCAACATTCAAAGGAGAGCAGGATGTTTCCTGCCCTTTTTCAAAGATGCACACTGTGATTAAAGGTCATTGCAGTAGGTGGGTGTCCTGTAGTGGCTCTTCTGAAAAAAGACAACACTGAAGGCTGAATTCATTCATAAGGGGTTGGATTCTTTGTACCTTGAGCCTTTAGAACTGTGCAACACAAGATCCACACCCTACCAAGTGTTTAGCACATGAATCCAGAAAACATGCCTTCCTCTATAGTTATTTCTGACCTTAAAATTCAGCTTTTTAAGCTGCCTGACTACAGCACTAGCAACACTGCTTTTCTGACTAGCTGGTTGGTAAAGAGCATTTAAAATTCAGTATTAATTTAAGTGCACTTTGTAGATCAGTTCTTTGGATTTTGCACTCAAAATGTACTACTAAATGTTAGTGCAAAGGTTATAAATTATAATAAAAAAGTTAACAGAATCCATTCAGGTATTAACATTTATATAGTGTCTGTCTGGGGCTCTGGGATAAAGCAAGTTTTGTATCAGAAAGATAATTTGTGGTGAGGAACTGATCATGCTTACTTTGTGAATGTGACATAGGTCACAGTGTCACTCTGCTGCCTGTAGGAAGCCTCTCTGGACAGACAAGCCTATACTTTTGCATGTGAATTCATAAAATATTGGCATTTAATGTATCCATATATAAAAGCACACGTGGAGCCACAGTGCCAGTACAACAGCCTATGAAACATAAAAGCTGCAGCCACTGAGCTTACAATTGTTGAAAAGGTGATAAGCTCAGATCTAGCAGCTTTGTTGCAACTTTCATTCAAAGAGGCGTGTGAGACTGGATTACTGACATTTGAGGGGATTTCATTATGCCACCCGAGTTTCAATTTGAATATAATCAACTTTGTAGAAAAACAGGGTTTTTATTGAAATGTTCTGCAATAATAAGTTCTCAAAGTAAAAGCAAGAGTTTTCAGGAAACTGAGGGCCTTTATTTATTTAGTTAGTTTTTTTAACAAGTAATTGAGTTTGCACACCTTTGGTACAAAAGAAAAAAAATTTCCATTCAAGAGACAACTCAGACTGCATTTGCATTGCTGTGCTCAGAGCTTCCCATTGCAGCATACCTTCCTTTGGTTTGTCTCTTTCACTCCAGCTTCAGGACTCAGAGCTCCAGGGTCTATCCCATTTTTATGACAAATGTTTCGTCATAGGATGAACAGAAAGACATGACTTTGTTATATCTTCCTTTGTTTCATAATAAACTCATAGCAAAGAATAACAGCTTTTTAAGTTGTGTATGTGCACACCATCTAGTGACTGCATAAGCCTTAAATTACTTGACCCTTCAAAGGAGAATATTGTGTCCTTCACTTTCTCATGACATTTAATGTTTATTGTATATTTATTTTAACATCCAAGATTTCACAATTCAGACATTTGAATTTTGAATGTGCATTTCAGGAGATGGTGGTCTTGGACACAAAGATGATGCCTTCATTTAGGAGTGTGAATTTAAATTTGAAACTGCATTTGATTCATAAATCTTATATGTATTTCCAATTTATTTTGACAAATTTTGCCAAAATCCTCAGTAGTTTCTGGGTACCTGCGCATATGGAAGCATTCTTAAAATCCTATGAATTATTAGAAGCTTTAAAACACTAGAATATTTCAGTCTGTTATTGGTTCCTATACCCAGCTGGTGTTCTATACATAACAACTACAACTTTCTGATAAGAAAATGGGTGCTCAAAAGATGTATGTTTAGCTTTGCTAATTCTAATAGTTAGTGGAATAGCCCAATAGTCATTGTAAGATTTCTGTGTTCCCACTGCAATCTAGTGTCAAATAAGGTTCTAAGTGGTCTCCACTTGAGATACCTTACTCAAGAGCCTTAACTCTTCTATAAACCATCTCATTCCTTCTATAGAAACCTCCTGTAGGAACCTCAACATTTTGTGAGCTCAGTTGGCATGGAGATTTCCTCTTTCCCTCCTTCTGCAAAAGTGACCAATCATCTTTCTGTCCCTCTTTTACGTTTGGGATTTCTGGAACAAGTCCAGCTCTGTTGCCACTATTCTGAACAACTGCAGAGTCTTCTAGCCTGGAGAAGAGGAGACTGAGGGGAAACCTCAGTGCAGTTACAACTTCCTTGTGAGGGGCAGAGGAGGGGCAGGCACTGATCTCTTGTCTGTGGTGACAGCGACAGGACCCAAGGGAATGGCCTGAAGTTGTGTCAGGGGAGGTTTAGGTTGGATATTAGGAAAAGGTTCTTCACCCAGGGGGTGGTTGGGTACTGGAACAGCTCCCCAGGGAAATGATCACAGCATCAGCGTGACAGAGCTCAAGAGGCTTTTGGACAATGCTCTCAGGTGTATGGTGTGAGNGGCTGAGTCTTGGGGATGGTGCTGTGCAGAGCTGGGAGCTGGACTCAACGATCCTAGTTTGTCCTTTCCAACTCAGCTTATGCTGTGATTCTGTGGTTCTCTAAAGTTTTTAAGATGATTATGTCCTCACTGCTCTTCTCCTTTTTGTTCTCAACCAACATGTGCACACAAGGTATTTCACATTCTTCTTCACAAAGGGCTGTGGCAACTTAGCTGTCGTGGTGCTTATTCATCTGTTAGTATTTGGAAGATCAGAATCAAAGTGTCTTGGGCTCCTTAATGTGCCATTTTAGCATTCTTCCTATAAAACTGTAGGGGTGAGAAAAGAATTTGTGGGATTACATGGGTGAAGTTGCAGTTCTACTACTGCACTGTGATTGTATTATAAAATGCTGCCTTTGAGTGAAGTCAACACAGGTAGTATATTCTATTCTTTTATCTATATATATATTTATTTGCATAAGAGAAGACAGTGATGCTATAAGATGGGTAAAAGAAAGAAATAGTACTATTTAAAATAATGTATGCATATGTTTGTGTGTTCTGCATTTGTGTTGAAGAGCTGCCAAGGTAAATGATGCAGCCACCCTGAGTCACAAGGGAAAATATAGAGTCCTCAAAAAGAAAAAACAAAAGATGACAATCAAGCTTGTCAGTAAATTACTGAGCAGTATACATCATTCTGCAGTGAAAATGAAATATTAAGATACTGTAAATATGACTCTTGGTAGAAAAGCTGAATGAAATATTAATACCATACCATGTGTAAGGGTGTAAAGAAGGCAGATATTGACCAGAAATAGAAGAGCAGAAAAATGCAGGATATATTTTAAATGAATATTTTTTGAAAAATTTCCTGTAAGTCACAACTCTCAAAAAAAAAAAAAAAAATTAAAGGGTACAAACAATTTTATAACTACAGTGTGGGATGATTAAATGACTGTTCATGGACTGTGGTATTTTAGATCAGAAGAAGCAAACACAGCTTTAATTAAAGATAGTCCTTTTGCATCTATAGGCTGCCATTGAAAATGCTGGCCATTATAGCAATTTTCCCAAGAATATTCCAGTGGACTTTGCTGAACAGCCAAGTTCAGCTGACACAATCAAAAGGACTTTTAATCAATATTGAAGTGTCCTGGGATTTTACAATGTTCAATGTCCACAGACATGTGCTTTTCAGACTATTTTCAGGATCCAAACAGGTATTTTCTCACTATTTGGAACTCCACAGCATTTCCAGACCTGTTTCGAATGTGGGTCTGAGATTTACTTCCCAGTCAAGAAAAGATAAATCTGAGACTTTGTGATGAGAGAAGAAATGGAATCAAGATAGCTCATGTAAAGGTAAGTATTAGGAATGTTTCCATGCTCATGTCTTTTTTAAAATTTTTTTATTTTTAAAATTTTTTTAACAAAAAATAAAAGCTTTTATGAACTGTCTTGGCATAACACTAAAGGCATTCTTTTAAAACAAAAGACAAAAACAGGCTTGGGTTCAAACTCGTTTCATTTAACTATTAAAGCTGTACTTTAGGAGTGGCTGGAGTGGAAGCAAACAGTCTGTCATATTTTCATCCAGTTTCTTCTCTCTCTTCATCAGACAGCTGCCTCACATTATGGCCTGAAGAAGAAAAAGCAGTGTTTAGCCACACACTGTTTAATGAAGGTCTGAGGATCATTATTTTCTCTGTTGGAGTCTACCTCATAGAAGGGCCATAGCATTTAATTTGGGAAATACACCTACAGGGTGTAGGTAACTGGCAACTAGGTCTGGATTCATCCCTTGCTGAGAACTCAGTGACCTGCATTACAAAATAAAGTATGGGATTTTTCCTTCATTTCTGGGCAAGAAAATTTTGTCAGGACTGTGGCTTAGTTTTTGTGTCTCACTTAATTTTTCTACAGATGAACCCATTGGAGAGGTTGCATGGTAGATTAAGTGGAAGGGTTTGCAACTTCTTCTGGAAAAAGGATGGCTTGGAAGATGCCATTTTCTCTAAGAAAGAAATATAATACACGCAGTTCTCTATGAACCCAGAGGTCAGTTAATTGACAGCCCCATAAGACAAGTTGCCATGGAGATCAGGTGGTTTAGTAGTTCACAGAGAAAGGCTTAGTCACACATAACTGTGAATTCCTGAGTGTGGTGGTGAAGATGCAAACACTGAGTGAAGTCTAGATGTAAAGAGAAAAAAGTAAATCCTGGAGCGTGAACTACTTGTCTGGTATTCAGAGGAAAAAGAAGTGCTGGTGAACTTTTTAAACATCTGGACAAATGCTGGTATAGTGTACATACATCCATTTGATGTCTTCCATGGTGGAAAAATACAGTTTAAGAAGCAGGAAGATTTGTGTCTCCACTGGCCTAGGAGAAGTAAATTTCCTTCCACCCCCATGGTCTGTACCAGGTCCTGCCCCAATCAGAGAGGGAAATCCCTACTTTCTTAACCAAGAGTGGCCACTCGAGGTCTGAAGCAGGCTTATATTTCTTTCTCTCTGGTAAGTGAGTGGGAAACCTCACAGAGGGGTCACACTATTGTGTGGTTTGACCCTGGCTGGATGCCAGGCATCCATCAAAACTGCTCTATCACAGACCTCCATAACAAGTGGACAATATAACAAAAGCTTTGTGAATTGAGATAAGAACTGGGAGACATCACTCATTAGGTACCAACATGGGCAAAACAGACTCAAATTAGGGATATTAATTGAATTTATTACTAAAAAACCAGAGCAGCATAATGAGAAGTAAAATAAATCTTAAAAACAACTTCCTCCCACCCCTCCTTCCTTCGCAGGCTCTACCTTTCACCCCCAGCAGTGCAGGGAGATGGGAAATGGGGGTTACGGTCAGTTCATCACAGGTTGCTCCTGCTGCTGCTCAGGGAGAGGTTTCCTTGCCCTGCTCAGCCTTGGGGTCCCTCCCATGGGAGACAGTTCTCCACAAGCTGCTCCAAAGTGGGTCATTTCCTTCAAGAACAGGGTGCTCCAGTGTGGGTCCCCCACAGGGTCACAGGTCCTCCCAGGAAACCTCCAGCGTGGGCTCCTCTACCCATCCTGGAGCTGGCTGGCATTGGCTCTGTTGGACATGGGGGAGGCTTCTGTCAGCTTCTCACAAAAGCCCCCCTGTAGTGCTGTAGCCCCCTGCTACCAAAACCTGGCTGTGCAAACTCAAGGCAGCTGGTAACATAGCACAAAAGAGGGGGGCTAAAGGACTGAAAACCTGAGAACAGGGAAAATGGAGCTGGTGTCTCAGCACCGAAACCTAAAAAGGGGAGACAAACTTTTCTGAATGTCTTCATAAACTAGGAAGGAAAAAAGAAAAAGAAAATAAAGTTTTTCAGAGACAAATTTGTAAAGGATTATATTACTGTCCTGAATCTTCAACAAGTCACTCAGTGCAACTTCAGTTTTTGTATGGAGACTGAGTAATCTTTACCTCATGATATTACCAGAACTTCTCAGAAGCAGCTGTCCCTGAATTTCTGGTGCTCTTTGTAACAAATAATTGGTATTTCACTCACCTCTTTGAGTAGAAAAATTATTATTGTTTCTCTAGGAATCTAAATGGACTGTCCAAGATATGTACCCCTACATCTCTTCACAATTAGAGATCATAGGTGAAAGAAAGGAGTGAATAGAAAAGCAAGGAAGTAAAATAGAACTTAAAGCAGCTCCTTGCCTGACATGCCTATTATTTTGAGTTATAATTGGAATAAAATCTAAAATGTAATTTCCCTGTCTCCTTATGAAGGGAAATAATTTTTTAAATTTTGAAGTTTTGACAACAGGGAACAGCAAAGATGGCATGTCAGAGAAATTACTTAATTAGCTCAAACTTCCTTATCAAATGAAGGGTTTAATTTTTACTTATTTTCAATTTTTATTCCATTGCAGCCAAAATTATGTTCCTTTTTTTTCAAATTTCTGAATGCTTCTTTTCTCCTTTTTCCTCCAGATTTTACATCCCCAGCAGAAACTGAATTCATTCAGCTATGATAGAATGGTACAATTCTCAAGTCTGGCATCATAATCTAGCTTGATATTTGTTTGTAGCAATAGGTGAGAAGGTGATGGAATTTCTAAGAGCCGAGCTTTCTATTTTGCTCTTTTGAAGCTGTTGGAAGCAGCTTTTTGGGTGGAAGCAGCAGAATTTGAATGAATCTGGCAAGCACTGATACCCTTCTAACAGGAGGATTGCAATTAATTCCTGTTCCAAGCCTGGGAGTGACTTTGGGAGAGTGGAAATGACAGCTGGAAAATGTGGAAACATTAAAACACATGGCACTGCAAGGAGCTATAACTTTATTAAACTATTACTCACCAGCACATGGGGAGCAGTGGCCAGGATTTGTGGGGAGTGAGAGGCTCAATCCACTCACCCAAACCACTCAGTAGGAGAGATCATAGAACTGTTTGGATTGGAAGGGATATTAAAGATCATCTAGTTCCAAACCCCCTGCCATGGGGAGACACCTTCAACTGGACCAGGTTGCTCAAAGCCCCATCCAACCTGGCCTTGAGGTGAGGGGAAACACTTGATGTGCACAAACATAGGCATGCCCTGACATGCAAGGATGTGGAGGAGAGTGGAGTGCAAGGAACCTTTTCATTTTCCCTTCCCAAACCCTTTGGGCCTTGGAGTCTCCTATTGGAGACATCAGGCAGTAGAGGGTGGTCTAATTACTCCATGCAGCTGGACACAGCTGTCCCAAGTGCTTAAAGAAATGCCAGTAAGTATCAAACCCCATAAAGGGCAATAAGGTGCTAAGGAAGTCATTGCTCTTACATGCCATCTCCATTGTTCTCTACTGTCAAAACTTCAAAAGGAAAAAAATTATTTCCCTTCATAAAAAGACCAAGAAATTTCTAAGTACCACTTTCCATATCAGTTTTGGGATCTTTTCTATATAATCCTTAGTGTTTCTCCTCAGGTTTGGTTGATAAGTGTAAAATTTTTCTATTTGGGAGAAAACTCTGACTAGACCATTACATGACAGCAGAGTGGCACAGAGGTTTTACTAATTCTAACTTTCTTATTATAACTTTTTTTGCACTGCTTCTGTAATTCCCACAGGCAAAAAATATGACCATGGAGAATAGGACCTATTACATAAAATGATAGGAAAACAGATTGACAAAATCATCTTATAGTAATGATTGCATTAAACTGGCTTGCACACACAAACCCACTTCTTTAGCTTTGCAACGATGAAAATAAGAAAGGAAAAAAGAAAAATGACATCAGAAATGATAATGCATCAGGTGTTCACTGGGGCTGCAATCTCCTTCTCTGGAGTCAGTGGGAGAACTGCTTCTGGCATTAGTGGCTTTATAAATAGATATTGAAATATTTTCTTAAATATATTCTTAAATAGGAGGGGCAGTGACACAGATGCACATAAATTGCTTCAAAAATCAGAAAGGGCTGGGTATTCTCATGTCCAGCAATGCATTTGGATTTGCAAGAGTAGATTTGCCCACCTTATGGTTGAGCTCTGTTAAATAAAAAATTCCACAATCTGTATTCAGTGAATCACAGAGGATCCATGTAGTACTGGGTAGTGACCTATGTAATGACTGCAAAAAATCTGACACACAGATTTCTACCAATGAAACAAAAGTATCAAATGGCATGAAAATAATATTCAAAGTTTAGCCTAATTCTTATAATGAATAAACATCGACCAAAGGCACTGCTAAAATTTCTTTTGTTTTCAAAGGTGTGGTGTTCTCAAATAAAAATGCTCTAAAATATTGCTTAGATTACAATTTGCAGTTCACATAAAGGACATAAACATTCAAAACTCAGACTAAGAAACTGGAATTCCATACTTTTGAAGCTCAATCTTACACAATGAACAGTGGAAGCAAAACAAAGTGAACAAAAGTAAAACAAAGTAAAAAGAAAACCTAGTGAAAGACTCACAGCAAGAGAAACCTGTGTGACTCCAGTATCTGCAACTGGGCATAGCTGGATAGAAAGCTGGCAGATTTTTTAATCTGCACGTGGAAAAGGAGGTGTTTTAATTGTTCCTTTAAAAGGCTGCAAGCATCCTTTAATGAAAGTAACTATAGCAAGGATTGCTAGAATTCAATTAGCCACAACAGGTGTATGCTAGAGATCTTCAAACCACGGAACACAACATGGTCCTTCAGAGTAACTGGCAAATTACCTGCTAATGAATGCTGTCAGGAAAACCCAGCTGGCAGGAATGCTCTGGAAGTGCCAGCATTGCCAAGACTCTATCAGCAGGCAAGTAATGGCAGGTGTAAATGTTAAAATTGATGGAGGTTAATGAAGGACCCAGTGGCAATGGACCAGACTGCCTTTTCTCCCTGGTAACCCCAGGGAATTCAGTGCAATTTCTGAACAACATTCTCTGGCAGCCTTGTTAGTGAACCTGAGATGGACCTGAATGCTGTTGTTCCCTGGAAAAAAGCCTTGGCAATGGCAGTGATGAAGTCCAGTAATCTCCACCTAGTAGTGAATCACATCTATTATGTCTATGGCTGTGAATGAAGGAAGAGATGGGTTCTAAAACTAGAACAGAATGTTATTATCTTATGAAAACTCACAGTGCACAACTTCTAACATTTTCTTAGAGAAGACAAGAATGATGGAAAGCCAACAACATAAGTGATTAGAGATGCCCTGGAAATTGTGTGATACCATATTTACACTTACTATTTTCATACAAACTTTTATGGTATTTATTGTTCTAAAATTTAAGATTCTGTGGTTTTCAACGAAGACAAAGATCTCAGATCACTTATACTGGGGCTTTATACTAGAGGCTAGGTAGAAATTTACTGTGAGCATGGTGAATTCCTGGAGCAGGTTGCCCAGAGAAGCTGGGATGGGATGCCTCATCTGTAGAAGTGTTCAAGGCCAGGTTAGATGGGACCCTGATCAACCTGATCTAAAATCCCTGCCCATGGCAAGGAGTGGGGTGGTGGGGAGTGTAGTGGCACTAGATGATCTTTATGGTCTCTTCCAAGCTGAGCTATTCTATGATGATTTTTTTTTAACAAACAACTTTTTCAGTTTGTGAGACAAAATCTTGGATATGTCCATCCAGATGGTACTCATTCAGGCAGGTACAAAATGTCCTGTTCTTTAAGCCACTCTCAGGACTCCTTAGAGACCTAAATAATTTCAGTCTCTGGAGGTTGGCAAATGGTATTCTTACCTAAAGGTAAAGGGAAATATGTGCTTTTAAGAGACAAAATTAAATATATAACATATGTTAAATACATAAAATATGTTCATTTCCACTATCTTTTGAATCTTAATTTTAGAGACAATGCTATGAAAGATTGAAAGTTTTGAGCCATAACCTATGACAATAGTTATCAGAATGGCTTAATTTCTCTTCTGCAGAGATTTTGCTTTTCTCAGTAACAAGCACAGAAAAAGAAATTGTTGAGGTATCAAAGCTGCAGAACCCTCAGAATATTTTTTAATAGGTAACAGAAGAGTTCATATTGTCTTATTTCACCGAATTCTGCAGTTTACGGAGAAATTTGGGAAATATTCTGAAAGTGTTTTTCGAGAGGATGTGTTTTTTGATACACTTCTGTATGGAAAGGAAATTGCTATAAGCTTCAGAGTTCTGGATATTGAAATGACCCAGGTTATCACATCAAGGTGCTCTTTAACCATTAATCTTGTCTGTAAGGCACAGACTGGGATTTCTTAAATGGCTTTTTCAGCTCATAGAATTCATCAGCAGAAGCCAATAGACTTCAATGAGGACAAAGAGAGAACTGCTGCTCGGTGCTTTTACAAATCCAGCTTCTACTCTTGTTTGAAGTAAATAAGTGTTGATTAATCTTAAACTTAACAGATTGGTGATCTGCAGGCAGTTTTATTAAAGACCAGATGACCCATTTCATTTCTGTGTAGAAAAGCCAATGTGAAATGAAAATTTTTCAACTGAAAATGAGACCAAGTATGTCATACTTGTTTGTTGTTCGATCAAGAGTGCAGAGAGCAATGGCTTTAACTCAAAAGAAAAGAAAGAATAGAAGGATGACAAATAGGTAGTAATACAGAGATTTAAGACTTGTGCAGCTTTTTCATCCTGCTGGTATTCAGTCACACTTAGAATATTTGAGAAAGATGACTGAAGTGACATTATTTTCTGGATAATGGACTGATTAAATAATGTTGCAAAGACCATTGAAGAATGCAAAGGTATTTCACTGTGCAATGGAGAGGAAGAGGCATTCCTTCTGAAATAGCTGTGAGCCTGACCTTTACAAATCTTTACAAATTCCACTCAGCAGTGCGGAAAACTTTGCAAGGATGGCATGAAGCTGCATGGGATGGGTGTGGTGTCTTGGCCTTTTCTGGATGACAACTGCCCACCAAAACTGCTCTATCACTCCCCTTGTCAGCTGGACAGGGGAGAAAAATGTTAACAAATGGCTCCTGTCTAGAGAAAAGGACAGGGAGAGATCACTCAGCAACTATCCTCACCGACAAATAACTCAACTTGGGGAAATTAGTTTAAATTATTACCAATCAAATCACACTAGGATAATGAAAACACCTCTCCCTCATCCCATCCTCCTTTCAGACTTTATTCCTAGTTCTCTCTGCCTCCTCCCTCTCTGCAGTGCAGGGGGATGGGGAATGAGGGCTGCAGTCAGGTCATCAGATGTTGTCTCTCCTGCTTCTTCCTTCTCAGAGGGAGGGAGGACTCCTCACATCTTCCCTTGCTCCAGCATGGGGTGTTTCCCATGACAGATTATCCTCCATGAACTTATCCAGTATGGGTCCTTTCCACTGGCTTCAGTTCTCCTTGAACTGCTGCAGTGTGGGTCCCTTCCATGGGGTGCAGTCTGTCAGGAGCAGGCTGCTCCAGTGTGGGTCCCTTCCATGGGGTGCAGTGTGTCAGGAGCAGGCTGCTCCAGTGTGGGTTCCCCACGGGGTGACAAATCTTGCCAGAAAACCTGCTCCAGTGTGGGCTCCTCTATCCACAGGTCTGCAGTTCCTGCCCAGAGCCTGCCCCAGTGTGGGCTTCTCACAAGGTTACAGCCTCCTTTGGGCATACACCTGCTCCGGTGTGGAGTCTCCCAAAGGCAGCAGATGGATCTCCTCTCCCCCGTGGACCTCCATGGGCAGCAGAGGAACAGCTCGCTCACCACAGTCTTCCCTATGGGCCACAGAGGAATCTCTGCTTTGGTGCCTGGAGCATCACCACCCTCCCATCCCCCCACCCCTCCACCCACTGCTGCTGAAGGGACCTGGGTGTCTGCTGGACTGTGCCTCTCACGGGTTCTCACTTCTCTCTTCTCTGCTTGCAATTTTTTTCTGCACAATAACTTCTTTCCCTTTCTCAATCTGTTATTCCAAAGGCACTATCACCATTGCTGATAGGCTTTCCCTCCACCAGCAGTGGGTCCATCCTGGAGCTGGCTGGCATTGGCTCTTTCAGACACAAGGTGCAACTGCAGCAGCTTCCCTGAGAAGTCACCCTGGTTGCCACCCCTGCTACCAAAACCTTGCCATGCAAACCCAGTAGGATGGGGCAAGCTGGGAAGGCAACAAAAGCAAGAGAAAAAATTGGAATGTGCTTGTAAGCAAAGACAACTTAAATGTCTCAATCTTTAGAGGCATCACATGAGTTTAAGAATGTGAAATTACTGTTCTGAAGAAAAGGAAAAAAAAACCCAACCCAATTTCACAGTCCTTTGGCTCTTCAAGTAAGGGATATCATCAATGTTAAGACTTTCATGCTGCAAATAAAATCCTTTTTCAAACTTACTGATGACTGCTGCAGAGTGAAAACTGGATTTTCTCTTCCATAGGAAATGCTGGTATTTCTGCAGGGCATAAAAAGGAGATTAGAAAATGATGAGCCTTTCTTTTTGAAATTTTCTATCAAAACAGAAAAAGACTTTCATGAAACCAAACAGTTCATGGTGTCATTTTTGGCTTAATATTATTTCTGCCATGTTCCTAGGGTTTACTTGAAAATATTTCTTTTCTAGCAATTTCATCATTAATTTGCATCTTTGCTCCTGCCTTGTGCCCAGAAATGTGGAATTCAGGTGGCTGCTGGAGACTGTATCTCTGCTTGTGCCTCTGCAACCACATGGCACACAGAGCAGAGGTTGAACCATCCTGTGCTTTCTTAGCCAGGGGCCAGAGGAAATGTCAGTGCCTTGAGAAAATGCACCATCAAAACCAAATGAAAATTCAAGTAGTTTAAACTTCATTATTAAAATTTTTATGTTGTAGTGAAAATATCAAAATTTGAGGAGCGCCAATCGAAAAAGCAGGTCTGAAAGACATTTCCTGACCAACAGTACTATCAAAACACTGACTGAGAAATGTGAGGGTACCAGATTGTTTCCCACAAGTTGTGATTCAAATGTTTCTTACAGGGTTGTAACAGCTTAGTCAGCTTCAATTTCAGGTCATGAATGTTGCCCTGCACTGCTTTCCAAATACAATACCCATGTTCATTGGTTTATATGGAGATTTAGATCTGCTCCTTGAAGCTTTTAAGAGAAAATGTAGTGGCACTTGAATGGGTCTTATTTCAACTAAAATTTCTGGGTTTCTTCCAAAGCACAAATTTCCCCAATTTAAGCTAACAGTGCCCCAGTAGATGCATGATAAAAGCTAAGCTGTGTTACTCCACTATAGATAGTAATTACATTGGCCCAATTCCTTTTTTATTAAATGCAAATGGAAAGGAAATAATTAGATCTGATAGCTATCATATAAGAAAGTATGCTGAGAGTGAAGTAATTAAACTGTTATTGTAGCAAATTACATTTTTCATTAAAATTGTAAGAAATCTGTTAAATGATTAGTTAAAATGTTTAGGGTATTTGAAGTCCATTCAGCTTTTTGATTCTGCAGGCAGATTAGAGGAATTTACAATCTGTGAAAGTGTGTTTGGATACTGCCCTCTCTCATGCTATCAATACCAAATTTTTTCCCAGCTTGTTTGATTTTACCAAGTATTGTTCATTATTGATAGTTCTATAAAATGTGTAAGATAGTTTTCCAAAGATGAAATGGAGCTGCTGCACTCTGCAATCTAAAACTTATCTGGATATTTACAATCTCAAAAGGCTCATTTACTAAGGGAGCAATTTTTTCTTTACATAAATTTAATCTCTTTATTGTATCTGACCTTCTTTCAGAACTATCTCCTACAGAGGTAGAGGAGGTGCTTGTCTGCTTTGAGTGGGGATGGTGCTACACCCTTAGTGACTCTGCAAGTGAGCTGTGACTGTGCCTCAGTCACACTGGTCACTCTAGAACACTCTTGAATACCCTGGGAGTTTTTGTTGTTTGTTTGATTGGTGCTTGTTTTTATTTGGTTTTTTATTTTCTTTTTTTTCAGGGTTTTTTTGTGGTTGTTGTTGTTGGTTTTTTTTTCTTGCTTTGTTTTCCAAAACCACTGAATTCACAGCATGTTCAGCTAACAGAAAAATAACCCAAGTGCTATGTCTTTAGCCCATAATGAATCTCCTAAAGAACATTACTGGAAGTTCTTGTCTACATGAGGTGGGTATGTAGAAAGGCAAAAAAATCCTCAACACTCTCCAGGGAGTTATATGCATCAGTTAATTTTTAGTGTAAATAATTAAAAACTTTTCTGATGGCAACAACCACTACAGGGAAAATGCTGATCCTGTGAGAGCAAGTTCTGCACAGCTGCAAAACACAATAGGGAAGACTTTGAACATAGACCCTCCTGGTACAGTCTGCTGTGGAGAACTGAAAAGCCATGTCACTGCACAGACCGTGTGGAGAGAAAGATGGAAATGTTTTAGAAAGCATTAGCCTTGGAAAAGAAGTAAAGTTTGTCTCAAGAAGGACCTTCTAAACAAATTTGGAACAGAAATGGCTTAAGGGTAAGCTGAAAGCAGCCAAAAAGTTACTTCATGGCATGAACATCCAAATAAACACTCACCTTCAGAACAGCCTAAGGAGCTGTAAGAAGAACTATTGCACACACAGGTACTGCTCAAGAGGGGGTGGGAGGGTGAGTGGGGGCTGGTGTCAAGCATAAGGTACAAAAAGGTTAGGTGCAGCATAAAGGAATGAAGAGATTTTCTATTATTCATGAGCTAGTTAAGAGGCTGCATTTCTGTCTGAGATCCTTGGGTGTGGACTGCCTTACTGGAAACAGCCAGCTGTGTGCCTTCTTCACTTAGCCAGAAAAACCCACAGCTACCTACTGGGCTGCTGAATAGGAGGCACTTTAATGACACATCTCCAGAGACTCCTTATTTGACCTTTGAGCTACGGGCCCAGAGTTTCTTCCATATTCTTCCAGCATTAAAGCTGCTTCGTGCATCATGAAAAAAAATCACTACCAGAGGAATGGTAAAACTAACAGACTTGTCTTTTAGAGACTATGTCTTCTAGAGACTATTTCTCTAAAATCAAAATTTCAATATTAGTTTGGCTTTTCTGAGACAGAAAAATGCATGGCATTGCAATCCTGTAGAAGTAGCAGGCTTTTGGTCATAGGTAACCTAGTTTTCCCCCTAAGCTTTTCAGAAAGTGAATTTCTTTGGGTGCAACCTCCTAAAATCAATAATTGTTGCTTTGCAGTAATAAAATATTAATCCCTTTTTATTGGAGGAAAGAAGATCATGCTAAGCCACTGCAGGGTAAAATTGGTAAACAAGAACTCATGGAGAAGAATAATAGCAATGGAGAAAACAACTTTCTTAAAGGATACTTCAGGGTTTGTGTGATGAGAGCAAGGCTGAGGCTTTTCCACCATGTTTTACAGGTTGTGTGGGAACTTCATCTCTCCTGTGTCACTTGGGCCCCAAGAGCTGTCACAGGCTGGGCAGGGGGTTGTGTGTCTGGCTGGTTCCAGACCCTCTTTCCAGTCTGAAGTGCTTAATGATGATGCAGAAGTGAACCTGGCACAAGTATTCTCAGCAGGATTTATATTGGCTGGCTCAATGAACCTGTGTTGACAACATCTAAAACTGTCAGGCCAATCCATTTCTTTAGCAAACAAAGAGCTGGAAAATAAAATTAGAGCAAATCATAAATGGGAAAAGTTGTCAATGAAATTGGAGATCCAGTATCATTCAGGAAACATCAAATGAGAGAAAAAAGTGTGCTCTGTTAAAAGAGTATTTGTCAGGCAAAGATGGCAGTTTACTCCAAGCTTCTAATAGTTACATTTAACGTATTTCTATATATTCATTTATCCTACAACTGTAGAATGTTATTCTCAGTTAAACAAAAGCACTGGATGATGATACTAACAATTCTTTTGACAGTGTAGAAGTTTGAAGGGAAAATGAAAATGCTTCCTGACAGAACTGGGCCAAATTATGGCAGAGGAAGATGAAAGAGCAGAATACAAGATATCTGATATTTATGGTGACAGTTTTTGCCCTTTGGGCCTGGCATAATTTTGCAGAAAGTTTAGAGTTGTGTTTCTCCCATTTTTTAAAACCATACTATACTGTGATCAAAGACATTTCAAATTGCTAACCCTCCAAATTTGAAAGCCACCTTAAATGGGTGACAGAGAATTGTCACTCTCACATTCTTATAGTTCCCTCCATCATTGTTATTCCTTGGTAGAAATTTGATGAAAAATAGTTTTAAGATTTGAAATTAAATGAAGCTTATTAGATCAGTGAGTGACAATTTAATCACGAATGCATTCCTTTTGAAGAAGTAGTAAATGGAATTATTATTTTATTTGGGTTTCCATATATTGTGTTACTGTGTGAAAAAAATTAATTCAAATTTTTTTACTTATTTTTTTTCCCAAACCCATCTATAAAATAGCACTAAAGCTTTAAAGAAACACACAGAAGATTGGAAGCACTGGGCAATGGAAAATTTGATTTTTAGGTTTTCCCTGTACAGTAACTAGGGTTTCATGCTTGGTCTGATGAATAATTCCCTGCCTTTTTAACACAATTTGGGAAGATTTACCACTCCAAAGAGCCAGATACTGTGGAACAGGGGATCTTAAATTAATTGAAATGAATAGTTTAATCTTTTAAATGGATTTAAAGAAACACTTACACAAAGTTTTCACATTTTTCATAATGCTGAAAGGTTTAATAAGTTAGTGTGCTATTGTTTTTTTTCTCAGTTTTAAAGTTTTATTCTATTTCTGTTTCTATATGACATATAAATGTCAAAATGACCCAACATTACTCCTTCAATGATACTTACAAATCGTACAAGCAACAGAAAGGATCTTTCTGAATAATAAAGAAAGATGATCTGTTTTTATGTCAGTCAGAATTCAACCTGCTTTCACTAATGTTAGGATTTTACTGGATGAATCTAACCACTTATTTACCACATAGTTTGATGTAGTCACTGAAAACAGGTACATTTTAATTTTTAAGAAAATGTGCAATTTTGATAAGATGGAATTCATGGAGTGATTTGAATATCTTCCTTTTCTAAATGCAAGTAGTGTCTGTATTTCTGCATTAGGCAAAAGTTTACTGCTGAGAAATATTACAGTAGATGTTCATTAGTTTTAATTTTTATTAAATTGAATATTACTAATATTACCATTATATGTTGCTAGTTGTTAGTTCATCTATTTCCATTTAAAATGCCAAAGCATTTTACATGGGAAGATTGCTTTTGTTACTCCAATTTTCTGAATGGAAAGACTGAGAGTCAGAAATGTGTCATGAATTCAAAATGGACCAGTGCAGCCTGTGTTCAAAACGCTGTCAGTCCAAAACTATGCACACAAAATACACCTTAACACATTTGAAAATTCAAGTGATTTCATTACATAGCAGGGGATGACAAGATTTTATCCAGGAGTTGTCACTGAATGACACTTTGTTCTCACAATCAATCCACCAATCCACAATCACCACTCAATCTCAGAATCTGAAGTGGTGAGAAGAGACTTTCCCAAGTAGTAACCCTATTAACTTCCCATTTATACTCTTCAGGTTGAGAAAGGATAATAATTAATTCAGGTGATTCAGTTTACAAATATCCTGTTCTGCGAACAGGAATTTTGGGGGAAAAGTCACCAGTAATCCTTACTGGGGATTTAGGTAAATGATACTTGTCAAGGTTGTCATACAAAAACAGTGAATGCCTTTGATTATTTGAAATTTAACATGTAAGAAAATTGTGGTGTTTTCTTCTTTCTTCTGCTCTTCCCCTTTCTCTTCCTTTTCCTTTTCATCGTTTTCCTTTTTCTTCTTCTTTCTTTTACTCTTTCTTTTTTTTTTTCCTAAAGGGAAATATATTTCTTATAACACGTATATGACATATTTCATATATTAGTTTTTTTCCTGGAAGTCTTTTCTGTGTCCTCATGTATTTACTTAAAGATCAAGAGGTTTTCTTAGCATTTGGGATAAAAGTACCATTCTTTCATTTTCAAACTTTTTTCAAAGCAAATATTTTGAATACTTTTGAGACACTTCGTCATCTGGAGATCACATGAAGTTCTTTCCTATCACACCACAATATCCTTGCTGTCTTGCTGTCTTGTCTGTTTCTTTTCCTAATTGCTTTCACACAAGAATTTACTGTCTTTGTGGGTATCCTGGGTCTGTGCCTTTCAGGAATCCTTTTCACTTGGCTTAGGAATAGTCTTAATTGCCTCAAAACAAAGTCTTCAACAAGCATTTCGTAATTCAAAACTATCTTTCTGGAAGGCTTAGGGAGGTGAGGGGAGAGTTTTCTCAAATATCAAAAGTTCTTCTTCTCCCATGAGTGTATTTTATTGGGCAACTGCAGAAGTCAGAAGCTCTGTGTATGTAAACTACCATGGGTAAACATCTGTCTCATGCATGAATATTGCCATGCTGGTGTATGTGACAGAACAAATGAAATGTCCCCAAAGCTTTGAAGTGGTTATTTACAACACTCATTTAACAATAAGTTAATCCTTAAGACAAGGGTGTAGTGAATGTAGTGAACAGCTGGTGCTTATGGTATTTACTAAAGAACTTCAGAATAACATCTTCTGTCAAGAGCAATCTGATATATACACATAGACAGAGAGGGGTTCATTTATGTGTCAGGTTATAAGACAGACAACCACCTGGAGAGCAATGCTCACCTCTCAGTTGGCTTAAAGCTGTCAGTGAATAAACTCTTTGGGGATGAAATGTAAAAGAATGGCTGTGGAAGAGCCCTGGATTATTAAGGGCTTGGAACCTAAAAAGATCTCATTAAATCAGGAGCTTTAATAAACTAGACAAGCAAAATATGTAGAAAGCAGTCTGCTTGGCTCTCTGAGGTGCTATGAACAGTGACTTGATGTGCTTTTCAGACCTAATGCTCTAAGCCAGACAGCTGGAAAGACTCCCCTTCCAGGCATACAGGGGAGTCTGACACCTTGCCCTCCTCTGCCCTGGCTGTGAATCAGGTTCCTGGCCACCTGGTTAACGCAAGGCGCCCCAATGGTATCAGCAGGGGCGGCTGAGCCCTCAGGTCAGCCCCTGAGTACAGCATCTTGCATTGAAAGAGTCTTTGCAAAGATGTGTTTCCCTTCACACAGTTATGTCAGTTTAGTAAGACTCTTGCCTGGATTCACCTCCACAGAACGGACTGAACAAATTTCCCAGGATAGCTCAGAGATACCTGTTCTGCAAGATGCAATCAGACTGTGATTCGTATATTTTAGTCTTCATAACAAGCTAGATGCTATTTTCCAGTGTCCACACAATACCTTATTATTTCTTCATAGTGGTTAGAACCCCATCTTGCAAGGAAATTATGGGTGTGCAGTCACTCTCCTTGCTTCTGTCAAGCCCCATATAGCACATGGCCCAAGAAAAAAGTGGGTCCCTAACCACATGCTCTGGATTAGGTGTAACTGCTGCCTGAATGGGCTGTGTGCTTTTACAGAGTTGTGTTAGGGATACCCCCTTCCACCTGTACTCAAGTGTGTCATGGGGCAGGACACTTCAAATAAGGTAGGATATAGATTGCCTTGTTCTTGCATGGCTCCTTGCATCTTGTACATGGGCCAGAGGAGCCAGAAATTGACATCACACTGGACTGGTTTTCTATGCTGGGACATGAGAACTAGAGATCAGCACTAACAAAGGGGGGTGGTACTCCATTTATGTGTCCTGAAAAAACACTGCTTAAAAAGCCTTAACCCTGTACTGAATAGAATGCTTTGGGAACATGGTGGTTTGATTTCTTGCTGAAACCCATCTAGACAGTTTCACACTGGGCACTAATGCTCTTGGTTCTTATAAATGAACCTCTGGGGAATGAGAAAGATGTTCTCAGAGAACAAGCTTCAGACTAATTTCTCATCTAGAGCCAAGACCGAGTGACTGAAAGGTTCATTTTCCAGTTTAGATATCTTCAATCCCTAGTGAGCAATTGTGGCTCAAAGTAAATCAAAAGGCATATTATTAATAGGTAAAGTAAAAGCAGAACTCTATAGTCTGCGATTCCAAATGACATAATTTCGAAGAATTAAAAATTCTTTATTCTTTAGCTGACAGCAAAAACTTCTCTATCTGTCTTAATAGAAGACAATTAAATAATCTGTCTCTTGTTGCAGAAAATAATCTGCTCAGACAGAAGAAATGGAACCCTTTACAGGTTCTTTAATGGTGCTTAGTGCTTTAATAGTGTATAGTAGGTCTGTGGCTGAAGCAGCTTTTCTGGGAAGGGCCTGGGATCCTGGTGGACAGCCAGTTGACCATGAGGCTGCCATGCATCCTTGTGACAATTGTGGCAAGCAGCATCCTGGGCAGCAGAAGGGGGATCACTTCTAGCAGGTCAAAGGAGGTGACCCTTCCCCTATATTTGGCTCTAGTGAGGAGCATCTGGAATGGTGGGTCCAGTTCTAGACTCCCCAGCACAAGGGAGACATGGATATACACATCAGTCTAGCTCAGGGCCACAGAGATAATGAAGGGCTTGGAGCATCTGATGTATGAGGAGAGACTGAAAGAGTTGGGGCTGCTCAATCTGGAGAAGAGGAGGCTCAGGGGCAATTTTATCAATGGGTATGAATATCTGATGTGGGGACTAAAGCAGGCTGAGCTCTTAGTGGTATTTACTGAGGGAACAAGAGACAATGAGCACAAATTGAAATAGCAGGTTCTGTCTCAACACACCGAAATATATCTTTACTGTGAGGGTGGTTGAACACTGGATCAAGTTCTCCAGAGAGGTTGTGGATCTATTGAGAGATTCAAAACCCAACTGGAAATGGCCCTGGGCCACCCCCTCTAGCTGGGAGAGTGAACAAGCTGCTCTCAAGATGTCCCTTCAGAACTCAGTGGTTCTATGATTCTGTGATTTCTTTTTTGTGTGTGTGCATGGAGATATCTCTGTAGGCTCGGGATCCAAATAAATATCATAGAACTTTTATTATTAGCTCAGGAAGACTATAACAAGTGTATCATGAAAATAGTTTACTGGCCTTTTTTTTTGTTTGTTTGTTTTGTTTTGTTTTGTTAAGTAATGGTTATTCCTTTCCTTTAATGCTTGGGAAAACAGACTGTAGGAAACTGTCTTGGCTTGAACAGGTTGTCAAGTAGTTTGAATGTAGTGGTTCACTGCTGTGAACTACATGCTTCTGGAGGGAGGAAGAACATTTTAGGAAGGCAAAGTTCAGCAGAATGACATTACTTTTATAAGTCCCATATTCTTTAGTCTCTTAAAGGATTTAGAAGGATTTAGAGTCTAATACTGCAGCTTGAAGCATGCTTTGGAAATGAAGCAGGAAACTTAAAATAAATGGAGATGGAATGATGAGAGGCATGCCTCTTGCATTTGGTTTTCTCAAACCCTCCATTTCACAAGAAGCATATAAATACCATTTAGAGAAGATTTTATTATGAAAAAATCCACCATTCTTCTTGATGTTTCTGTACCCTGTATCTTACACCACATGTTAAATCTGGTTTCTCTTAACTCCAAATCATGTTGGTAGAGCCTTCTCCTCTAAAATCTGTAAGAGCTTTACTTTAGAGAGTGTTGAAACACACATTTATTGGGAAGATGATATTCACACTAAGTAGAATGGCTTATATCCAGTGGTGCACTGCAGCCTGATACAAGCATCCTGACGAGTGCTGCAATAGGCCACAAGCACAATCAAGAAATCCTTCAATACTTTCAATACCAACATTTTTCTTATCCTCCAACCATACCACTCTATCTTGTCTATAAATCATGTGGCCTGAAAAGAAAGAAATTGCTAAATAACTTGTGACTATCATGCATATTATCAAATAACTAGTGTAATCAGACATCCAAGGTTTAAATCTCTTAAATCGTAATACAGTCAGATGAGCATTTAAATGCCTCTAAATTGTGAAAATACTTGTTTTACCTCTGAAAGCATCAGATTCAATAGATTAATTACAACCTGTAAGCACAATCAATCTGTTAAGAATCCTTGCCATGCTTCTATTTCACTGTTCATCTGCTCCTCTCAGCTCAGGTACCACAGAGCTTTCACCACACTGCTGCAATCAATATGTTGATGAGGATAAATAAACAATAGAGTGTAAAAATAATCTGCAGTCCCAGTCCTTGCAATGCTTTTAAGCTTATTGAAGTTCATTACAATCGTTTTTAACTTCAAGTGGCAGTAATTTCAGAGTGAATGGCAAATATCTTGACCAATAATATCAAAGAAAATATTCAGTTAATACAGGAAATCCATGCAGGAATTCCATTCATTCCTGGTGCTGTAAGGTAGATAAATTGAACTTTGGCTACTTCCAAGATGAGGAGAGAGACAGCAATGAACCACTTCCCTTGCTTTTAAACTGGCCATAAGGTTCATTAAAAAAACAAAGATCATTATAAATCTTGTGTACTCAGTGATTTTTGTAAGGTTTTCTAAGATCACATGTTCATGTCGTGTTTTTAGAGGTTTTGGTCAGGCCATTTGTATTGGCTCTGTAAAGCATTTCTTCAGAAGAAGATGATGAAATTGTTTTTCTTCACCCGAAGAGCAGCACTACAATGGAACTTTCAACACCTGCAGGTTGTTAATGATGCATCTGGAACACTGGGTGCTTCAGAGACATCATTACCTACCATGGTGCATCGCTCCAGGGTCTGACCAAGCAAGATGCTTTATCTTCTGCCTTTTAGATCACAAGCGTCACTTGCATAAAAACATGTTAAACACCAAGTGTTCTGTATATATTTCATAAAACAAAGTAAATTGTGATCCCCAACTTTAATTTTCTAAAACAAAGGCCTTTTGGCAACCATCTGCTTCAAATATGTCCTTATCATAACATAATTTTTGCAAAGACAACTCTGAGGAAGCTGTTTTGCACATGCTATTATTAGCTGAAAGTACAATTACATGACTGACTTGTTTTCTCTGGAAATCATAATAACAATCAAGTCATGCGTGGTTCCTGGAAACTTCCTGACTGTGAATTCACCTCATTAAATCTGCATGTTATTTCTCTGTCTTGTGGATTTGGTTTGAACCATGCTGGCTGCATTAAAGACATTTTGCTGTAACTTACTGACGTATTTGGTGTTACAGCAGTGATTTTCATGAATTTGTTCTCTAAGCAAAGACTATTATTTGTGGAGAAAAACAGAAGGCTCTGGTAAATTCACTGTTTGTCTTAAGGGGAAAGTCCTATTCCGTTCATGTGTATCATTATTTTTCCAATAAAGTGCATGGGATAATTTTGGGCATAAGAATTTCACTTGCTCTCAAACCATGTTCTTCCCCTCTCTCCTCACTCCTGGTGTTCCATGAGTCAGCGAGACACTGGGGATCCTCTCATACAGATTGCACATACACTGCTTCCAATGTCATTCCTCTGGGTCTCATCCAGCCTTTGTGAAATCCATGATATTACCTGGATGTCAGCTGGGGCAGAATTTGTCCCAGCATGTGTAAAATGTTATGAAGCATTTTACAATCTTTTTTCCCAAGTACTGCTACACTAAAAATCAATTGGGTTGCCTTCTGTAACCATGTGAATTATTGACTGAGAACAAATGACAGCCACTGAAATCTAGGAAAACCTATTAAAAATGCATCAGTCACTTCTAACCTTTCTTTCCCAGAAAATGGACTGCAGCAAGACCTTGTGCAAGAATATAACAGAAATGTTATTCCTTAGCTCTCCTACTTGTTTCTGTTGGCCTCTAACGTGGTCCTCATACTTGAATGATGACCAGAAGGTATTTGTAGTAAACAGAAAGATACATCTTTTTGGGCATTTGATGCAGGGAGTTTAGTTCATCATACAAAATTAGAGTTACTACAACATCTTCACCCTCAGTGTTTAGGGGACCATGAAGTCCTGCTTTAGTGTTATTATTTAAGGAATGGAAGAGAAAAATTATTTCATGTCTTACTGTAAGGAAGAAAAAAACAATACTGCTTAGTTTGCAAAGAAGGCCTTTCCTGATATTTCTATCTAAATGCAGATTTTCAGTTTTCATCTCTGTACAATCTATGTAAGAAACCCCTGAAGACAAAGCTGCTGAAAGAAATGAATATTTAAATTGAAAAGTTTTTTTCTAGAAGGAAAATACATTTCTCAAGCAAGTTCTGCATCACCTTAGCAATGAGTTGAGTTTTCTTTATCTCTGTGTAGCACTGAAAATGTGCAAAAGATGAAACAGGAAAAAAAGACAAGCTTAGGATTGTGTTTGAAACGTGATTCTTCATTCTTGTTGTGTCTACCTCTGCAAGCACAAAAGCAGAGAACTACTTCCAGCATTTAAACGAGACAGACTCATTTTCCCTGAGGTTAGTATTTCTTCCAGTTATGGGATAGCTAGTATTAGTAACTGTTTAAATTGCTCTCCATTTGTGTAAGGATTTGGAGAGTAGTTTTACTTTTCAACAAGAGAAAAAATTAAGACACTTGTAGGGTGTAGGGAACTCAAGCAGGAAGTTTCCAATATACTGGACATGACACAGTGTTCAGGATGTCTGGAATTGTGCTTTATGATTGTGGTGAAAGGAGACTTCATCCAAGAAAAAAGAAAAACAAACCTATTAGATAAGTAGGGAATTATTTTGTTTTATTGATTGGTGGGTTGGCCCTGGCTAGCTGCCAAGTGCCCACTAAAGCCAATCTCTCCCTTTCCTCCTCAGCTGGACAGGGAAGAGAAAATGTAATGAAAGTCTCATAGGTCAAGATAGGGACAGGGAGAGATTAGTCAGCACCAGTTACTCAGTTACATCATTCAGTTACTGTCATGAGCAAAACAGACTTGACGGGGAAATTAGTTTTGTTTATTACCAATTAAATCAGATTAGAGTACTGAAAAATAAACCCAAATCTTAAAAATGCCCACCACTAACCACTGCCTTCTTCCTGGGCTCAACTTCACTCTCAGTGTCTATCCCACTACAATCTGAGAGGCAGAGAGGAGTGGGGAATGGGGCTGCAGTCACTTCATCACGTGTTCCTGCTGCTCCTTCCTCCTCAGGGGCAGAACTCCTCACTCTCTTCCTCTGCTCCAGCGTGGGGTCCCTCCCATGGCAGATCGTCCTCCACTAATTTATTCAGTGTGAGTCCTTCCCACAAGCTGCAGTTCTTCACAAACTGCTCCGTTGTGGGTCCCTTCCACCAGGTGCTGTCCTTCAAGGACAGGCTGTTCCAGCATGGGTCCGCTGTGGGGCCACAAAGCCTACCAAAAAACCTGCTTCAGTGTGGGCTCCTCTCTCCATGAAGCCACAGATCCTGCCAGGAGCCATGGATCCTGCTCCACCACAGGCTTACCACGTGATCACAGCCTTCTTTGGGCATCCACCTGGTTTATTGTGGGCTCCTCCAGGGGCTGCAGGTGGATCTCTGCTCCCCCATGGACCTCTGTGGGTTGCACAGATGACTCACCATGGTATCCACCACAGGCTGCATGGTAATCTTTGCTCCAGTGCCTGGAGCACATCCTCCCTCTCTTTCTTCACTGACCTTGGTGTCTGCAGAACTGTTTCTCCCACTCTTCTCTGGCTGCAATTTGTTTCTGCAAAGTAACTTTTCCCCCTTCTTAAATCTGTTATCCCAGAGGTGCTACCACCACTGCTGATGGGCTCAGCCTTGGCCAGCAGAGGGTCAGTCTTGGAGCTGGCTGGCATCAGCTCTGTTGGACATGGGAGAAATTTCTGGCAACTTCTCACAGCACCCACCCCTGTAGACCCCTTTTACTAAAACCTCACTATGCAAACACAATACAAATGCAAAGATATAAGAGGAGGTTGACAGTGTTCTGAGAAGGAATTAAGACTTAATAATAACAATGCAAATGTTTCTATGCTGTTTTAGGATTTCCTGCAATAATGCAGTAAAATAATCACAACTGCACAGAAGAGCTCTTGGCTTTTGTGTGGTGCCAAGGCCTGGGATGTGGATAGCATCTCAGACAGATTCCATTGAAAAAATCAAGAGCACCTCCACATCCTAGCAGAATAGTACCCTGGAGGCAGGGACCATTGCAAAGCAGGTATGGTTATGGGAAGATGAAAGTACCACTTAAGTTCTGCTTTGCTTGCAAAGACAGAATGTTTTTCTTGACAAAAACAGCAAATTGCTGAAGGATTAAGCAATTCATTGAGATGTGCAGTACCGAGATGCACAGATGGTGCAAAATGACAGCTGAAGTTATTACTCTTTTGTAGTGTTTGCAACTCTAGTTCTTCCTCTCTGTATTTGAGAATTCAGAGAACACAAACAATGAACATTACAAGCTTAAGATGAGACACTAGGGTATTACTTCCACCAAGATTGATTTCCAAGATAAAACCAGATTTATTTGTTTTTAAGTGAAGGTGAGGTAGTTAAAATTTTCCATATGAAATCTACAGGCTATAATCTTAAAGGGTTCATAAGAATTTAGTACTCAGAATAGTTTTCCCTTTTGTAACAAGTACATGCAGTGTCAGTTAACCTAAGAGATCGACAGCTCCTCATAGTTTTGCAGTGTTTTCTTTTTTGCTGCTGATGTCTTTGCCTTGGGTACTGGGCTGAGAAGAATGACAAAACTTTCTCCTCTCTATAACACCACTGCTTCTCTTAGTCCTACAGGTACTTATTTTTTTAGGACTAAGGAAAGCTACAAAGCAAGAAGAGACAAAAATATTCCTTGAGACAGAACAAGATGCATCTCTCTCCTTTAACATGTGGCATCACTGGTATTACTGATTACATGAGCACTTTCTCTGAGCAGAGTACCGTTTTAAAAATTTGAAGATGCAATGGCCTTACCATGGAAATACATATATATTTCTCTGGCTATGGGCATTTCTACCCTGTTATTTTTCAATCAATTAGTAGAAGTAGCATGCACTCATAACAAGCTGCTGATGAGAGTGTCTGTTTAATTATTAAAGAATGTGAGACTGAAAATCATGCATTTTCTAACTCAAGGAATTACCAGGTACTTCTTTGAAATAATTAATCTGGAAGGTCCTGGTTTATAGTTATCACATTAATACCTCAGGCTGAATAGTTCATTAAGGTATATGCATGTGAGTGAGAATACAATGCAGTCTGTACCCCTGAACATTTGTCACCACAACTCGATGTTTATAGAGGCAAGAGTAGAATGTTTATATACTTATGGTGGGATTACATACCTAAAAAGATTCAACATAAAATGAGCACTATTTTGGTACAACTGTGTTGTGAAGATGTCCTTAGCTACTCTAAACAATACAGATTTTCCTCATCTTAATACCCTCACACTGCACATACTTCACTTTGTTAAAATGAAAAAACTGAGCTCCAAGCATCTGAAAATTGTCTCTTAAAGGATCTAAGTTGTGCCACTGTTAGCTGACAGATGTTTCCTGGTCTATTTGTAACAGTTCCACTTGGGTTTCTGTGAAGAGATTAAAGGCAATGGTTTAGAAGCCTAAAAAATGCAGTCTTCAAAAATCTTCTGCTGCTGTTCCTAATTTTCATGGACTTTGTAATGTTCTTAGTATTTGACATTTTAGCGCCTGCACGAGCACCAATAGTTCAAATTTTGAACAAGTTGAAATCAGCTTTTACACTTTATCTGGCTGTGGATCCAAGTGAGTAAATTTTTTTCCTGAAAGTGGTGGACCAGCAGCTTCCTTTTGTCCATCACACAGAGCAAACCTTGCTGCAGTCAGCATGGCAGCCTTGCTATCCTGTAAAGCAGCCTTCCTTCTACCTTTGTCACTCTGCCATGTGATAGCTCAGTGGGAGAGCTCAATCCCTGCTTAACTGCAGGGATTCATAGTCATGCTTGCCTCCTTTTAGGGGCATGCCCTCAACCCACTCCAGTGCTCTCTGCTCTGGATCCCTCCCCTCATGCTCTCTCCTTCCTTTTGATTAGTAATTTCTGTCCAGAAGATGGCAACACATCATGCCAGAGAGAAATACGTGGAACAGGGACATTGTCCTGAGAATTTTTCCAAGTTGTTTACATTGCACTACTAAAGTTCATGTTTTACATGAGGACATTCTCAGAATGATATTATCTTGTGCTACTAGAAGGAATAACATAACCTGCATTGCAAAGGGGTATTTTGATGTAATCATGAATCGTAGGAATTCTTACCTACTACTTGGATGTCTAAAAGTATAATAAAAAGATCATAGAAATTAGCTATAAAAGGAGTACTGATCACTAGCACCATGCAATTTCAATACTGCTTTGTTCTTCCTGTGTTCTCTGTAGGTTCCTATATCAATAACTTCCAGTGCTGTAACACCAGCATGCAGCTGTCCTAAAATTAATGAATGTGCTGATTCCAGTGTGCCCAAGGTACAGAAGCTGTCTTTTATTTTATGACAGAGAATTTAAACTTTACACCATCCCTGTAGCAAAACAAATAGTTTCTGCATGAGGTTCCTTTTTAAAATTGGGTGTCATGCTGAAATATCAATAGAGAAGTATGTATGACCTTTGTTGCACATCATTTATTTCATGAAAAAACACACCCAGCAGCAGATGGCATTTGGATATAAACAGATTTTGAAGTAAAGTGCTTTTGCTTAGTCTGATATACTTAATATATGTAATGCAACGTTCTTGAGGCAGCACAGTATGGTTCAGAATATCTTAATATTTCAGAAATTTCCAAGTGATAAGCCTCAAATAGATCCCTTGTGAAAAAAAGGTAGGGTCTTTGCAGAGACCTTGCAGATATCCTGAGCCACATAATGAAAGGAAGGAGGGACAGCTGGAGGCTTGAACAAGTGCAGGCTGTATAGTCCCAAAATGGGGAAAGATGGAGATTTCTGACTTCTGACAGAGGAGCAAAGTTCCTTCTGTGCTCTCAAATTTGAACTTGAAGTATTAGTTGAGTTCCCTAACAGACAGTGGAGAGGATCAAGTTCCATTAAGACAAAGTTCAGAAGCCTCCTGGGGTTGAAGCAAAAGTCAGAGTCAGAAGTGTTTGGTGAGGATGGATGCAGGGAGACAACATCAGCTTAAGCAGGTCTGTTGTCACTGGAGGTTTGGTGCTTTCACATGAAGATTTGCCATGTTGCAGAGGCTGCTAAGGCTTGTCAAGCCCTTTATCTAATGTTGCTCAACATGAGCAGCAGTGACACTGTCCAGGAAGACATGGAGCAAATCAAGAGAACTTAGAGTGAGCTCTGGGAGAAAAAATGGCATGCAACAACTCAGCTGATTTCCTCCTTCAGGTCAAAACAAAAGGCTCAAATGGGAGTGGATGTACCTTAAAAGTTAACACCTGGGAGCACTGTCAGTGTTTCAGACAATTTCAGTGTCTTTGCTTTTATTACCATGGTGTCTCATTTTATTCAGAAAAGAAACAGCAAACTAGTTCTTAGGGCCCTTTCAGTACCAGAAGGGGGCTTACAAGAAAGCTGGAGAGAGATTTTTTACAAGGGCATGCAGTGGTAAGACAGGAGGAAGGTCATCAAACATGAAGAGGGCAGATTTAGATCACTATTGGGAAGATATTATTTCTGTAAGGGTGGTGAGGCCCTGGAACATGTTGCCCAGAGAAGCTGGATGCCCCATCCCTGGAAGTGTTCTAGGCCAGGGCTTGGATGGGGCTTTGAGCAACCTGGTCTAGCAGAAGGTGTCTCTGCCCATGGCAGGGAGGGTGGAACTAGAGGATCTTTAAGGTCCTTTCTAACCCAAACCATTATATGATTCTATAGAAGTAGGAAATGAAAATGAAGGATAAGTTATTTAACCATAGATCATTAGACAATATCCAGGGAAATACCACAGGAGCTAACAATAGATATCAAGTTAAGAAAACCCACATGTCAAAATTACCCCTTTGTTGACTGTTTGATTTGTATGAACTATCACAACAGAAACCGAACAAGCAATGGAGTTACTCCAAAGCTGCCCAACAAAAAGCTATCTACCTGAAAACTACATATATGAACAGCATGCTCAAAGCAGTAAAATCTCCCCCAAATTATCAAGAAAATACTACACTCCTCTTTGAGTGCAAACACAGAGTGTTTTGATACTACTCTCAATGGTCCAAGCTTTCATCATAGAGAAATATACCATGGTGTCACAAAGACTTTTTTTTTCTAACTGGCTCACAGTAGCTGAAATTGAAAGCTGCCATCAACTAGTTTTTGAAGAGGAATTACTTTTGTGTATGTTCTTTTTCCACCTCACACATTTTGGAAAACCTTTTGCTCTCAGAGCAAAAATGATCTTTCATAGGCACTTGAAGGCTTTTGCCCGTTAATTTTGTTCTAGGCCGTATGGGTTACTAGTAATGAAATAACCAATGTTACCAAAACAAAGGAAAAACAATTTACTGATTTTTGTACAATATGGAATATAGTATCACTCCCTGTAACAATATCCACTTCAGAACATTAGAGAAAGATTGAGATGTGTTTGAGAGTGCTGTGTCTTGAGGAAAGACTAACAAGACAGAGCTGCTAGTCATTCTCCAACAGGGTGATGTTAATAAGTGTCAGCTTTGTCCAATGTTAGAAATTACATTGTTTATTAGAAACAATTGTAAGGAAAACAATGCCAATACCATACTCAGGTTGATCAATTCTCCCCTGAAAGTGGCAAGAAAAGAAAAGGCACTTTGCTAGTGTGAATTGCCATACCCTCAGAATTAGTATGTACAGCTCCATCTTTTGGTTCTAGCACTCGAAGATCACTACTTTACATCTGGACAGCAAAAGAAGGAAGACTTATACATGTTAATGGACTTGAGAACTTCCTCTTGTCAGGAATGGCAAGTTTTGTAAGCTATTTGAAAGGCATGTTGAGTTAATGAAATAACTATCAGTTTTAATTAGCACCCCTGCAAGCTGTAATGCTCTCTTACCTGAAGCCGAGCGACATCAAAAGATATGAAATTCTTTCTTGCCTTTGATGTTTTTTTCCACCTAGAACACTTCTCTCATCCATGCAATCCTTATGCTCATTTCATAAAGCAATTGAAGGACACTGATGGGAACCAATCTTTGGAAAATGTGCACCTTAAGAGTCATGAACTGAATTACTGCTAAGAAAAATATTTGATTACAATAAATAACAATATTGTCTGCATGGCTTTGGCTTGGTTTAATTCTCAGATGATCTGTCATGAGGAGAACACATTTCCAATATACTTGCATTCAAAATGGAAAGCATTTAAATACAAACAAGCACAAAAATACAATTACTTGCTGTAGTTTTTGAGGACACACCCCAAAGATACGTTTTTCATGGCGCCTAAAGGGAGAATGAAATGCAAGTTCAGCCAAACACTGATGTGAAGCTACCATAAAAATTTCTGTAACAAAATTTTTCAATACTACATGGTTTTACAGATGTTTGATATTGCAATGCCATGTATTTGAAAAAAAAAAACCCTCAAGAATTCTAATTCTATTTAGAATGGATGATATATAGTATAATAAAAAACCAATTACATGAAATTATTTCTTGCCCATTTTAAAATAATAATAAAAAAATTAACATGGCAAGCTCACTGTAGATTGAGTGTTGGGGAAAAAAAAAGAAAATAAAAGAAGAGACTCAAGGAGCTTGCTTCTATGTGTCATTTCCATAAAATTTATTGAGATGGTCAAGGAAAAAATCAAAGACTTTAAAATGCAACATACAGAACCGGTTTTATGTGGATTTTTTTGTTTGGTTTTGGTTTTGTTGGGTTTTTTGTAATCCTATGACCTGTGAACATTTACCTTAAAAGAATAGAAAAATAATCAGATTAAAATTTTATCAGTCTTGCCCTGTGATGAAGGAGTTGGTTCTGTATTGGAGAGTAGGATGTTAGAAACTATGTTGGTTAAGCTCCTATTTTGCCATGTCTTTGGTTTTTCCTGCTACTATTCTCTTCTGCTACTATTATCTCAGTCTTGTTCACATTAAGTCTCAGTGAGTGAATTCTCACCCCAGGCAGGACCCATCTCATGAGTGTGGAGATCCACATGGAAATGCTCTTCTTTTTCCTAGCTCCTCCCAGAGCAAGTCAACCTGTCCCTCTTTTCCTCCACAAGGCATTCACCTTGAGTCCTGTATACAGTTTTGGGCACCAAAATGTGAGAAAGACATTATTAGAGAGTGTCCAAAGGAAGACAACAAGGATGGTGAAGGGCCCTGAGGGGAAGCTGTGTGAGGAGTGACTGAGGGCACTTGGTCTGTTCAGCCTGGAGGAGACTGAGGGGAGACCTCAGTGCAGTTACAACTTCCTTGTGAGGGGCAGAGGAGGGGCAGGCACTGATCTCTTCTCTGTGGTGACAGTGACAGGATCCAAGGGAATGGCCTGAAGTTGTGTCAGGGGAGGTTTAGGTTGGGTATCAGGAAAAGGTTCTTCTCCCAGAGGGTGATTGGGCACTGGAACAGCTCCCCAGGGAAGTGGTCACAGCACCAACCTGACAGAGCTCAATAAGCATTTGGACAATGCTCTCAGGTGTATGGTGTGACTCTTGGGGATGGTGCTGTGCAAGGCCAGGAGATGGACTTGATGATCCTAGTTTCTCGCTTCCAACTCAGCATATTCTGAAATTCTGTGATTTACACAGTGAGTGCTGCTCAGGAGGAGGCTGTGCCAGATTTCTGGGGAAGCAGAGAGCCAGCAGAGACATGGGGGTGTTGGGGGCTGGAGCCATCCTCCTTTTCATGGGGAACTTGTGCTAGTTAATCTTTGCAATCTTTAAGGAGTCTTTTAAGCACCCATTTTGGTTGTTTCTTTCCCTTTTCAGTGGGGAGTAACCCCTATTTAAGATTCTTTCTCTATAGTGTTTATTAACCCATTGTCTTACTTCCCTCATGGTGTTATGAATCTGAAGTCCTTCCTCATCTTTTCAGTACAAAATATTAATGAATTTATGATTCCTTGATAAATGCAGGATTTTCTCAATGAAGCCAAAAAATATTTGAGATTATTCTTTTTCCATAATGGTATGTTAGCTTGCTCTCTTCATGATTGTGTATTGCATAAAAATATAGCATATATTTTGCCTATGTAAAATTTCTGACAGTTCTGAAAAAATATTACCTATGTAATTATCAGTAATTCTAAAACAACCTCTAAGTTGTTTTAGAATTACTGATATAAGTGCCATTAATGCAGGTTCAGATGGGTTAATTATCCTACAACACACTTCTATGCAGACAAGCTGCAAGGCTTTGTTCCTTGAGTATTGCTTGCATTCAAGACCATTTAAAATATTAATCTAATGATTAATGAAAGCCTCTTGGTGTCCAATTATTAATAATATCCTTTATTATCTAATGGATAGTTTACAGCAATTATCTTGAAACTCAGTGGGCTTGACCTTGCTTTCACTGAAATCAATGGCAAATCTCTCACAGAGTTCAGTGGAGTATGACTAGCCTTCCTATGTAATGAGATTTTATTAATGCCTGATTTTGCTACCATAATTATGTCCTGATATTAAGCATATAGTTTCATATTAAAAAAAAAAAAGAAGAAGAAGAAGAAGAAAAAAAAATCAAAAGGCCCCAGTAAAATATAAAAACAAAATCAAAAATTTTAGCTTTCCCATAAGCATTCTTCCTGGAATATTAATATTTATATTTTTATGGCATATTTAATAAGGTAGAACACACAGGTTACCAAAGAGGTAACAGGATTAATTACTTTCTGTGGATGATCTATATTTATGCAAACCCTTTAATGAACTCCATGAGTTATGGAAACTACACCACAAGGGACAGAGAGACTTAATAACTTGGCATAAGTTATTTAGGTATTTTCCCCATGAAGAGAATTAATTCACAGTCTCGCTTGGAACTTATGCATTCTATTGATACCATTTACATTTGTATTTAAGTTGTTAATTCTTATCTTTATGGTTATCTGCAGCTGGTTGAGAAGGAGAATAATAAATAGTGGATTTTAAAAAAAATTGCAATTTAAATGTGGATCTACTTAGAGCTTTGTTTTTTATATCTGCAATTGCAAACTACAGAACAATATAAAACAGTAAAATGTGAACAGACAATATTCACACATAAAAGACTAACTCAGACCACAGAGAGCTGATACAAGTTGGACACAACATTTGCATGGGTGGACCTATTATTCTTGGGAATCCTCAAGTACTTTGTTATACTTATTTATTTATTAAAAAATGCTATGGGTCAACCTCATTAAGTTACAAACATCTTGTTTTACAAGTGGTCCTTGGGGAATAGAGACATCTCAGCCAGAATGTTGAGTATTCTTTTAAAAATTTCATAGTGTCAAGTATGTCTGTGGTGCAAGATCTGGATGGATAACTTATGTTATCTCCTCTCTGGTTTAATGAAGGTGGGCAGTGTTTTAATTTCACTTTTATTCCAAAAAATAAGTGGAAAAGGTTACTGTATTTATATAAAACTAACTAACTAACTAATTAACAGACTAACTGAATGTTAAGATCCAATTGTTATTAAGGTTCTTAGAAATGCCTCTGGCCAAATTGAGTTGCAAACGAGACCATGTGCCAGTCAATAGTAAGGGTTTTATTTGACGGTAAGTGTGTGAGAGAGAGAGAGAAAGAAAGGAGTAGAAAGTAGGTGGGGGAGACAGCAAGAGAGTGACAGGGACAGAATAAGGAAAATATCACCACTCCATGGATCCCAGCAATGTTCTGGGATCCATGGAGTGGATCCTCTCCAGCTGCTCTTCTTGGTGGTGAAGGTCCCCCCAAAAGGTGCAGAATCCCCTGGGTTTTTATCCCCTCAAGCCAGGTGCCAATGTCCAGCCATGTCCCCTGGGGGGGGGACAGTCTCTTACAGCAGACTCTGGGTCTGTTCCATCACATGCAGCCCTGGGGTGCAAGGCCCAGCACATTTTGGGTCTTTGATGGATTGTGACTCCCCCTCAGCTGCCTCTCATGTGAGATTCCCGTGGATGTGCCCTGTGGGNTTCTGTAAGCTGTGCTCTGCCCCCACCCCAAACTCAGCAGAGGATGATCCTCTGCACAGCTGGTGGCTTTGGCCTTTTGGTGGATGCAAACCTTCCCTTCTGCCTGAGATGATTGAACAATGGTTTCCCTTTATCTAATCAGCAGTTTGACTTTCAGTTCAAAGTCCCAGCCTTCAGGGAGGCTTCTTGGTTGTAGCTTTTTTATAATGAGCAAAATTTATATCAATATTTGAGACATTAACTATTTTCAGTCTCTGACACTAAATAAATTCCCTTAAATACTATTTCACACAAATTCAGTGTGACTCAGCATGAAGAAGACACACTGTCACTGAAAAGTTTAGGAAGTTTGTGGCTATGAATTCCATGCTGGCTGGCTAGATAATGGATTTTTTAACCCACTTGTATTCTCTGCTCTGTCTCAGAAGTACCATGTAGCCTCCTCTCCCCTGATATCACCAATGTGAGTCAGCCTCACCTGATTACTGCCTTTCTTTGGCTAAAATCTTGTACACTGTACAGCATTTGCCTGTATTGTAAAAATTCAGTGCAGATTTGAAGCAGACTATTCTATTTGTAAAGAACAAAATCTGTCTCCATCTTTCTCGTAAGACCCTGTTAGATACTGGAAGACTGCAATAAAATTTCCATGGAGACATCTCATCAGGCTGAACAACTCCAACTCCCTGTCTTTCCTTATAGGAGAGATGTTCCACCCCTCTAAGTATCTTCACAGCCCTCCTCTGGACCCACTCTAAAAGGTCTGTGTATTTTCTTTGCTGAAAATAGCTTCTTCCACCAGAGTTCTATTGCTTTCACTATGACTATTGATTAAATCTTAAAAAAACAACTTTAAATACTTGAATGCTGAAGCCAAACATTAGATATAAAACTGTGGTTTTCTCTATGTGCTGTTGTCAGGTAGTTACATTAGTGAGTAATTGAAAAGCAACTTCATAATGTACTGTACTAATTCAACTCCCTGATGATGGGTTGGAGCAACACATAATCCAAAAAGAGGCATTTTGAAGATCAGTTCCTCAAGAAAAGGAAGAAGCTGGAAATCAAGGATCCAAGGTAGTCAATAAATAGTAACTATGAAACTTAATAGAATTTTTGAGGAGTAGTTTGGCTGACCATTAGATGGAAGAAAGAGACTATAAACAAATGAATTGGTAAATTGTTCATCAGCCATAAACATTCTTCAATGAGATGGTCTGTGGTGGTCTAAACTTCAATTATTTTCATCCTTCTCTCTTCAGAGGTTTCAACAAAGGTCCTTAAAAGAAGTGGTCACAAGACTAACTGAGTGGCTATGTACTGAAATATCTTGCTCTGCCCACTTTAACACATTCCTCTTGTATGTCACCAGAGAAGACAAATAGCAACCTTCCATTACTTTGCTGCTTCTTTTTCACTTGGTTTCCTGCCAATATTTTTGTAGGCACAGCAGCCCTTTAGAGCTCTTCCTTTGTCAATGGCCCCACAATTACTGGATTAATAACTTCTACACACTTAGTTTCCTTTTTTTTATAAAATCACAGAATCTCAGAATGGGTAAGGTTAGAAAGCACCACAGTGGGTCATTTTTCTCAACCTCCCTACTTAATTAGGGTCATCCTAGAGCACATTGCACAGGACTGTGTCTAGACAGTTCTTTCCCAATGTGGGGGATGAAAATATTTCTGTCCTTTGTCAGGTTGTAATTTCTAGAGTTGTATATATTGACTTACAAAAGTAGTAAATGTTTAGACTAATTTCTACAATAAGGTAGCTCTATTCAGCAAGGTCTAGAGGCACTTTTAAAATGAAGAGCTGTAAAGAGCACTCTGCTTAGCAGTGTATGCAACAGGAATTGAAGAGAGAACAGATTTTTTACTGTTAAAATAACATAAGCAAATGATGAATGATGCTGAAATTATAGTGGCACATCTTAGCATGCTGGTTTGTTGACTAAAGGTTACTGAATAAGTGGAAGTGTGAACCTGGAAGTCATTGCCAAAACAATCTCCTATTCAATCTGCTGTACCAGTCAATCATGGTTAGATATAATGCACAAAAGCAGTGAATTCAATTGCATGTTGGCCTACCCTCTCTACTGTACCCTAAGCTTTCTTCCCACACCTAAAGAAGTGGATTTTGAAGCATGGTAATGCTTATCTCTTTGTAAGTCAGTGTTTGTAGATAGGTGTTAATAGCTATTTTAGACAGGTTTCTGATGCCAACCAAACAAGCATAAAAACCACCATGTAAAAACTTCTGAAAACCTCTGATATGGTGGCTTGGATGAGTATTTCCCATACTCCTTTCATCTCCTAGTCACAGCAGGTTATTTTTATGTCAATAGGTCCAGGACTACTGAAAAGAAGTTAAATTAGTCTATCAGAAAAAGTTTATGGAAAAGTCAGTCTGGTTCCAAGTCTTCACAGACTTTCTCTGAGCACAGAGCAATTAGTATGTTTTCCACTCCAATTCTTTGTATGAAAAGAAAAAGGGGATCTTTTTCAGTATCCTTGCTTCCCATCCTTTGCCTTCTCTTGCAGCAGCACACACAAGTTGTCTCCTGGACACCAGCAAATGCATGGCTGAAAGCTCCCTTTGGCAGACAGTTTGTCTATGCCCAGGATTAAAGGAAACACATAATTTTGAAGAAAAAAGATTTCTAAACTGGGACCTAGGCAGAATGTAGAAGTCTGAAGCAAACCTGAATAAAGCCTAGATAAGTGCTTGGTTCTTGGACATATATAACCCCCTAGAAATATACTTGGGAATAGCAGCCAGTGTCCCAAACATTCTGCTTTCAACCAAGTGCCCTAATTTCCAGGCTCCTACAGCCACACACTTCAGGCAGCCTCTGCACATCACCATCAGGTCGATATTGCTTTCAACACACTGGCATCTATCCAGTAGGAAAAGCCAGGAACTCCCTAATGACTTTGACATGGTGGTGATTGTGTATTTCTGGAGACATACATTTGAACTACTGAAGGTGGAGAGGAGCCACAGACTGTAAACATGGGAGCTTTCACTATAAATGTACTATATTAAAGGTAACAACTGCTGTTTTAGAGAAAGAAAGAACAGTTTTCAGTCATCTGAAAATTAATGCTAAGTGGTCATCAGTCCTGGGTGAAAAATTCATGTTGCCTGCACTCTTTCCTTCTCCATGGGAAAGGGAGAGTCCATGCTTAACAGCTTTAACAGATCCCTCCACCCCTTGTTGGTGTCTTGAAATGACCGAGAGTCCTCCCTAGTGCTATGAGGGTGTTGTCCTCCTTTCCATGATGTCTGCATGCTTCACCTTTCAAAGCAGTCAGTTTGGACAGGGGGCCTGCAGTGAAGAAGTGAGATGTTTTAGGACCAGTGTGGCTGCAGCACCTTGCTCCCAGCACAGCTCAACTTGCAGCTGCTTTTGGGCACAAAGTCACCACAGCCTTCAGGGTCACAGAGCCAATTTCCACCTGTCCTCACTCCTCTTGAGGACCACAATATCTCACCACAAGAAGAGAGGAGGGAACGCTTGGAGCTTAGGACTTGGAAGGAATGCAGACAGAAAAGGACTGGCCCCAAAGATGCTAAGTTGCAGAGAACAGGAGTACAGACTGCCAGTTTTGGGCTCTGTTTGGAAGGGGAAGGGAAACCAATCAGGCTGACATGTCTCATTTGCAGACCTAGTCTGGCTCCACCACTTTCTGAGACTTCTCAGCATGTTAGTCTTCATGGCTCTCGGAGATACTCCAGGAGTATTGTTGATAGTTAATGCACTGAATGAACTGCACTTTATTGAGCATGCAATCCTTGTTCTTGTTTTCCCAATTAATGATAGATTCAGAGACTGCAAGAAACATGGTCAACTTCAGAGAAGGAAGGTAGAGGTGGTTGAAATGCTGGAGATAGAAAATTGACTGAGTTGGAAGTGTAACTCTGGATTAGTTTTTGAAAATGTTAAGTCATTTGTGTGAATGCTTGTGAAACTTCCTATTTACACTACAAAGGTCTCAGAGAAGTATGGAAATGGCATTAACAAACTCTGCCAGCACTTTGAAAATTTTAAGGAAGGGATAACAAGATTTTAGTGCTTCCATTTCTTTGGAAAAGTTTAGACAAGATGCAAACTATTGTTATAAATACCTCTGGTATGAAAGAACCCAACATACCTTACAGGTTTCCAGGTCAGTGGTGGATAAACATATATTTAACTCCTAAAGAGCAAAATAAACAACATCTTTAAAATAGTGATGAATTAATAAGTTGCTAACAGTGACAAAATGAGCATGTGACTTCGCTAGTTTGTGAATTCCTAAATAATACTCAATAATTCTGCTTCAAGGTACATGCCCCACACCAATTACATTATCTATACAAAGTGACATGGTGTAAATTGTATCCCTCTCACAATGTTGACTGCTTAATTGTCTGTATCCATTGTGACAAGTGCTGCCCTGTCAGCATGCTAAGTAATTGAAAATTGTTGTGTGGTGGAAGATCAATACAACTATAACAAGAAAAAAATATGATAGAGTACTGAAAGCAAGAAAATAACCAAAATTAGCAATTATGATTATCTCCTGAATATGCACAGGCATGGACTGGTGTTTCATGGGTTCCACCAATGGGTTTTCAAATGTTGATATTTTGGAAATACTATTTCTTCTGGCAGGACCAGATTAGAGAGACAAGTGAAGCTGTTGAATTTTTTACTTGAAAGCCATCTATTGTCTATTTTTAATTAAAATAGCTAGAGGTCTGTATTGATTCCTTAAATGTGCTATCCTAGATAAATCATTTGTAATTATCCTTAGTTATTTATGTTTAAGCATTTTATGGCTTTGCTAAATGCTTTCGCAGAGAATATTTGGTAAAGTGAGATCAGCAAAAGCATAATAAATTATGTACCTTCTCTGAATATTTTAAATATACATCCAAATACACAGAGAGGAGCCTTTCAGTATTTTTACTTGCAAAACAGTGAAGGCACCACTGTTCAGCCAGCACATTTCTTTTTGGAACTCAGACTTCCATAAGAAAATGTAAACTCAAAATTAAGCTCTTAAGGTAAATTTATGCCACTATGTCCCCTAGGTTTTGAACTTTATTACAGATTCACCATATTATGAGTTTAAAGGAATATTAAACATTGATTACATATGTACATACATATATATGTATGCAAAAATATATTTTTTTTAAATTTGCCAAGGATTTACACTGTCTTATAACAGAAACATCGTAACTTTGTGTGTTGCACTCACATAGCAGCCAGTAACTACATTTCTTGGTGAGTTAAGGCTGAGGATTTAAAAAGCATTCTGCCCCTCTGGAATTAAAAAGAGGTACTGAAACACATATGCAGGGAAGGTATGGTTGCAAACCAGAGCTCATTTCTGTCACTTTTATGTTGCATGCAAATATCTTGTCTTATTTAATTCCAAGATACTTAAAAGTCACTTAAATTGTATTATAGCAAATTTATTTAGAGAAAATGTAAAAGCAAAGCCTTCCAAAAATTGTTTAAATATTGTTTTCAAAAAGGTTTATTATATTGGTTTAGCAGACCTGTGGAGGTCTTTCTGTTTTGTTTCCCTTTGAGAACACTCAAACCAGTTGATGTATTATTTGATCATTTTCACAGAGAAAATTAAAACAATTTGGTTTGCCAAAGACAACACAAGATATCATACCAAATTCGATATGTGATTATTAAAACAGTCTATGGAAAAAAGTCAGATATTTAGTTCATACTTTTCTTCCCTAGAAATCATTAAATGGCATCTATTTCTTCCTAATCCAGTAGGAAAGAGATATATGCCTTCATTCACATTTCCAGTTTTTACAGTTATTGGTATGTACAAAATCCACGTTTCCCATGTCAAAATAAGCCATCTATATTTTCAATAGCAAAAACAAATGAAAGACAACATATTTACAAAGACCACTGAAATTATTTATTTTAGCTGAGATTTTTTTTTTTTAATTGTCTTCCTGAAGACAGAATGGAAAATAAAATCAGGAAAGTTAGCATAAATAGACGTGAAAAACAATTGGTCTATGACTACTCCTATCTACCTCAGATTAAATCAATAGAATAAAAGCAGAGAGAAATTGTCCATGTTTAACTTTGTCTGGGGCAAATATCACAGAACCAAATCCTGCCTTTACCTGAGTCTAAAACATCTCTTAGACTACCTTTTATTTCCCAGGCCAAAAAAGAACTAGGGAAACCCAAGAGACTGTAAAGAACTGGTTCGTATGGGCAAACACTACAGTATTCTGGTGATCATTTATAGCAATTGTAGAAGAGTGGCAATTTCTCTTCATCAGTCAGGGAAATATGTTTCCATATTTTATAGAGTAACAGGGCAGAATTATGTAGTACAAAGGAAGAAAAAGCCTGTTCTTTTATGTCTTCATTGAAATTGTACTGACATTTATTTAAGTAGTTGTAGAGCCAGGGCCAGATGGAGCCTTCCATTTGCAGCTGAAGTAGGCCTTGGGGTAGGAGAGGAGATGAACTCAGAGCTCAGATCTCTGCCTCTTCTACCATAGAGCAAGGACTCTTTGGGGTGGGTGAAAGATTTCACATTTGCCCCATGTGAAATAGAAGTTACACTGTGCATTAAGCCAGCAAGTCCTCAGCCATACTGATCTGTTTTGGCCTTGCTCCAGGATGCACTGTGAGCATGGCAGGCACAGGTCGGGGGTTTGCTGCTGTGGCATTACTGCATTTTCAGCTGCCACCAGCAGTATGGTCTAGAACAGAACTTTGTGAAGCTCGAGACTTCATTGTGAAGAAACAAGAAGGACATACAGTACAAAGGAGGGAAGAGGAAAGAATATGGGCCTGGAAATATGCCTCCATCCGTGAGGGTGTAGTGGTACAGTCAACATAAAGCAGCAGCAGTTAGCTCCTTACACCTGTTAGGGTGTACTCCTCACGTTTACATGCAGTCACATTTTTGGTTTGACCTTAGCTGGGTGCTACGTGCCCACTAAACCACTCTTCCCAGTGGGACAGGGGAGAGAATAAGATGGAAAACAACTACTAGGTTGAGATAAGGCAGCTTACTAAAGCAAGAGAAAAAAACAAGCAAAAGTTTGCATGCACATAAGCAAAGGGGAAAAAAATTAATTTCTACTTCCCATCAACGAGAAATGTTTAGATACGTCCCAGGAAGCAGGGCCTCAGCACACATAGCTGTTGGTCTGGAAGACAAACACTGTAAAATAAAGATGCCCTATTCCTCCTCTCTCCCTTTTCCTTTATATCTGAGCTGATGTCACATGGTATGGACATAATCCCTTTGATTAATTTGGGTCAGCTGGCTTTGTTGTCCCCTCTCAGGATTTTGCCCGTTCCCAGCCCCTTGGTGGGGGGAAGGAGTGTTAGAGGGAGAGCACTGCGCAACAGCAGTCAAAACAGTGGTCAAAGCCAAAACACCCTTACAGCTACCAGAGCAAAGCACAGAATTGTGAGGGCTGCTAAGGCAAAGATGAACTCTATCCCAGTCAGACCCAATCCATATATTCACAGAATCACAGAATAAGCTGAGTTGGAAGAGACCCACAAGGATCATTGAGTCCAGCTCCCAGCTCTGCACAGCACCATCCCCAAGAGTCACACCATGTACCCAAAAGCATTGTCCAAATGCTTCTTGAGCTCTGTCAGGTTGGTGCTGTGACCACTTCCCTGGGGAGCTGTTCCAGTGCCCAAACACCCTCTGGGTAAAGAACCTTATCCTGATATCCAACCTAAACCTCCCCTGACACAACTCCAGACCATTCCCTTGGGTCCAGTCACTGTCACCAGAGAGAAGAGATCAGTGCCTGCCCCTCCTCTGCCCCTCACAAGGAAGTTGTAACTGCACTGAGGTCTCCCCTCAGTCTCCTCCAGGCTGAACAGACCAAGTGCCCTCAGCCACTCCTCACACAGCTTCCCCTCAAGGCCTTTCACCATCTTTGCTGCCCTGCTTTGGACACTCTCCAACAGTTTAATGTCTTTCTTGCATTGTGGCACCCAAAACTGCCCCAGCACTGGAGGTGAGGCTGCCCCAGTGCAGAGCAGAGAAGGACAATCCCTCCCTTGCCCAGCTGGCGATGCTGTGCCTGATGCCCCCCAGGACAGGGTTGGCCCTCCTGGCTGCCAGGGCACTGCTGACTTGTGTTCAGCTTGCCACTGACCAGGACCCCCAGGTCTCTTTCTGTGGCACTGCTTTCCAGCATCTCATTCCCCAGTCTGTCTGTACATCCATGGTTATCCCATATCTGTAGAGGGTGTGTGTGTATGTGGATCCATTACTCTAAGGAGTAAAATAGAGAAGAAAACAAACTCTGTTAACAGTAGTGTTATATTCATTACATATTCCTGTTACCTCAAGGATAGTGTAAGGATCAGTAACTGAAAAGAGGTTAGAGACTGCAAGATGTGGGACATTTTGCACTTCTGTAAATGCTGTAATATTCATTGTGGCTCCCTCTACTGCAGATCTCTACCCTTAACAGCAATGTGTACTCAATATTACACCAAGGTTTAGGAGAAGGTTTCTGTTCCAAATCTGTACGTGGATGATTTTCAAGTAACAAGGAAGGAGAACATACAAATAATGATTTTAAAAAATCATATGAGGCAAGCTGCACCTCATTTCACAGCTAGTTTTGTTGAATGAAATATTTAATTACTACTTCAAGGACCTCTAAGGAACTGATAGAACTGGAATGTGTTTTGCATAATGTTCATTAAATCTAATCAACATGAACTCATGATCTTTTAACTGCAAAGAGGTTAAAATTTGAAATTAAATTTCTAATTAAAATTAAAAATTAAAAATCTAATTAAAATAGAAATATTATTAATTTTTTTTAGAAAATGAAGTATCATAATTTTGATTAGGTTGATGCCCTGTTGTATTTTGAACTGACACATCGACAAAAATATATGCCACAGTTAATTTGATGACCTCTCTAACGTAGCTGCATTTACTAATTTTTTCATCTCACTATTTCTAAATCAATATGAATACACAATATTTTGGTGTTAGTCTTACTCTATCATACTTTGAATTGTTCAGTCAAGCAGTCCAATATAGCATTTTAGGAGAAGACTCGAAGTATATATTTCTTCTATCTAAAGGATCAGAAGTGATAAGCATGACTATTTCTTATCCATTAAAAATTACTTAATGTCACTGACATTAAATTTTCCTGAGTACAAATTTTCTGGATAAACATCAGGCAGTCTTCTTTCTCTATGCTTTCTTTCCATTCTGCCAGGTTTTACCTGGCCATTTTTTATCTCAGTTTCAGCTGTTTGAAAAGGGGTTCTTTTTCAACGCAGAAGACTGATACATGTAGTATAAAGAGTTCTTAAAAAGTTAGATGACAGCAGCTGGAAGTTTTCAATAAAGGTCTAAAAGGATTTTTAAGAGTGACTAAATAAAAAGGATGCCTTGAGCCTTCTCCTGCAGAGTAATTAATTATTTGGGAAGTATTTAATGAAATATTTTTTACTGTTTCACTGTAGCTTGAATTATGAAGCTGTGGAACATGAATTCAGTTTTCTGGACTGTATCTATGTGAAAGAATTATCACATTTAAGAGATTGTAGCAATAACAAACATGAATGCAGTGTGCAAGGTATAAATCACTGACAGACACCCTGTGTGACCAGGTCTATTACAAACAGGAATATGCAGAAAGCAAGCCACTGCTGAACTTCCCCAGTGTATAGCACTGACTTTAAGCATGGGCATCAGAGGCTGGCAGTTGACACTTGATTCTAGTCATAACATTAAATTACAATTTTTCTTGCAGCTTTGAAGAAGCTTACCTAGCTAAAATAATGTAATATTTTATTCTTACAAGTCAACCATTGTCTTTCTTATCTTTAAGCAAAACTTTTCTTGGTGTTATCTCCCTTACAAAAACATTAGTTTCTCTAAGGATTGCACTTTTCCCTGGTTGCTTATCTGGCATTAAGTAATATCCAGCAAGCCACACCAATTAAGTCAAAATGTGAGCAAGCATCCCATGGCTGGATTTAAAAGCTATAGATATTATGGAACAAACCTGGGGCTGACAGGAAAGGAAGAACTTTGTGAAAAGCTTCAAGGTTTTCTTCCAGTACACTGTTCAGCAGAGACCAACTGCAGTTTGAGAAAGCTGGGAAGAAGCCTTGCAAGAGGTGTTCCAGTCCTTCCAGAAGCTTTCTTTCACTATTTTTGCCTGAAAAGTACAATAAAGTTCATGATGGTTTGCTGAGAAGATTGTTGCCATTTTCTCTTCTATACAGACCTTCAGCCAAAAAGCCTCTGTAAAGTACTCCACTAATTATGGATTCAGGAAGTTTCATCAAGATCTATTGAATTTTCCCAAGCAAAGCATCCTGTATGTGCACAAAATCCATAAACCTCACTGAGATAATATTGTTTGGCAACACTTCAAAAGTTCATTAATAATCCCTATCATTTGAGATTTTCAAATATGTGCAACATATTCTTCCTGGTAATTGTCATCTTTATAGCTACCTAGAGTTTTAAGAGCTGGTATGAAAAACTAGTTTCAAAACATGTACCATTAATAACAATATATTGACTACACAAATAGGTAGAAAAAGGAGCTAGGTGAACTTGTCTACGTAGCAAATGAAAACAAAAGATCCTGATAACCTCACATTTCATATTTATTAATGCATTAAAAAATTCAAAGGTCTATATCAGATGAAATTTCATTCCACTCTGTTATTCCTTGAGATTTTTATTTGCACTTTAAAATTGTTTTCCTCTCAGCTTCCAATGGCTACCATGGTCATTAAGATGATATTCAGTGAAAGTCTTACAAACCCATAAACACACAGAAACATTTGTTCCCTATAAATGCATAGATATGTCTGTCACTGTCATAGTAAAACAACAGGCAAAGGTGCAGCTCTCACAAACGACTTCCCCATTAATTTCTCGCCTTTTTCAGTGGTGGTAAGAAAGGTAATGAAATCTATAACTAAAATCGTTTCCCTAAACAAGTCGGAGCTTTTCACAACTTCCTGACAGATGTTATTGCTGACTTAAGTATCGTTATTTCACTTCAGAGTAAAACGTTTTAGCATAATATGGTTTCCAGCATTACCTTTCACAAGTCTTTTGCAAGTATTTATATTTAGACACAAGGTAAAGACTGTTCTTTCTGAGAAAAAAAATATGTAGAAGCCAGTGGGCAAATGGACAAGACACACTAGCAGTACAAAAGAGATGTATTAAGAGTACATGAACTACAATAAACTAAATAGAAATATTACTTGAAAGGTACGTTTAAGCAGAGAGACCTGTTGCCAAATACGTGTTCCTATTTTGAGAAACCTTGGTGAGCCCATCTACAAGCATTAGATTTTTACCTTACAGTCTGATCCAGCTCCCACAATATGGCAGCTACATTCAGGAGATGCACTGATGCCCTAGAATCTACTGGGACAGAACATAATCCTAAAGTTGATGATGTTTTAAGAAAACTGTAGCATGCCCTAGAGTAAGGCAGTGCAGTGTCATTTAACAGCTATTCAAAACCACTTACACTCTTAGCTCTGACTGTGATTTATATGTTTTTACCTCAGTCAAACAAAAGCAAGCTTTTTAATCAGAGTAGAAATGTACTATCAATCATCTACAAATTCCAGAAAGATAACCTAAACTAACACATTGGGCTAATTCAGAGGAAAAATCTAATTGTAGTGAGTTGATGCTGGCTGAATGGCAGGCACTCATCAAAGCCACTCTCTCACTCTCCTCTGCAGCTGGACAGGGGAGAGAAAATAGAATGAAAAGTTCATGGACTGAGATAAGGACCTGGAGAGATAACTCATCAAATACTGTCACAGTCAAAACAGACTCAACTCAGATATTAATTGAGTATAGTGCTAAGAAAATCAGAGCAGGATAATAAGAAGTAAAATAAGACCTTAAAAACACTTTCCCCCCACCCCTCCCTCCTTCCCAGCTCTACCTCCTCCCCCAGCAGCACAGGGAGACAAGCAATGGGAGTTAAGTTCATCACAGATTGTTTCCCTTGCTCTTCATGGAGAGGAGTCTTTCCCCTGCTCCACTGTGGGGTCCCTCCCATGGGAGACAATTCTCCATGAAGTGCTGCAATGTGAGTCCATCTCAGGAGCAACAGCCCTCCCCAAACTGCTGCAGTGTGGGTCACTCTTCCACAAGCTGCAGTCCTTCAAGGACAGGCTGCTTTAGTGGAGGTTCCTCTCTCCATGTGCATCCCATGGGATCACAACCTCCTCTCAGACATCCACCTGCTCTGCTGTGGATCTCCTCCACAGGCTGCAGGTGGATCTCTGCATCCCCATGGCCCTTCATGGGCTGCAGGGGCACAGCTACCTCACCATGGACTGCAGCACAGGCTGCAGGGCAATCCCAGCTCCAGTGCCTGGGACACCTCCTGCCCCTCCTTCTCCACTGACCTTGGTGTCTGCAGAACTGTTCCTCTCACCTGTTCTCACCCTACTCTTCTCTGGCTACAATTACAACTATGCAATAACTTTTCCTTGTTGTTGTTCTTCTTCAATATGTTATCACAGAGGCATTACCACCATTTCTAATTGGCCCAGCCTTGACCAGTGGCACATCCATCTTCGGAACCACCAGGGATTGGCTCTGCTGGACATGGGGAAATCTTCCAACAGCTTCTCACTGGAGCCACCCCTGTAGCTCTCCCTCTACCAAAAGTTTGTCATGTAAACACAATACATTAATGCAGAGAGGAAAGTGCATTTTTCAGCCCCTCTCTTAAAAACCCGATCACCTACTTTTAATTCCATTTTCCTCTGTCTGTGAATGTCAAAGGCATTGAAAAATTTTCCACTCCTCAATTTTCCCACTTAACAGGGGTCTCTTTGAAGGAAAAATCTAAAGGTGTGTTAGATTTTGTATGAAGGGAATCAAGAAGCTGATATGGAGACATAAAACAGAATTCCCCTCCAAAAGATCAAGCACACATCATTTGGCTTGATGTGGGAAACACTCTATGAAATTCTATAGCTTGTGCTCTGCCATAACTCACACCAGATGATCGTGAGAGTCCCTTTTATTCCTAAACAAGTATGGATTTATAGTCACTATAATAAGTCCTCTTCACACTACTTAGGCAGTGTAAAGTGCCTTTTAAGTGTGCATAAATTACATTTACTCTCACTTAAAGAACACTTTATTCTGCCACAACTGTGTTAAAGACCTGTGATTTATGTTAAAACCAACCCTTAAGTATCCTAGTTGTAGGTTCATAGATTTAAGATCCAGGAGGTGTAGATAATGTTCCCAGTCTCACATGCCACTAAATGTGGACCATAGAATTTAATTAAAATAATTTCTCATTCAGATTTGATTAAGTGAATCATTTATACTTCAAAGACACATCTCAAGCTGTGACTTATTGAGACCAAGTGAGTTCATCACAGTTCCCATGGAGCTTTTGCAGAAACAGCCTGCCTAGACACCTGAACCTTAATTTCCAGCTGAATTTATCCAGTGTCCACTCATAACCACAGAACTGTATTATATATTGTCTGCTAAATGAAAGAGCTCCTTACCATCAAAAACCTCTCTGCAACCTCTCTGCACAGAAAACTGTCAAATCCCTCCTTAACTGTCCCTCTGGTAAGTTAAATGGATTGTGCAGATTTAAGGTCTAACATACGGTTCTGGATTCCAAGGCCTTGAACAATTTCTTTGATTTGTCTTTAAATGCTCCTTGATTTTCAACATCTGTTAATAAGGCAATCACAACAGAAATAACCACCCACAATAATATTAATCCCTTCTACATAATGTTGCCTTCCACTTCCTGAACCTAATTTGCCCAACTTTTGTATTCCAGCACTGCTGTAATCAGTATCCAACAAAATTCAAACCTTAATGGACAGGAATGTGAAAAAAATGCTATAGTCTCTTTCCAAAGCACACTTCTCTTTATTGTAACATCCATGACAAGAATGGAAAATATCATCCTGCACAACATATTCTAAGTGCTTAATTCCACTTTCAGTAGACTCATCTGGTGCTCTTCCAAGAGAAGATTAAGTAAGAACCCCTTATTTTCCTTATTTTTTAATTTATATTTTGGATGATACAATTACTACCCCAATTATAGAATTTCTGTCATAGAAACATCAAAGGCAATCTATGTTTAACATACTGAGCACAGACAAAATGCTTAGTAAGGATGGGTGGTTCTATGTTCTGGGCAAGTGATTGGTTCTGACACCTCAGATCACATTTCAGAAATGTTACAAAAATTATTCTACTCTGTACCACTGGGAGTGTTAGAAAAGTCCTTGAAGGATTCATTTTTACTTAGTCTAAGTGAAAAAGACAAGGTGGTACCTGGTAGGGCAAATGAAACAGCCAAGGTGAAAGAAACAATTAAGCAAGTTAAATTTCTTAAATCCCTCAGCAATGCAGCAAAATTCTGCTGGCACAGCTGTTTTTTAAAATAAATTTGTTCTCTGTTTCCATGTCCTGCACATATCTGCAAGAACAACACCAGTATCACTTATCTGCAGTCTGTGCTGGAAACATCAGCCACTCCAACACATCAATGAAAGAAGAAATTCGATGAAGTACATCTCACAAAGACCAACTGCATTATCACAGCATAAATCTACATGTTTTTACCGGAGTGCTGGTGGCAAATCAGGCAGTAACGGTCCTCAATTATAAAATGTTTTTGGGAAACACTGATTTCACATTGTTCATCGCCATCTGTCAGTGTTGCAATGGATATCATCAAAAGCAGCTGCTGTCTTTTCCATTCCAGGCTCAGAGTATATTAAGGAGTCTAAAGACGTGCATTGTCTTGGCAATGAAAATGCAGAATTTAACTTGTGTGTTTGATACTTAAGTTTTCAAACCATTCCATACACAGTGTTAATGCACAAGTGCAGTCTCCTCCAAGTTACACCACCAATGAAAATTTATGATTACATACAGAGATGCTCAGAAAAAAGGAACATTTTCAAATGAAAACATATGCCTTTATTTGCTGACACACTCTTATGATTTGAAATATTCTGAGTGTTGGTAATAGTTTGCTGTATTGTTCCTTATTGCCATTTAAAGCTATAAAGCACCATCTAAATGAGGTTATACTCCTTCTATCTCTTGGTCCTCATTTTCATTACACCATCAGTGTTTGAAGGAATGCTTTATATTCCTTTAGGAATGTCTTTGCAGCCAGGAGTAATTGTATTTTATAGTTCTGATAGGAGAATTACAATGGGATTTTCCTCTTTTGCTAGAGGAAAACAAGATGGAAAGAAGAGAGTTAGTATTCAATAAGAGCTGCAAAGGGATGTTGCAGTTTTCCATCTAAGATTAACTCCATCCCCACAGTGTTTCTGAACAATGTAACTTGGGACACTGCTACAAACTGATCCAATTCAAGTTTTGGAGCAACTTTGCACAGAAAAAATAATAAATGTTCCGCACTTCTTTCAGGCAGACTTTAATTTAGTGTCTGGGTTTTCCTGTGAGTTCTTCAAGCATCTTTGTGTGAGCAAACTTTCCTTAGATACCACTGTGATGGTATCTAAGCGCAAGATTTTTCTAGATACTGAGAAAAATTGGCAAAAAATAAGGTCAGGAAAAATGTCAGGCCAAAATAAAAATACAAAGGAAAAAAATTAGAAAGATAAAGCTACTGAAGAAAACTAAAAACTTTATGTAGATTTTATGAATCATGAATTGCCCAAGCTTTCTCTGTTATTTACTCCTCGTTATTTATTTGCAGAAATATTTTAATTAAACTATTTTTAGCAGTATGCTAGACCTCTCTAGAGCACAAACCCTGCTGAGACATATTGCTCACTGGCTACAGATGTTCTGCTGCACACCGGGCACAGCAATATCCTGCATGATTTCATTGCTGGAAGATTGTGCTATGACCAGGCAATGTTAATTAAAAGATGCTCTTTGAACACCATAAGGATATTGGAAAGTCATAGACAAAGTGGGGAACATAAAAAAAAGATTTTTTCATTTCTTTCTCCAGGAAAATTGAATTTATAGGAGAAAGTCCATGGGGGAATTCTGTTTCAGACCATTATTGTTAAATATTGTAGTTTCTCCAGTTTGTACAACCCAGTGACTATACACGGTACAGTCTAATTGAAATTTATGCTTAAGGAACAGGATCATTTTCTTCTCTTTGATGGTTTGTGCTAGTCACAGAGAATTCTACAATAACCCAGGTAAGACTGGTACAGGCATTTGGAAGCTAGGAAAACAACCTGATCCACAGATACAGGTGGCTCTTTCTTATTCTCAGTTTTACACTGAAGAAAAAAGCATCATTATGCACAGAAAAGGCAAATAATTCTCCCTGACTCTGGTGCAACTTGACATTCATATTGCTGGATACACTAAAGTGACTGCTGACCTGGGGAACAAGGTAGAACAAAGATGAAAAGAAAGTGATGCTAACAAGTCTGCAGTTATTATTACTTTTCACTTTGTAGGGCTATGTTCTCACAGCCTTTCATAGCTGCTAGGCTAATGATTTTGCAAACCCGATTAGATAAGAAAGATAACTTAACTATCTTTAAAACACTGTACAGAAAAAGTAGTTTAATGTTATTTGGGTCTTCTAAACAAATCGGTAATCCTAATACAGCAATACAGTCTCTGACTTTGCAGTGCTTGCAATGACCATTTATTCTGTCAGCCAGAATGCATCTTGCTTTCTCTCACTGACTTCTCACCTTACACTAGAGAAGCACTGACAGCAATGCACCTGCCATGTCTGAGATGCTTTCAATGAGAGAAGCACAGAAAAAAAACAAGGAGAAACATTCAAGGAATGCATGTCCCAAATATTAACTCTTTAAAGAAAATCACAGAAATTTACACCATCATACACTTGAAACAATCTATTAAACTATTTTTTCTTTCTATTCATCTAGTTAATTGTTTTTTTAAGACTTCCTGGAACAGAAATAGCCTCAAAAAAATTTACATTCCAGAGCTGGATAAATAGAGAAAAAATGTTTAGGCAGCATGTAGAGTCAAGGGAGATGGACATGAATACAGGGAAGCCTCTCTGCTTTCTGCAGTATGTCCTTTTTCCCAGCTTCATGATGGGATCAACAATACACAGAGAAAAACGTTTCAAATTGTGCAGAGAAGAAAGGGGAGTCAATGGCAGAGTATCTGCAAAGGCAGCAGGAAACACAAAGCAAATCATTTTATCCTTTCACTCCCAAATTGCTGAGCAGGCATGCTATCAAGTCTCTTTTTTACTAGTTTCAGCTTATACAGTAAGAGGTGTGATTACTATGGATGTGGATGGTCATGATGATGATAATAATAATAATAATAACAATAATAATAGTGACATAACAGTAGAAGAAAAAACAAATGAGAAAAGTACAAGTCAGAACTTTAGCTCAGCCTGAAGGCCCTCATCTACCCACTGCAACTGTAAACCCCCATAATTCATAGTCCTATATTAATAGCACAGCAGAGGCATAGAAATGTAAATACCCTTTCAAATTTTTAAGTATTTTGATAAAAAATATCTGAAGTGAAATGAAAATTACAGTTCTGTTAGAATCCAAATGTCTTTTCTGTGAGTATAAACACATGTTAAAATACAGACAAGACCACAGTATTCTTTAATAACACCTCCAATGTGTAAGGATTGGATTCTCTTTAGCCAAATTCCCCCAAACCTTTTCAGTTATTAAAAGACATCAAGAGTTTTTCTTTCAAAACCTTCCTATCCCTATCAATACATATCCAGTTAAGTCTCTAAACTGATTTATTGCAGTGAAAATACTGTGTATGTTGTATAAAATAAGGCCAAAAAGGAAATAAAGTGCCACCAACACTTTTAATAAAGCTGAACATTAAGCTGAAAATGTTCATGCCCCAGCAGAAGGTGCTGAGGGCTGAGAACATATCCAGAAGTTTGTGGGAACATTCAATATAGGGAGTGCAACACAGCTCTCTGTCAATTTGTTGGTATGTCCCACTTTCACTTTCCAAAAAACCCACTTTTGGAGGATGGCTTCTAAATCTTCCCTCATCACTTTGATCTCTGTGTTCTCGCTGTCCTCAAAAAGTTATCCACCAAGCAGCAGGTGCTGAGGTCTGCAAGACTTAATAGTGGTGGCCATTCATTTAAAGGAAGAGATGGCCCCCAAAGCTGCATTCACTGAGAGTGCAGTAACAACACAAGCTCTTCTTATGGCGCTCACACACTCACAAATATTGCTCCTGATGCTGTCCATCCCACAGACAATGCAATTTCCACCTTCCACCACTTCTGAGCTCACCTGCTGCATCCAGAGCTTCATGTGAGTAAGAATAAAAGCAGCTGTAGCAGGGAAGACTACCAGAATCTCATGGCCCTTGTCCCCTTCTGTAAGGAAAGGACAGTCAGGAGGAGCAGCATCTGTTCCTGCAGAGCACCTCTATGGAGCACTAGCCTGGGTGCAGAAGTGAGGCTGCCATTCCTTCTAAATCTGTGTACCATGAGTGTGCTTGGGACAGCAGCCCTGGCTGACTCTAGCATAAATTAAGGCATTACAGAGGACACAGAGTAGATGAAGGATCCTCCACACTAAATGCCTTGTATTCTGATTAACTCCTGTTATGCTGTACCACTTGCTCCAGTGGACATAGACTAACTTAAGGAACTAGTCACTTCTCCTCAGAGGTGAGGGACCAGGCACTGGAAAATTAACTCTGTCTAAGCTTCAGATTGTCTTCTGCGGAGGCCATGGCATCAACTGAGCTCCTAAAACAGGTATTACAGTCTGGTCTTTGTTAGGTGCTACAAAACTAGGGTTTCCTGGAAAAATTCATGCAGTGGGTTGAGAGTGAAAGAATATTAGGGTGCTCATCTTGGAGAGTCATGGCATACTCCAAGATATTTTTAATTTATTTTTTGAGACAAGAGTCTGTTCTTCTTGAATTGGAAAAAAGATGTGTTTGCCAGGTCAGAAGTCACAAGGCGGTAAAACCAGATAATTCTCCTTATAACAGTAGTGGACATTTTAAGAGATCCCCTGCAGTCCATTT
>VZTN01023775.1:4571-46655 GCA_013400515.1 Erpornis zantholeuca
TTCCTATTTTTGTTTTTAAAAGCCAAATCTTTTAAAAAGTGTATTAGTTTAAAATTGACTATTTGGTTTGGCTCCATCTTTAATGACTTTGTTTTATGATTCTGTTAACATTTCAAAACACTTCCCATCAAACTTTAAAAAACGATTACTCTTATTTTAAGTCTTGCAATTTTTTCTTTATTGTTGCCTTAATGTGATGTGCAGAATGGAAAAGTACAGTCACTCAGTGCTTTGGCAAAGGGGTGTCTATTCTATGCCTAAAAAGCTGTGTTAGCAGGATTCTCCAGCAGCTATAATCTTTTGCAGCTTTATGCTACTTTGAGGAGAGATTTAGTTATCAGCAGCAAAAGAATCTTTTTATATTAATTTTTTTTAGTAGAAGAGAAACTGCAGCAAGAAGAGTTTAATCTACTTAGATGAGATTTGAGAAAAATTAGAAGTTAAATGAAGTTATTTGGTTGTGGTCTTAAAACACCTAATACAGAACCCATCAAGGAACATTTAATCTAATTGGACCACTGGCAAATTTACTTGAAAGCAAACCAGTAAACATTTCAGGGCAAATTTTAAAAGCCTGTGAATGACAAAGCAGTTTGGCTGTGACTCTGTGCTCCACTGCCTGCTAAGCTTTTGCCTGCCCCAAGTTCTTTACAGAAACAAAATTATCTAAAATGCAACAGTTGACATTTCTCCTTTAAAAGTTATGTTTTGTCTCCTATACCTGTTCCTGTTTGCCTTTCTTGGTAATATTGTTTCTCAGGCACATGGCATGTGCCTGTTTTAAGCAGCCAAGCAGTCCTGTGGGAGTCTGGCACTGAAATGTGGTGGAAAAGTTTCGTTTAGTCTCCATCCCACGCAGTGAGCCAAGCCCACGTGGAATTTCTTACAGAAGCAGATTTCTGTGGGTACACTGCATCTTACAGCTGGAGCTTCTCAGAATGTTATGACAGAAATGAATTTTATCACATACAGGCTGCCCAGAAGTACCCAAACATCTCAGAAGCTCTGCTGATTTTTCAAATAGTGTTTTCTAGGAGGCATATTAAAAAATATATTAAATCTGCAACTGCATGTTTTCTTGCAGAATTAATTCATCCTTCCAGTCAGACAGAAATTCAGTGTTTCTGTGTGTTTGAACTTGAGGTGGGATTGTGTGAATGATGGTGAGTTAAGTTAATATCCCCAGTTTAAACAGCCAGAATTTTTTTCCTCTGATGAATTAAGCCATATTCTGTCCTTCTACTGAACAAATCTAATTTTGATACTGGAAAGGAGATGTGCCTCAGTGAAATGATGTCTCTCTGTAAAGCAAACTTAACTACGAATAAATGTATGCAAATAAGATATCATACAAGATACAGAGCAATAAGGATTAAAACAAAACTAACCTTTTGTCAGCAGATGAGTAGCAGGTACTGCAATTGAGATGTGCCTCAGTGAAATGATCTGAATTGGTGTGACACATAGCATTTTGTCTTTAAACACCACACCCTCATGTGGAAGTCAGTTGCAGTTTCATTTTGACTTGACAGTTTAAAAAAAAACCTTTAAAAAATTGTGTTTTCCTGGAAACTCTTCTTGTGTTGGACACGTACACTTCCTACATTCCTCCCTGTTCCAACCAGACTGTGGCTGCTCTTTGGAAGGTCAGGACACTCTTACTGCTTCTCTTAGTTGTTTGTGGTTTTATTCCTGAAAGTCCAAATGTTTTATACATCATCAAGAGGCTTTTATCAAAGCACACATTAAAAAGGTGAAAAGGAGAGCGAGAAGAGGAGGTCCATCTGGGGCTGAGTTACTGCCCCAGACACCATAGGGAGTCACTACATTCTTTCCTCTGGGCACTACTGTGCTTTGATGGATGCCTGTGTAGGGTTTTAAGGGATCCTTATATCCCCTCCTTAAGTAACTTTTTTGGGGATGCAATAGAAAGATGAGATTGCTTTTTGTGAGGTGGGGAAAGGGGTTCTTTTAGTTTGTGAAACCAGAAAGACAGTGAGGAAAATATGTGAAGGCAAGTGGCAACTTGTCAACCAGAGTAAAAGCAGATAGTCCTGCATCATGTGGGAGAGTTCTCAGGGACTTGAATGTTGCCAGTCAATCTCAAAATCAAATTAGTTTGAATTATCCTGGATCAGATAGAAATCTAATGAGCTTCAGTAAATACAATATTGAAGCCAAACAACAGAGATACTAAGCAGAGGTCAGATTTTGGGGGGTTTTGGCACTCTGATGCACCTGCCATGACTGAATTAACCTTCTGTCTGTGCTTCAATTATTTTGAAATATGTGAAAGGAAAGACTCTTAAAAATGGGCAGCTAAGAATGTAATGGGCAGATGTTTTCCATACGCTATATTTTGTTTCAGAATGACAAAGTAGAATGAGCTGGGAGAGGAATTGCAGTCTAAAGGAAGAGTGCCACAATAGTTGTGCATATTTCTGCAGTGTTTTGACCTTGAGTTATCACAGCACTTCAGTGGTGTTTTTCACAGTGGTAGATGTTTGGGCTTCTTCCAGGCCATCTCCTTGCAGGTCATGTCATGGCTTTGAGGCCTGGATCTGTATCTCTTTAAAACAAATGAACCTTTCAGGTCTGAACAGGCTTTGTCTCAATATGGTCTCCAACAAGATGGAATAATCAAGCTAGAGCTGAGAATGCTCCCAGGGAAGTGTGTTACCTGCAGAAGTGTCCAAGAGGTTCTGTGGGCAGGCTGTAGAAAGGCAGTTCATGTAAATCCTGCCTTGCTTATTGCAGTTCCTCAACTCCTTGTAACTTTCCAGGGGTGCAGGGAGGACAGATCCTTCCAGTCAGAGTAGAGAAATAATATTGCCATGTATGTATTCATGTAGGGTCCTGTAGGCTCACAAATAACAAAATTATTTGATAAATGAGAGTGAATACAGAACAGATCTTACTTAACTGAAAACGCCTGTGGCTGTGTGAAAGTGGCATGAAGCAAGGAAAAAAGCATTCCTAAGCTCAGCAACTGCGCTCATTGGCACCAGCTGAGCCCGTGAGCTCCAGCTGGGAATGACAAGCAGCAACATTCAGTGGCAGGATGTCAGTGTCTTTCACAAATGGGCCAGGGGCCTAGGCAGACATTTCAGGAGCTTTTTATTATTTCATTTGGGGAAAAAACCTGTTTTTCTCACTCAGTCTGAAAGTCTTCTCACCTTTTGCATTTCCCACAGCAGAACTGCAAAGCCCTTGCAGCTGCACAGCCCCAGCACTGCCTCTGTCTTTACTGCTTGCAGCCAGTTTGCTTGCAGCTACAGTGTAGTCTTTGCCCTCCACGAACTAGTTGCCTGCAGTGTTATCTGGAGGAGATGAGATTGAACTGCGGAATACAATATGCTAGTGGATAGAAATTACTGCAGGTGGGATGTGCCTGTGTGTGTCCCTTTTCTCCATTAGGAGACTCCCACATTCCAACCATCAGCACCACGCTGCCATCCACCCTACTAAGACCAGTTTCTTCTTGCAGGAGAGTCTGGAACATGTGTTTTCAGTTCCTGTCTAGGAAGCTGTCAGTCACCACAGACCCCTGACCTTTAACAGAGAGAAGTAACCTGCTGGGCTGACAAGTGCAGCAGCCAGTGTGGCAAAAATCATAGGTATTCAGCATTTAGGCAGTACTTTATCTGGCCTTAGTCATCTTAGGCAGAAAATTGAAGACTGAACACTGAAAAATAGATAGATTGCAAGAATTAAAGTGCTATTGGCTTCTGAAAGCAGGCTCTATAGCAGCTTCCTCAAGTACAGGTGGTACTCAAATGTTGCTACATTTAGTAGTCTCTCCACCAGAAAGCACATGTATAGGTTGATTGTGTGATCAGTAATCTTAAGCATGTTATGCCCCTGATAGCAAAGATTAGGCTTCTAATGGGATTGTGATCAACATTTTAAATATTGTCTTTGCCTATGTGAGTGAGTGCCATGAGGAGCTCAAAAGCACAAGTTCGTTAAACTGAAGATGTTTGCCAGCATAGCAGCATTGTGGTCTACAAGTTTTGGACAGGTTGTGCAGTCATATAAATTGAAAACTATTGAAATTTCCATTAGTATGGAAATATGGTTAAAACTGACCTTCTAAAATGTCTACTGTCTCTTCAATTGTGAGTTTTCTTGCAAAACTCCTACCAAAATAACAGGCTTCTCTAACTCTTCCCCCCATCCTCCAGCAATGTCTTTGTATTTTGTAAGTGATGTGAAAATGTCATTTACAAATGAGATATTTATTCCATCCAGGCTGTTTGCATTCCTTCTAAAGCACTGGATGGAGTCTTTCAAAGTCTTGCATTAGACCAGAACTTTTTTTCTGTCTTTTAAGGGTCAAAGTGACATAAAATTTGGTTTAGGTTTTTAGGACTTCAGACTCTAAGCAGTGGAAGGGCCAGGAATCTGCCTTCATTTGCTGTGCTTAGATAGGAACAAGCATAGATGAGATGGAGGTATTCATTTCCCTTCCAGAAATGTGTACAAATGATTTAGAGCATCTAACCAGATGTCTAGCTCTCAGTGAACTCCTCACTGAGTTCAACATGAAAGCTTCTTCTGATTTTTTTCATACAATGTGGTTAAATTTGCCCTTTGTTTTGAAGTAGGGATGTGACTTGAGGATTATTTATAAATCAAGAGATTCCAGAAGGTCAAAATATCTTTTTTGTAAACCTCACTTGAAGATAGCAAATAGCACTTGTGCAATTCTTTACCTCCTGAGGAAAAGGAGAAGAGTCAAATACTCCCTGCCCAGGGGTGACATTTCCCTAGGTAGTATCTTGCAGCTGGGTCATTTGGCATTGGTCACCAGCTTGTTGCAGTTGCCCAAATGAGCCAAGTGTTTGGGATCCAGTTTGGTGGGGTTTTTTTACCAAGTTAATTTATCCTCCTGCCCAAATCTTTTCACTGGGGTTTTTAGCTTGTTAGCATTGTACAGCTCATGGGCCACTCTGTAAGCCCCTCTGGAAACAATGGCTGAATAGCATATTGCAAAAGAGGAAAGTAAACAGCTGGCAGTCTGGCCCTCCAAACAGGCAGTGTTTATCAGAGCAAAATAAATCTCTCTCCTCCTTCCTGGCCATCACAGTGGCTGTTTGTAGCAGGAAGTGGCTCAGCTCAAAGCCAGGTGGTTGTATTGTCCAGACCAGAGTCTCCCAAACCTTGTGAGAACAGCTGCTAGAGAAGTTAAAAAGCTCTATTTGTTTCTGACCTCAGAACAAAACCAAGCTGCTGCAGATCAAGCCTTGAATTAAGTCTCTGCAAAGCTTGTCATCTGCATTGAGATAGCAATAAAAAATTACCTATTGCTACACCCACTGGGTATTTCCCCTAGCCTTATTGTTTGTGGGAGGCTTTGAAAGGAGCATGCTTTGGTACTAAGAAACCTTTAAAGAAAAATACAGTGAGGATTAGGGGTCATAGAAATGTTATTTTAATCAATGGAAGAATCTCCTTTAGGACTGGTACATTAAAGTGGTGGCTTTATGCTTCAAAGGCTTAATAAATATGTCCAAATAACAAAGGTCTCAAGGAATGTTATCAATGGCTTGAAATGCTAGCAGGTTAATTTCAGGTGACAATTTCCACTCAGATCTTTGAAGTGCAATCTAAAGTCATTTGCATGAAGGGGGGAAAATCTGCATAATTTGGCCATAATGTGGTTGGTGTTTCATTCCCATGTAGACCCTTCAGTCTTTATAGGCTGAAGAAGACTTTTTAAGTGTTTTAAATTTGAAATGGCAGCATCTCACCTTGATAGATGTACTGCTGTATCACACTTATTTACTCAGCTGTAATGGAGACAGAAGTAATCAGATTCCATTTCAAGTACTTTCTTGTTCCCTTTTCATAGGAATAGGTGATGGACCTGGAGGGTTTGGATGTTTGGCTTTTCATATTCCCTTTCCCACAAGTCAGCTCCCTTTTGTTTGTTAAGTAATAAGCTGTATTTTGTTTCAGCGTGATTATTCGGAGTATAAACAAAGGGGTAGCTTGCATCTCCTGCATCACAAAAGGAAAGGAGTAGGCTGTCTTGTTATGAAACTTCATTTGATTAGACACTGAGATTTTATACTAAGAACAATTTTTGTGTTGGCCACTTTTTTTAAGGTGCTGGGAACCCGAACTGCAAAGTTGCAATTGTAATGGGCAAAACCAGAAACTCATCAGCATCCAGGTAAGAATTTCTAGGAGATTCAGAATTCCCTGAAACTTGTTCCCTGGAGGAGTCACTACTTGCGAAAATTTTGTTAAGTGAAATGCCATTAATTACCTTGACCAGTTGGATGTGCTCCTGAATTAGAGGGATGTTTTAAACCTCAGCATCTGTCTGTTGTAGCCTGAGCTCCTGTTCTGCTGCCAGATGCTGTTGACCAAGTCCTGCCAACCTTTCCACTGTTACCATCTTTCATTGGCATGCTTCCCACCTCTTTCAATTGCACCAGCTCTAGTGTTTGTGCAGCTGTGTGATGAATTGGATCAGGAAATTTTAGGGGCTTCACTAGCTTTATCTTGGACACATAAATTTTAGACTGCATCAGTTGTTCTACCAACAACCAACATTTCTGGCTTACAGTTTATTTTTTAAGTATAGTATATAAAACAATTAGCATCAGGAAAAATTAAATAATAAATAATAATCCTTAAATAATAAAACCAAAACTTTTCAGAGCTTCCCTGAGTAGAATGGGCACAAGTGGTTATGCCTTAGGTTTTAACTTTTATATTTTTCAAATCCTGTACTGCCCAGTGTAACTCTGAAGTTTCCTGTAGCTCATTAGCTGCTGCTCTCTTATGCTGATACACATAACAAAGCCTCTCCAGCTTGCTCTCCAAGGGCACCCAGACTGTCCTAGGCCCAAAAAGTGTAAACCTTCATCTTGGAGAGGGAGGAAANNNTTGGCATCTAGTTACGCAGGAACCTCTGGACCCCAGAGCATACCTTTCAAATAAATACCTCCTTTATTCCCATATTCCTGTCTAGTCTCTGTTTCTAGGTCGCTATTTAAGGCATCAGTGGCACATCAGAGGCCTGAAGTTACTGAGTAAGTTTTTCATGAAGTTATCTGTAGATATAGGAAGTTAAGTTTGAAACATGGGGTGTTAGTAATGTGAAGTTGTGTAAGCAGAGAGCATTGCACATCTTAAATCAGACCTACTCATTCCATTCCTCTGTGTGTAAATATAATATTTACCTCTTCTTCTTTGACACATGTTGTTCAACTCTTATTACCAAATTAGAATTGCAAATTTTTGCAAAAACTTATGCAAGTAATGAATAAAATGGTCCATATTTGGTGCTATTAAAATCACACAGCTTGTAATGCAAAAGAATTGAAACATAAACTGGACTTTAGCCCAAATCCCGTGGATTATCTGAAGTTTTTAGGTTTTGCTAGGTTCCACCAAGAAGCAATCAGTAACTTGCATACAGCACACAGGAAGGTTTGCCTGGAAGTTGTGCAGACAGTGGTAGCTGTTGAGCTCTTAGAAGCTGAATTGAGGGGATTATGTGACACTCCACTTGCTAGAACTAGACACTGAATTCAGAGACCTGGGGCATCACCTCTGGTTCTGTGTGACTAACAACTGACCTTAAATATTCTGAAGGAATGTAAACATGGGGATTTTTTTTCCCTAAGCTGTAGGCAAGCCTGATAAACTTGTTTTGAGAACAAAACAGAAAAGCAGAGGGGAGGAACTGACTGGGTGATACAGAAGCATGTGCACAGGAGTGACAGCAGCAGGAGTTTCTCAGTCACAGTGCATTAGGTGCCATTAAATACATTTTCACTTGTTGACTGGTGGTCAAGAAGTGTTGAAGCCACACTGTGTGGCCAGGATGGTGCAGGTGGTACAGGTAAATCTCATCATTGGCTTTATGCAAGACTGGATAGAAGACTTGCATATCCTTATGCAAGAGGATAGAAAATTGAAAACGTGGAAAGAGGGGACGAAGGGAGGCTCAGAGTTAATTGTGCTTTTTGTCTTGATCAGGTACAAGCAGCACAGTATGATTATAGTTCCCATGGACAGCCCAGGGCTGAAGCTGATCAGACCCCTCTCAGTGTTTGGCTACATGGGTAGGTGATCATATTTACCAGCTATATGTGTATTAATTTATTAGCAGTCTCAGAAGCTGCAGTTATACTACTAAATATTGTGTATGAAATAGATTAGTGAAATGCATGTATAGAAGAAGGGTTAGGAACTGGAGGCCTGTATTTTTATCCTCTGTTGTTTCACCCTGCTGCTCTGTTTTCTGTCTCTGCAGATGAGATCCATGGAGGGCATTTTGAGATACACTTCAGTGATGTGCGAGTACCTGTCTCTAATATAATACTGGGTGAGTAACTCCTTTTTAATATGTACAGCAGTGAACCAAGCTTTAGGAAAAGTGGTTTGTGTCATGATAAGTTATTGTAAACAGCTCTGGTCAGTTGAGGGAGCCCACTCTTCCTTTAGCAGCCTACCTGCTGCTTGAACATGCCTTGTTTAGAGCAGAAAGAAGGCAGGGCAGCTGTGGCTGTCACGAAAATATCACTGCCCTGAAGCAGAGCAAAGCAAAAGCTGTCACTTTCTGGCATTCACTGGTGTTCTTCCCCCAAGACCAGCTCTCACAGACTTTACAGACCTTTAGAAAAAATGTTCTCCTGCACTCCATGGCCGGTTCGTGGCAGAAATGAAAAAGAAATAATAAGCAGGCCATAATTGGGATCCCTTGCAGGGAGAACTGTGTTCTACTTTTCTCACTTAGTATAAATCCTGTTTTCTTCTATTTCTCCTTTGTTTTTTTTATTTTTCTCAGAGAGCTTTGTCTCTTGAGTAGCCCTAGGATCTGTGAACCTCAAAGTCTTCCCCCAAACACTCATTCCAAACCCCATAGTTACATTTTTCAGTGTAAGAATAACAAAATTTAAATTTAATCAGGTAAGTCAAACCCCCTCAGAAACCATTTTGGGATGTGCTTAATGATCTAAGTATTATTAATAGTGTGTCAATATAGATTTGGTTGGAGTAAACAAGAAACAGTTCTGCAAAATAAGCTTTAAAGCAACTTATAGCTCTGGTGCTGTGGGGCATTGAGATGTTGGACCCTTTCAAGTAGGAATCACAGAGTCTGCAGTGCCTGTTTTTCTTTCCAACCAGGCGAGGGCAGGGGGTTTGAGATAGCTCAAGGCCGGCTGGGGCCGGGCCGGATCCATCACTGCATGCGGTCCCTGGGGGCAGCCGAAGCTGCGCTGGAGATCCTGTGCCAGCGCGCGGCTCAGCGCCAGACCTTCGGCAAGAAACTCTATCAGCACGTGAGCACCTTCCCTCTCTGCCTCTGTTCATGCAGACTTTGACCTTTGTTTTGCCCACATGCAGCCTTGTGGTTCTGATAATGGACACTAACCTTGAATTCCTGTTCATAAAGCTTTGGGTGGCAAAGGAAATAAAAACCCACATTGCAGGACATTTTCACCATAACCTATGGCATCTTTTTTCCCCCCTTGCAATGTGCAATGAATTGGATATCCTTTGCTGGATTTGAATATTCATTTTGTCACTGTGTGTTCTGTGCTTTCCCTGATCAATTGGGGTAGGTATTTTTTCAGCTTATATTTCTGCAGTTACAATCCAGATTTACCATTTTTGCTTATCCATTCTGTCACCTGGATGTCTCAATTCACAATCACTGGAGACACTCAACAGTTTAAATTTCACTGAAAATTTTGAAGTTTATGAGAGTACAGACCACATCAAGGGCATACTGGAGATCCTTGCTGTTATCTTCCTCTGGAATTGAAATACTGTTTCATGAGCAAGAACTTGCTAAAACAATAAAAATATGACAGTCTGCTTTATATAGGAACCATCAGACTTTGGTAGTTGGTCTGTCACATTTCAAGTGTTCCTCAGTCTTACCCAACAGCTAGGATGACTTTATTGGAAAAAACAAGTAAAAGTGATGGAAAGAGGAAATCGAATTAGCATCTGGCACAGATTGTAGCAAATTGTTTGTGCAGATCCAGAGAGAGCAACTGGACGTGACTGGAAAATAGATATGTAATTGCCAAACTTCCGTTCACCTCCATAACCTAGAATTAGTAAGAACTGGATGAGGCATACTCTCGTTCTCAGAAGCTTGTTGAAGTAACAGTGATGTTTGTTGAAGCCACAGGCATGACCTGGAGGCAGCTGCAGAGCCCACGTGGGTTCTTCACTGCGAGGATGGCTACGGACAGGGTGAGGCTTTAGTACCAGGGTGCCTGTCCCTGTCTAGGCCCTCATCAATGACCCCAGGAGCTGCTGAGATAACTGAACACTCCACCCAGGTTCAGACCACCTTTGCTAGCACCAGCCAAGCTGAGCCTCCAGACTTTGCACAGAAGCAAGTGCTGCACATTTGGTTGATGTCCTGTGCCTGCCGAAGCTACAAAATCCACAGCCCCAGAAGTGTGTCCCGAGGCTCAGGCTCTAAACAGCTTTTGCACTGACAAGCATCACACATTTGTTTCTCCTGTGGTATGTTGGCTGCAGGGGGGAATTAGCCAGGAAGAGCAGGGAACGGCTGCCAAGATCATAACTTCATCTTGAATCCAGGGAGTTACTAATTTATCATGAGGCAGAGATGCAGCAGGCACCACCGGCTGTAAGGGATCCTCGCTGTGTGACACACCACCCTCACAAGTTTAAGCAAAACAAGGGATTCCTTTCCCCTTTCACCCTCTATTTTTGTATACTGGGGCTTATTACGTGGAGAGGGCTGTAAGGGATGATAATAGGTAAAGGAAAGCAGGGAGGAAAAAGCAGGCATGGAAGGACTTCAGGAAAATGGCCAGCATGCAGTGGGGTCTGAGCAGGTGCCAGAATCCACAGTTTTTCCCTTTTTCTTCTTTCCTGGCAGGAAAAGAATTGCTCTCTCTTTAGTATTTCTGTCAGTAAAAAATATTCTTTATTATGCCTCAGATATGCTTTAATTTGCACACGAGTGGCTCTAGGTTGCCTGAGCGTGCACGTGCTGAGGAAGAGGGGCAGCTTCACGTCTGCTCAGAGGCAGTAATGTCCTGATGTTGGCTTTGCTTCTGCAGGAAGTCGTTGCCCACTGGATTGCAGAATGCCGCCTTAGCATAGAACAGGCTCGCCTGCTCACACTGCAAACAGCCTGCAAGATTGACATGCTGGGCAACAGAAGAGCAAGGAAAGAGGTAAATTTAATTTTTTGGTAGCTAGGACTTGGGGGGTGCAATTCCTGTGAATTCAGCTGGTTAAAATACAAGCTAAAACATAAACATTATTGTTCTAATTGTGGGGTATAAATCTGTGGTGAAAACAGCCTTAAGATATGCTTTTATTGACAGAAGATGGGGGAGTGATCTCAGAAATGCAAATGAATCTGCTCATGCATTGCTTGCTTGTCTCAACACAGTAAGATAGTTTGGGGTGACTGGAAGCAGTTTTATCATACCCAGGGAACGGGAACAGCAGAGCTCTCATCCAATCCCGAGAGGAAGGAATGTACTGAGAAATGCCAATATTCAGCAGAAGTGTTGGGTAAATATTTTCACTTGCTAATGAAACTATTACTGATAATGTGAGGTCTCTTTTAACTGCAGGTAGCCATGACAAAAGTGGTTGTTCCACGAGCTGTGCTTAAAGTGATTGACTGTGCAATTCAAGTGTGTGGTGGAGCTGGAGTTTCTCAGGATTTTCCTTTGGCGTTTATGTGAGTAAAGGGAGATTTTCTGTGGATTCTAAGCATTCCTTTTACAATAATTTATAGCACAGTACATGCTGTTTCATCTCAGCATGAAATAATAGTGCATGTCCCTTTAAACTATAAAATTTAAAACAATTGTTTTCACAGTGCAATTAGCCTTACAAAAAATAAAAGCTGGAACTAAAATAGTTCTTATCAGCAGTAAAGAGGATGTGCTTCTAAAGCTTAATGTTATCCCTTATGGCCTTGGGGAGAAGTGAAACCTCTGAATTCCCAGCCCGCCCATCTCAATCCTATGAGGAAGATTTTGCTGCAGTATCTCCCATGTGATAGCACTTTTCAAAGCAAGGAGTGTCAGAAGGGCAGCTGTGGCAGAAACAGTGCTGAGAGCTCCTGTGTGAGCCTGTGTGGCTGCTGTGGCAGGTCAGGAACCTGGCCCTAACTCGGCTCTCCCCTCACAGGTTTGCCTATATCCGCACCTTGCGCCTGGCAGATGGGCCTGATGAAGTTCATCTCTCAACAATTGCAAGGTGGGAGCTCCTTGATCAGTCAAAGAAGCTCACTGCAAAAATCTAATGTCAGCATAAAGCCTGCTCAAATGGAGGGAAGATTTAGGAAAGTTTTAGTGTAATAATGCTATCTAAAGTAAAACTGGATGATTAAAAAAATTGATTCTAACTGGAAGCAATTCTTCTATCACTCTTTATTTACACTTAATACACTTAATAATTATGGGCTTGCTTTTAATAATTTGCAGAATGCCATGTAAATAACATATTGGGGTTGTTTATAATACTAAATAAAATCTATTTTCTAACAGGCCTGAAGTGCTTTATTTGTTCTGAATCAAAGCCTTTTATCTTTTTATTATAGACAAAGCAGTTTTGAGTCAGAAGGCCCAGACAATTTAATTTATTGCAAGCTAGGCTAAACTTTTAATTTTGTTAAATGACAAACACTGGAGCTAGTATCTTGCTTTTTCTTTTCCAAAGCTCAGCTGCAGTCCTTCCCCCAGCTCCCCTCAAGTGAGGCTCAGGGCAGCACAGGAGCCTGAGGTCACGTGTAGCAGTTTGTCTGCTACTGCTTATTAATCTGCAGCGCTTCTCCAAATGGATCTCCTCCCATTTTTCCTTATAGATTTTCCTTTTGTCTTCCCTTGCATCCTTCTTCCTGTTTTTCCTTTTGTGCACCCTCACAAGCCTCTTCCTGTCTCCTGGTGCCGGTCCTACCCTTTCTTAAATAGACCTAAGCTCAGGTGGCACCTTTCTCCCTAAGGAGTTGATGTTTTGGCTGGCAGCAGCAGCAGTTCATGGCTGCTGCCATTTATGGCAGACAGGCTCTGCCATTTATGCCCAATATGCCTCCATAAAGTTCTCGAAGGTCAGAGTTGCTCGGTTCTGCTCCTGTACCAATCCCCTTTGACCTGAGTTACTTCAAGAGAACTTGCCAGTGCAGGAACAGAACCAGGCAGATCACAGCACACTGCACCACAGCACACTGCACCGTTGGTAGCTCTACTCCTGGCGTTAGGATAACCACTTTTCAACTTACACAAGGCTGGTAAGTTAAGGGCAATTCAGTTTAGGACACAAGTGTTTACTGTTTGCAGGAACAAACAAGCCCCCTCCAAGCTCCTTCCTGTGTGAGCCTGAGGAGAACACACTCTGCTTGGCTCAGCCTTCCAGCTGAGGCTGGGGTCAGTTCTGTTCTGGGGCCCAGGGCCGAGCGCTCACCTGAAGGGTGTCCACATACAGCTGCTGTGGTCACCTGGGGGGCAGCGCAGCAGAATACCTAGAACTGGAAACATTCCATGAAGTTTCTTACCTCATTACACTTAAAACCAGATTATAACCTCTTTTGAGAAAGCAGTGATTCTTGCTTACATTTCCATCTACCTTAGTTTCCTCTTGCTTCCTGCCAAGAATGTTTTCTAGGAAGTTGAGAGTATCAGCAGGTCAGTGGCTGAAATGCACTTCAAAAACAAAACCACCTGCACTGTATTATATGTGTTTTGGAGTTCTGCTCCAAACTGTCAAAACCTACACAATGTGTTCTTCCAACCAAGAATGCCCAGAGCTCTCTGACTGCCCTCATTTCCCACACTTTCAAAGAACAGCTACACAAGAACACCACCTTTAGCTCATTAACAAGGCTCTTAATTCCCTTTATTTTAAAATTTTATGTACATATGAATGATCTGTATAATGTACACTCAATATAGAAAGTTTTTATATACTGGATAATGTATAGAACATTTCACAATTACACTAATTTCTTACATAACATGTCAACTTTTTAAGGTTTTTTTGCTGAAGCTTTGTCAATTTGGTCAAGCCAGTTATACATACAAATGTCTAATGCTGTTTGATCCGAGGAAGAAGATAATGTTAATGATTAAGGACATGAGTGAACTGGTGCAGGGACAAACCCTTTCAGGTCATGTTCAATGGGAGTGATCATATCAGACTGAAAAAAGAAGGGATGCCCTTTCAGCAGGGTTGGTGAGGTCAAAGTTATTTTAGCCCAATTCCTCTAGACTGTAGCTCAACTCCAGTCATGCTAATTAATAAAATATAAAAACTAGGAAAGTTTGATTCACAGTCTTGTAAACAAATATAAAGGAACAAAATGTGCTTATGTACAACAAGAAAAAATTCTTGTGTACCCATTTCAGCTGATCCACAGAGTGCTTTCTTGTGTTACAGTGTGGTAGTTAGAATCACTGACTTTTCCTAGAAAAAAAAAGTCATAGAAAAAAGGAATAACACTGTCAATAAACACCTGGCAAGGCAGTAAGTTCACTTCAATGTATTGGAGGAAAGTGCTGTTCCTCATCACTGGCCAGTCTGCCTTTGTCTCTTCCACAAGGATTTCCAGTCCTTAGCTGACATCTCCCACTTCATTGTCTACCGGGGGTGGTACGTTGGGCATTACGGATGACGTCGTCCCTGCAGTGAGGTAACCAGCAACTCCAGGGCCTTTGGGGAAGAAAACAAACACTGGGGATTAGTTTTCCTTCTACTGGCTGCCTGAACAGCTTTATTCCCTCTGGTATCCCTTAGATACATCATCTAAGTCAACCAGACACCTTACACAAGAAGATATTTTCTTTAGATTCTTTGAAATATAGGAACATCAGAAACTAAGACTTCTTAGTCTACCAAGTGGAATAGCATGTGGGGGCCGTTTTTGCTCAGTGTTTTTTATTCTGATATGCTAATAAGTTACAGAACACCCCCACCCACCTGCATTACCCATCTCACCTTCCATCACAGAATCAGCAGTAAAGAGTTCCTTAGCTAAAGAAAGGCCCTGCCATGGAATTAAAGTGAGTTCAGGCATGTGTTCCACTACTGGGCTCCTTGTGTATCTTTTCAGTGTCGTAAAGCTTTTTCCCAGCTGCGCAGTTCCAGGAAGCACAAAGGGCTGCCCCATGAAGAAGCAGAACTGCCTAAAGCTTGTCTAGCTAGCATTTTGTGCCTTCAGTTGGAAAAAAGTGACAGCATTCTTGGGATACACGAATTCTGTACTGGAGATGCAGGACTCATACCATTACTAAGTCTCCATGTTGATTACTATAGGGGCAACCAGTTTTGCCCTGCAGACAAAGCCCCTCTCCCTCAAAGCCTGCAATTAAAAATTTAGTCATATAGAAACTTTCAACAAATGCAATACAAACATATGCTGCAGAATGAGTTGTTTTAACAGTAATTTTTATCAGATTAGTGACTAGAAAACTGATCATTCACAACACATTCCTGCACCAATAGAGTAATTGACTTGGTGTTACACCTCCAGCCTACCCTGCTGATATTCAACTTACTAAGTTCTGCTGGGTCCTGTACTCTTCCCCTTTAAGCCACTCCTCACTGAGTTCTCCCAAATTTACTATTCCTTCCTGCCCCACCCTCCTTTCTCACACTACAGCCCAGAGCGAGAACATCAGAGCGTGGTTTGTCTCCCTGCGAACAGCACCACACTATACTGCGAGGCAGAGAGCAAAGCAAGCAGTGCCTTTGGCAATAAAAAGCTCTCTGGCTGCAGGAGGGGACCTCTCTTTGCCAGCCCCTCAGTGGAACCTGCCAAGTGTCACACATCCTAGTGAAGAAGTTCCCCATAGTTATCTTGTGCCTCATGCTTTTCCATTCTGGAGGATTCCTAATGTAGTTCCAAAGCTGAGCTCCTGGCAAGTACCAGCCAGCGCAGTTGGCACTGGAGTGCTCCTGTGTGCTCAAGGAAGGCAAGTGTATCAGTGTAGGGCAGTTTGGGACCACACATTTGTACAGCTCTAGGACATGCATGTGTTACTCGGAATGCAGCGAGCGCAGCGGGCGTTCTGCGAGGTGGTATCTACCTGCTTTAGAGAGCTACACAGAAGTTAGCAAGCTGCCTGACACAGCAGATCTAAAGCCCACTTCTCAGGTGAAGGGGACTGCTGCCAGTTAGAAGGGAAGGAGAAGAGACACCTGAGGGAAGAGAAATAAGCAAGGGAAGTTTCAAGGGAAGTGCAAATAGCAAAGCAATTTGAAGCAAGACATAAGGCAGAATACAAGATAAGAGAGGTTAAAAGTAAAGCTTGGTTTCCATCTAAACTTTGCATTTGTACAGCACCTTCATTCTACATTGGCAAGCACTTAAACATTAGGCAATTTAAAAGCAGCACAGGCCTTAAGGCAATTGGAAAACTCTTTTGCCCCCATTCTCAAGCCTGACCACCTCTGGTATAGTTTCAGTAATCAGTCAGCATTTTCTTCCTATTTCTGTATTTATAGTATTTATGAAATACCAAGGAAATTCAGTACAAACTGAATCAGTTCCAGTGTTCTTTGTCAAAGTGGCATTAAACAGTACAAAACCAGAAAACTCCTGTTCAGAGCTAAAGCAGAGTCCTGTGTGAAAAAATCCATCAAGTGTTGCAATACATACTCTCAAAATATAAGCAACTACTTCTGGAATGTGTAATTCCTGCCTTGAAAGGCTCTTGCTTCATTTTCTCAAAATACATGCTAGTATTTTGCAAGAAAAACTTTGGCCATCTGATTTAGACCTCATTAGTTCAGTTATGCTCTGAAGTTTTACCAAGACTCCTATATTGGGTTAGATGAGAAAGTTCCACGTGGCACATGATGTGTCCACACTGGCTTGTCACAAAGGACTTTTAAACCTCACCTGTGAGGCAAAGCTTTTAAGACCAAGTGTTTTTTCAGCTGATGGCTACTGAGGAGTCAAAAGTTTGCATCATGTGTTGCTTTACACAAAGTTTGCTGCAATGTAATTATTTCCTACATCTGAATATATTTTATGTGATAATGATGTTTTGGAATGTTATACTTGTGTCTGTCAAGTGCTGCATGAGCAAAGGGAGAACCAGGACTTGATTTGCTGTGACATAACTGATCTGGGATTATGTATGCACTGTGCAAGGAAGTTCCTGTCAGCTGCAAACTTAGTGTGCACACAGTGTGCAGCACACACAGCTAAAATGCTCTTCTTCACTGCCAGGGGGACTGAGGTGGCACCTCTGGGGTGCCATTTCAATCTCAGTGGCACCAGCAGGGGACCCACCCAAGGTGCACCACTGCTGCAGTGAAGTATATGCTGCAAGCTCCACAGACAGGCACAAGGCCACCCTGGCAAGGCCACTGATTCTGGCTGGAACACAGCCTCAAACTCTAACATATTAACATTCCAACTCTTCCAACAGTACAACTACCTGCCTAACACTAAAGCAGTGTTAATTCACACAGCCAGCTAATACAGACTGAGTGATTCTGAAGACAGTTTACACATCCCTCCAACTGTGGAAAAACTTGTGTTCTAGAACTGAAGTAGACTGATCCTCAGAAAGCATGGAAAACTACTGTCATTCATCAGTTTCAATTAAATCTCTGCTTTATCACTATAGAGTACTTGCAAGTCTTGCCAGTGTTTGGATTCTATTGCTAAATACAGAGAGCAAAGACTGTGCAGGGAAATACATTCTCAACCAGCAAGAATTTTACCTTTTAATAACCATTTTAAAAACTTACTGTAATTTTACAGCACTGAATGTTCAGACCATGTGATAGAACTAGATCCTGGGGGTAAACAGTATCTCCAGAGTCCAGTGTGACAATTAAGTAACAATTCAGCACAATTCAGGACATAAACAGGAAAGAGTTGCTAACCTGTGAGGTATCCTGATGTTTGTGTATCAGAAATGAACAAGTCGTGTTTCTGATCCTTGAAGGCACTCCACACAGAAGAACGGGACAGAATTTCATTTACCTACAGTATTTCAAGAGATTAACACAGTGAGCAAGCACCATTTGTCCTGTTCTAGGCAAGCAAACTCATTTTCTAGAGCCAAACTATTCTGAAGGGGTTACACCAAAGACACGGCAGTGGTTCAGGCTGTGATATGGAATTCACACACACTTCCAGGGGGACTTGCTTTTCCAAATGAATTGTGCAGCTGAACACAATGCTCAAAAAAGTCATTTAGTAGCTTGACTTTGTCCCTCGTTCCCCAGAAAGGTGACAAGGAAATGCAACTCTGCAAGCAGCCCCTTGCCATACAGAGACAGGACTTTTCCTGTACTATAGCAATATAGGGACTACTTGGAAGAAAGACATATTCTCAGTTTCCTCCCCTTGAGAAAGCTTTCAACAGAAGGGTAAGAGAAAGGCATCAAGAACTAGCACCGTTACTGAGACAAATTGACCAACTTCAATATACACCCATAAAGCTGCTGCAGTTATGTATTTATTCAGAAAACAAAAAAGCAATTTGTGTTAATTACACAAGTTCTGAAGAGTTGTCAGTTAAAGCTATCCATCTTATAGAACATTTCTGCCCTTGGGATTTGTCTTTTTTGTTAGTGCTCTTCACATGCATTGAACCAATGACTTCTCCACAAGCAAGAGATTAAGATATTAATCCAAACTATTTCCAGAGATTAATCCAAACTAAAATCATTTTGTAGTTGCAGAATGTTAATACTTTAGGTGGAATAATGCACATGACAGCCAGAAGATTAAATGAGGGATGTTCAGAGTTTGATCTAACAAGTATCAAAGCCCAGATAACCACTTATCAGTACTCACCTGTTCCCCATACTGCAGGCTGCGAGACATGGATTTCAGAGTTTTGACAATCTGAGCTTTTGTTGCAGATGGGCTTTCCAGGGTCTCAAGACCAACACCTTCAAGCAGCTTTAGAAGATAAGGGACCAAATCTGCTTTCAAAGCCTGCAAACATACCCAAATGAGTTGTCTGAACACGGATCAGGAAGTTCCATACAGATGTTTTATACTACTAGCATTAGTGTGAACCAAAGTGCCAACAGCGATTACTACAAATGCCAAGACGAGTCCATTTCTCTTGAGCTGTATGAATACAGACAAGAGAAAGCAAAGATACTGTCCAGCAGTTCTGCTCTATTTAGATGTAAAGTCAGTTGAATTAGTTGGCATTCCACTACACTTTCTCAGTGGACACAACACTATTCTGTGCATTAAACTTCAATGCTCAGGTAACATCCTTGAACAGGTCTGCATTTTAGATAAAAACTTTTCCAACAAAAAAAGTGCATTAGTTAAGTGTCCAGGAGGCTTCCCAGATATACCCAAATATAAAAATACCACATTTTTACAGTCTGAGAACATACTACTTACTTGGGCTACTAAGTCAGTTTGTTCCTTCTGAAACATTCGATTGAGTGCTTCACAGGCTATCCCAACTATATCTGATCTCTTTTTCATTCCATTCATGAGAGGGCCAATGGTCTCCAGTGATGCCATTGCTCTGACACAAAGCTGTAGAGAGACAAACATCCCAAGGGCTTTATTTTATGCCAAGATTAATGGTTATTGCAGACACGATGGCAGAATGATTTTTTGCTTTTTCTTTTATACCTCTCTTACATACTCTTTTATAGTTTTATGTATTCTTAGTGCTTTTAGCCTACATACTTGTATTTTTCCAAGTCTAATAACTTAGCTGAGACCCACTGTACCTTAAACCAGGAGACCAAACAGTCTGGAAGCCCCAGACACCAAAGCCCTCTCCAAAACATATTTTTATAAACTAAGATAGGCCCACTGAGGGAAGAAGGTTCCTCAGAACAGAGGGGTTCAGTCGAGCATCTCACTGGGGAATCTTTGATAAATATGTTAATTTTTCAAGGCCTATAACCATGTATATTTTGGTGTGACAGGGTGCATGCATTTTCGAGGCATTCCATCTGGACGAAGCGCTGTACCCAAGGATCCTGAAATAAAACCCAAGGTAAAAAACCCTCTTCCCCATAAACTGTGTTTTGGTTTTAGTTTTAAGACCAGGGAAAGGCAACAACATTTTCAGCCAACATAGATTTCTCAGTGTTTAATCTATCAATTCTCCATTAGTTAGCTATAGGCCCCTGCCCACTTGTTACATAGTATTTATAATCAGAATAATGCCCTTTTAGGAACACTGCTAAACAATACAAATAACTCCAGCTATGCCTTTCTCCCCTCAAGCACTTAGATGACTTAGTACCTCATTGTCTGACAATATGTGCATGACACGAATGGCACTTTTAGGAATGGCATTGTTCTTGTGATTCATAGCCTGGATTATCTTGTGAAGATGACCAAGAGGAGGAACTTGATCAGCTAGCTGAGGCTGGGCACTGAACAGGCACACAGTTGCTGTGGTAATGGTTTCTAAAGTTTCCCCCTGCAGAAAATGAAAAATCAACAGAAAGTATAACTCAGTAAAGCCTTGTGTATCATCGTAATAACAATATTTCTCACTTGCTCTACATTATAGATTTTTTTCCCTAATGCTTTCATGTCACTTTGCCCTCAAACTGTTAAAATAACAAGTTAAGAACATGATTATCAGCTCCAATAGTAGCAAACATTCACTAGTTCCACAAAGACAGATCACACAGGAATTTCTAAGCACTATTTCCAGCATCCTGAGAATCCAGTATCTGGCTAAGCTGCTGGGTGGAAGCAGGACAGCATGGATGCTCAGCTGACCACCTGAATTCCTAAAGGGTTCTGCAGTCTGTGCAGAAGCACTTGTCATGCCTTGTGTTTTCTGCATGCCTCTACAAACTGCTATCACATCTTAATAATAAAGATGCCTGTTTTATTCAACATACAAGTTAGTTTCCATCCTGCAATTCTAACCCAGAATCTGTCTGAACACTGTTTAAAAATTAATTTTCAAACTGTAACACATTTGCTGTACTTATTACACCGTTGGGTGGAAGCCTTCTGTAGGTCACATAATTTACATCAGAGTGGGAAGTTAGTGTCGCAGAAGGACAACAGAAGTCTCAAAAGCAGAAAATTTTTAGATGGTGTAGAACAAGTGCCATTTTTTTAGGTTGGTCAGTCATAGAATAATTAAAAGATACTTCATTTGTTAAGCCTCATCTCTAGCATAAATAAGTCTCTAAGACTTAAGTGAAGTTAATTCTATGGCTTCAGGGACTTTAAAAACCTTGACTCATGTTCAGAGGTTGCCTAAACATATCAACACGCTTTTACAGAGAATCAGAAAGCAGACAGAAAACCCCATTCAAGACCAGTTAATCAGACAGTAAAAGACTAAAAACTTAAAAATGCTAAACAAATTCAAAGCATAGAACCAGAAAAAAATCATCTTACACGGGGGTTATTTTTCTCCAGTAGTTCAGTAAACTTTTCCAGCAGTGCAATGAGAAATTCTCTTGGTTTCCGTAAAACCCAGGCCGGCTGGGCAATAAAAATCCTGAGGAAGACTCCCCCCACTGAAAGTTCACCTTCTGCCTCACCATACACCACAGCAAAGTCTTCAGGCAGCTGTAGAATTGTAAAGTAGAAGTTATTGACAAGGGTATTTGTGAGAGCTAAAACTGTTTCTCTAAGTGGTCTGGGTCACTAACTGTTCTCTGAAACAGAGCGTGCCAAGACCAATAAACCCTTCATCTTGAAAGAACATGAGGTAAGAAGTGACAGTAAAAAGAACAGTGCAGTGCAGGCAGTACCACTACAGTGAACTTTTCTTTCAAAGAACACAAGTAACTGAACCTACACCTGCAAGAGTGGCAAACCCGAGTTCAAGAGAAGTACCAGCAACAAGGCTGATGACACAAGAGCCCTTTTCCTCCTTTCTTGCAGGCTTCCAGGAAAGGTTTCTCACCATCTAACTAAGGAAGTTTCCAATTTTCATCTGGATCAAAATAGCCATCATGATGTGTTTAGAAACTGGTTTCTAAATGTTGAACTAGACCACTGTTGGGAGGAAGTCATGTCTAGCTTTTCACAGACACTGGAACCCATTAATGAGCCTGATGTGAGGAAATGGCTCAGGACTCAAATATTTTTTGAGACTCAGTGACTTACTAAAGTTACCTCACATTTACCCACAGCAAGTTTACTATCACTGTGTAGTGACAGGACTTCTTCCAGCAAACCAGTATTTTCCTTAGTTGCTGATTTTTTATGTGTTCTAGAATGACCTGAACTATTAGAACATTCATAGTATGCTGACAGGAGTTTTACCAGTAAGTGCCTAATTTCAAGGTGCAAGTAGTAACAAAAGCATTGATTCAACATTAAACCAGTTGTTTTCAGTTATGAACAGTTATGTCCACAGCACAGCAGTGAATTCCTGTTAGTACTTTCAGAGAAAAGCCTGTCAGAGTCACATACATGCATCTATTATCACGTGGCTTACAGTCTCCCTGGACACACTCAAAGCAGAAACAGTACACTTTTACCTTCCAGTTAGTGTCAGGGTTGTCCCTCTGAAGTTTAAAGTGCCTTTAAAAAGAAAGTAAGTTTTAATGAGCAGGAAAAGAAAGCAGTTGTCTTCCCTACTTGATACCTCAGCCTCCCTCCATCACTGTGAAGCAGTTCCAGCTTCCAAGCCCCATTCTCCCCACATTGGATCCCTCCAAATATTACAGCAGTAAGAAAATACCTGGACTGTGCACAAACTGCACCCACATCACTCAGTTACAGGTACAGTACACAAACCATGAGTAAGTTTGTTTCACTGAATTCTGGCTTGCAAGAATTCTACTTTTTACAGGCTGAGCTGTGTCTCAGTTCTTGTACAGCAACTCTAGTTTAGTGCCACTAAGAGAGTGTCTCAGTTAAAAATAACTGAGTTAGTAGGTTTCCACATACTCAAGCATCATTTCTCGAACTGTTGTTGATACTCTCTCCCTGGAGCTGTCATTCCAAATTAATTCTGGATTTTCATGAGTTCCCTCAAAGATATGAACAGCAGCTTCAGGGTTGTCTCTCATGGCATCCATGAAGACTCCAGGTAAAAATTTCATTAGTGTAATTCTAACCTAGAAAGGATGAACATGAGTGACATTTAGTGTATCATAAGACAAACTAACTGACAGGACAAACTGACTAGGAAATAAAAATTCCACAATGTCCAATTGTCTGTAATGCTAGAACTGTCAACTGCTAGACCATAACACCTCAAAATAAAATACTGCCATCACTTCAAATAGCAGTAGGCACTGACACTGAAATCTAGGTCTCTACTGGTAAAGTCATTATAAATGGAAACCAAACTGCTTATGCAAGTTACTGTACACACAGCAACTTCTAAAAGTCTGCTCACAGATTAAAAGTTAATTTATTTTGAAAAAGCCTGATTGCTCTTCACATGCATATTTCAGACACAGAAGAGGATTTTTTTGCTCATCTTTAGAGAGATGCAGGTAATACCAAGAAAGAGTTCCAACAGGAGCTGTTAAGATTCTTATTCTTACCTTTGGACCCACCAGCTTATCTGCAGTCATTTTGGCAAAAAGTTCTGCCGTTTGGGCTCGGACCTGTGGATGAGTTGAGTTGCAAAACATATCTAATAAGTAGATTAAAGCACCTGTAACAAAGAGATAGGAAGCATTCATTTTTTTTTTTTCTGGTCACATGTAGTAAAACTTTTTCAATTCCACACTAATTATTCTAAAGGGAAGAGCGGCCAATCCATGCACTTTAAGTCCACTGCTGCAGAAACATTTGCTTTCAGTGTAGTACTGTACCTTTTGCCATGGCCTCTTTAATTATTTTTGTGCTAGATGTCAAAGCATACAAAGTTTCCAGGACAAGCTGCCGACCTGTCAAAAAAAAAAGCATTCATTATGAACTTGTGTCACAGAGAATGAGTAGAGTAAAGATAAATGTAACTGATCTCAACAGAAAACTGTATCAAAAGTGCAATAAAGCTTAGGACAATTACAAGCTTAGGGATTTCTGGCTAAACTACATTAGTTAAGGAATGTCAAATCAATCACATATTCTAGTACAGCATAACTTCTTAATTAGATGCTAATTAGCTAAACTCCCAGGAATAATTTGTCAATGGAACACTACACAATTCAGAAGTAATCAGAGTATCTGCAATTCATATGTTCATTTAAGACAAAAAACTGGTCACACACAACATTTTTGTAAATCATCCTTGTCAGCTTTGGATATTATAGTCACTAGTGTTTAAATCAGTAGACAGAACAGAAGTGACTTAGCTGCATATCACAGGACCTGTGTGATGACAGAGCTGGTCTAAATTTTGCATTTGTTAAAAAAAAAACCCTATTTCTAGCCCTGCTTCCTGTCATCTTTTAAAAAAAAAGTGATTCCTGTTTGGTAGCTCTGCTTTTCTTATCTGACAGGGGAGTAACTGATACGTGAAGAGTGTTATTCACTAGAACTGGGCATAGAAACACCATGTTTCACTGAGGATGTATTGCAGTACTGTTTTCACTGCTCTCAATAGCTGAGCAGTTGGAATGGAGCACAGCAACAGATGGGAAACCTGAGGAAAGCTTTGTTCTGATATATAGGTGTTTTTACTGCAGTTTCTTCATAACCCAGCTCTCTATCCTATAAGATAGATATCCTATAAGATAGAGATCTATTTTTTTAAGCTAAAACTCAGTGCTAAGCTCAGCCAGCTGCATTCTTATAAATTTCTGAGTTAGAAACCCTTTGCCTTACAAGATGGAGAATCCTATGGTACATACTTGAAGGTAGGGAATGCAGGAGTGCCAGTAAGTTAGCAAGAACCATTGCCTCAGCAATGTTGTTAACACATTCTTGATTACTTGTTACTATGTTCACTACCTGTAAAAGATAAGAAAGAGCACTTGGTTATATTCCAGCTATTAAGACACTTTTCAGAAAACAGTGTATGAAGTCAGTCACCTCACTGCCAAATAGAGCTGATATTTACATTTATTCCTGCCACCAAATTGTTTTCTCTCTTCAGAAAAGAAGGATGCAAAGACACAGGCATGAAGTATCACATTTCCTCCAGGAGGAACTGACACCTTGGAACCCTCATCTTAATATTTTTTAGATGCTACTTTAACAGCTACACAATCGGGGTTTTTTGTGGTGATTATGTAAAGCATCCAGACAGGGAGGTTGGGAGTTTGTGGGGGTTGATTTGTTTCTTTGTTGGTTGGGTTTTTTACCTCCAGAGCCAACTGCTGCACCAGGCCAGCTCCATGAACACGGAGAAGGGAGAATATCAACTTAAAGTGCCCTATGCATTCACACTCAGAACCTGCAAGAGACCAAATAAGTTACTCTGCATGTCAGCCAAAGCATACACTGAAAGCCAATTCCCATGCCCATATTTCACTGTACAGAGAGGTGTTACAGACTACACAGCTGTAGGTAGTCTGCCACAGTAGCTGTAACAGCTCACACAGGACAGCACCTGCTACAGAGTTAGAAAACTATTAATGCCTCTCTAGTAACCTAGCTTGCACAGAATTGCAGGTCAACAATATTTCAAAAACAGAAGATACCTCTCCTAAGGAAAGTAACTGGTGTAGTTCTTAGACTACCTAGTTTACTTACAAAACAGCTAAACAAATTTCATAATTTTATTTATCTTCAATCATCAATACCTCTTGTCTTCAAAGACCCTTGCCCTTTCAGAATGTCCCAGCTCAGAGCAGGGTTGCCATCTCCAGCAGGAGGAGCTGCCTTCAGGGTTATAATTGCAAACACAGAGAACATCCTAACCAGCTTTATTAGCTGCCACAATAGTAACATGGTTTGCTTTTACAAGTAGCATATAATACAGTAGGAAAACATCCTAATTTTTTGTCTCAGGTTTTCCATTCTGTACATTGATGTCTGCTCATAAAACTTTGCTGGTATTAGCTGCCCACTCTCAAGAGCATCTTCTCCTCTTGCTTTACTGAGGCCCGAACACAGATGCCACTTAGGTGTTTACTAGCACACAGTACTCAGTTCAAGGATATTTTTTTTTTTGATGTAAGAAAATTTAAAAATCAGTTGATTCTTTGAAAGATTACACAATGTTTCTTTCAAGAGGTTTAAACCTTCCTAGAAAGAGCAGGATTGAATTAGAGTTAAAACCTAATGATTCAGAGATGAAAATGGATAAGGCTTGAATTTCACCCAAAATTTTACTATATCTACTGACAATGTTCTCCAGGTAAGGAAAAAACCAGCAAGCTTATATTGCTTACCTAAAATGTTAGAGTCTGTTAGCTACCAAAACAAGCTTCCTTCTCACTGGAAGATAAAAACTACAGAGGTCCACAGAAGAGCATAGTGGGGAAGTTCAGTTTTAAGCCTACCTGGGTTGTGCTTTATGACATTTCTCAGAGCCTCCAGGGCCATTTCAACTCTCCGTAAGCGATCTCCATGTTGGTTGGACTCCACTTTCCCAGTCTGAGTTATTGCCATTAGGGTATGAAGGTACTGTGCTTGTGAGCCTACATAATCCAAGAGGCTTGCAGCAAATGCTTTAGGAAGCTTTGAAGCAGAGATGACAGCATTTTAGCTGTGTGATGCAACAGTACCCACAAAAGAACAAAATGTATCCATATAACTTCTACATTTTACATCTTCCTTTCCTCCAGACAGGCAACACTTCTCTGCCACCACTATAACAACTGGATCACATGAACCCTGTTTCTGTCTAAACATACACTTTAAAGGCTGCCACTACTCCAACAGGTGTGTGTTTGCTCAGATATATTGATTGATTGTAAAGCCAATAGGCAGAACCACCACCTCCTGGAATTACTGAATCAACCCAGGTGTCTGCATCACAAGCTTGTAGAGAGAAGTCATTAAGACTTCTTATGACAGATGTTCTTTTAATTTATCTGCTCCAGTAAAGAGCTTTCTCATAACACGCTGATCTCAAAGGAAATTTCCATAAGATTTGTATTTTCTCCATTATGTTTGCACTGACAGAGATAAAACAGGAAGAAGTAGCATTCCTAACATTAGTTTCAACTGGAAGATTTTTAGCTACATCTCACCTCTAGTTGGAAGGTAGGGACCTCATTGTAGACTCTAACAAAAATCTCTCCCACAATTAGTTCCTTTGCATGGTCACTGAAGACAAAGTCAGATCCATAGCTCTTGTCACAATCACCCTTTAAGCAGAGATAAGCAGCACAAGCTCAGACAGAAAATAATCTTGTAGAAAGTGTAAAGCTATAATCCGATAATGAAACAGGCAATACTTGAACAGAAAACTTAATGCTTCAGCAAGTCAGATGCTCAGACTGAAACACAACATGAAATGAACAAGCAAAATCTTAGGGTTTCTGTGTTTTCTTTTAAAAACTATGGAATGAAGAGAGTGACTTAGGAGTAGACAACAATGGATGCTTGTATTAGCCATACAACTGCATCCCAAGCAGATATAAGAAAACATGAAACAGTTTTTTAAAAAAATAGTAGTCAGATTTAAAGAAAGAATATCTTACTCTCTTAATCATGCTTTCTTGTTGAGATTCCAAAAACTCAAGTAATTCAGCTCGTGTCCCATTGTTCCAGATCAAGTAGGGGTTCTCTGTGTTACTGTTAAGCATCTTCAGAGTCTAAGAAAAAGAATTTACATGATGGAACACATGTACAACAGTTTTGGATTATTATGCACTGTAATCAACATGTTTCATGGTACTAGTCAATCCAATCTCATTAACAGCTAGACCAATTACAAAAGTAAGTTTGAAGTGTGAAATTTCCCATATTGGAAAAACATACTGGAAAAACAGTATGTGCAAGTTGCATGGTGCAGTACAAACTGTATTTTGGTTTTCTGTTTATTTTGCTCTGAGACACACTTACTTCAGATTCTCCATCCACTATTGATTGTGAGCAGCAACTACCTGCAATACCTCTTTATACATTACTTCCTTGGCACTACTTTAAAGAGTTAAGTTTCTTTGCTCTCCATCATTATTATATCCTTAAGCCTCGAACAATGAACTTTTTTGTTCCTGTATTTGTTTTGCGAATATTATTCTATAAGACACTGTTCCTGTCTGTAGTGTTTGAGGCTGAAGCAGTTTGTTTTCCCTAGAGTTACCTCAACTGCAAAGAAAAATCACACTGCTGTTCAGCATCAAGCTGTCCTGAGAGAGTTCAGTGTTTTAGAAGTAACCACGTACTCCTTTCATAAATCACTAGACAAAGTTTTGGCCAACAGAAGCTTACCTCAGTAGGACTGACCACAGCTAGTTTTCTTGCAATATAGGGTGTCAACATTCCTGCCAAGCTTTTCCTGATCGTTGGGTTTTCAGGAGTAGCTTGTTCATCAGAAAGATACCCTCCAAGGCGACTCAAGGCCAGCAGACTGAGCTTAGCAAGGCTATTTGCTACCTCCTGAAAAATATAGAGAAAATTTGAGAAAACCTAAAACTTTCTTCCGATAGCAAAAATTTACTTTTATACTGTTTGCTTATTGCATTATCTTGCATTATTGTCTATTAGAAACCACAGGTTTTGGCAGCTTTAACATTTGAACTCTTTAAAAAACCAAAACTCAGTATTTACCACTACACAAAGTCCCTTCCAAAACTCTCTGTTAATGTTAGTCTTCATGCAGTCCAGTAATTCTAACAAATATTTGAATACACTTGGCCTGTTAGTAAGAGATGGCAAACAACAGCTAATGGTTGTTGAAACACCTTGGTAACATTACCTGGTGGTTTGAATCTTCACTTTTCTGAATCCCACTCTCCTCCAGTGTATAGTCATAGTTGAAGAGGTAACCCAGTAAGTACCAGAGAACTCCAGCTTGGAACAAATGTGTTTGCAGCCAGTAATCTAAGGCAAAGGAGCTAACACACTCTACTCCTAAAGCAGCTACTCGTGGTATAGTCTGAGGGGAAAAAAAAATTAGTTTGCCTTAGTACCTGTAACTGAAGAATATCAACTGCCTTCCTTACTAAAGATTTAAAAGCCGAAGCTTGCTAATTCTTGCTAAGCAGCACAGAGATGAAAACTGAAGGAGACAATTTCTGAAGCTGAAGTATTTGGTAACCTACAACATGACTAATTAGTCAGCATCTTTCAAAGGGAAGAGTACTTGAATAGTTATTTCATATAATTGGAAACAAGCATGAACTGCTTGAAAAACAGTTGATGAACTGCTGGAAAAACAATTCAAAACTGCAGCAGAGATTCCTAGGTGAGTTTTTTATGGCAATACATGTGTCATCCAGGGACTAAAGAACACACAAGCATATACAGTCAATTACTAAAATCTGGTTTTAGTTTCTTGTTTTCATACACCCCACATGAAAAGATCAAGACAAGCCTTCCTCTCTTAATTCAGACAAAATACAGCATTTTTATAACATGAGGCAAGTTCAAAAGAGCTAAATGGCAAGAAAATTTCTTGAATACTGTTCCCAGAGTTTTTGCTGACTTAAGAGTCTATCTGTTTATGGAAGATCTAGTTGTAGTACTTCTATCTGCTGATTTAGCACACTAAGCCAAGCTGCTTGACATGTCAGTTAAAGTCAGAAATAGCAGAATCTGTAGAGTGGCTGCAGTTTAAATCTACTAAATGGATTCAAACACAAGTGTTGAAACAAGGCAGTTGAGCTCTGCATCTCATGATTGGCTGGGATCTTACAGAAGGGCTTGCCCAGTCACTGCAGCTATGAGGAAAGGCTGAGAGAATTTGGTTTGTTCAGCCAGTGAAAAAGAAGGCTTCAAGGAGACCTAACTGTGGCCTTCAAGTACCTGAAGGGAGCCTACACAAAAGGAGGAGAGGGACTATTTACAAGTGTATGGAGTGGCAGGACAAGGGAATAGGCTTCAAACAGAGAGAGTAGGTTTAGATAAGATAGTAGGAAGATAGTCTTTACTGTGAAGGTAGTGAGGCACTGGAACAGACTGACCAGAGAAACTGTGGATGCCCCATCACTGGAAGTCTCCAAGGCTGGATATGGGTCTGGGCAACCTGGTCTTGTGAAAGGTGTCCCTACCCATGGCAGGGGGTTTGGAATTAGATGAACTTAAGGTTTCTTTACACATTCTGTGATTCTGATTGTCTTATCTGCCCTAAAAGCAGAATATTCCCCTAAACGTTTAACAGTTAAACATTTAGACAAAGAAAAGGAACACTCACCTTGCCATAATACAGTAGTCTACAGAGGTCCTTAATTATGTTAGGCATTTCGGTAATCTTCTCTCTGCATTCCTCAAATTGAGCTGCTACACTGTAACACTTACTAATGTATCCACATACCTACAAAACACAGTATATTATTGGTTCCAAGTGGAGGAAAACCACATGTTTAAAACAGTATTTTTAATACATACAGTACTAGATCAATGTTCTTATTATATATACACACATTAGTGTTTATTATCATATTCTACATATACACACACCACGTAGTCCTCTGAGAAGACAATACACTCAGTTAAAGCTGCTGCTATAAACTCACCTGTACAGACATATCATCTGGCTTGCTAGAACGAGTCAAGACTGCTACACAACGATTAAATGCCTCTTGCAGTATCTGTAAGGATTGGATGATGCACAAGTTCAGTCACAACAAAAATAGATAAAGGCCAGCAAAACCAAAACATTAGCTGGTAAAGTAATTTTTAATGGCTGAAGGGAAACATTTGACAAAAATCTGCTGCTTGCTTAAATGGTTTGTAGTACAAAATTCCTTGAAAGTGCTAGTAATAACCTTTGATGCTTTAAGAGTTGACAGCCTTCTCACACGTGAGCTCATACCTCAGTCAGTGTGCAGATGACACTGAATTGTGTGGGAGTGTGGATTTGCTGGAGGGCAGGAAGGCTCTTCAGAGGGATCTGGACAGGCTGGACCAATGGGCCAAGGCCAATTGTGTCAGGTTCAACAAGGTGAAGTGCCAGGTCCTGCACTTGGGTCACAACACCCCCATGCAGCACCACAGGCTGGGGGCAGAGTGGCTGGACAGCTGCCTGGCTGAAAAGCACCTGGAGCTGCTGGTCAACAGCAGCTGAACATGAGCCAGCAGTGCCCAGGTGGCCAAGAAGGCCAATGGCATCCTGGCCTGTATCAGCAACAGCGTGGCCAGCAGGACCAGGGCAGTGATTGTCCCCCTGGTACTCAGCAGTGGTGAGGCTGCACCTTGAACCCTGTATTAATTTTTGGGCCCCTCCCTATAAGAAAGACACTGAGGTGCTGGAGTGTATCCAGAGAAGGGAAACAGAGCTGGGGAAGGTTCTGGAGTACAAGTCTGATAAGGAGCAGCTGAGGGAGTTGGGGTTGTTTAGCCTTGAGAAAAGGAGGCTCAGGAAAGACCTTATCATTCTCTTACAAGCATCTGAAAGGAGGCAAGGTAGGGATTGGTCTCTTCTCCCAAGAAACAAGAGACAAGAGAAGAGGAAATGGCCTCATGTTGTGCCAGGGAAGGTTTAGATTAGATATAAGGAGGAATTTCGTCACTGAAAGGGTGGTCAAGCACTGGAACCAGCTGCCCAGAGAAGTGGCCAAGTTGCCATCCTGAAGGTATTTAAAAAGACATGTAGATGCGATTTAGTGGAACTTGTCAGTGTTGGGACTAACACTTGGACTCAATGATCTTCAAGGTCTTTTCCAACCTAAATGGTTCTAATATTGTAATATGTGCAATGAAAAGGCCTTCTGCTCAAGCAACTTGCTTACATCTATCCTCTTACATTACAATTGCAGCAGTTTTGTAAAGGAGTAGAGAAACTTCACATGTAGCTTGCTTATCCACAGTTCAATAGACAAGTCTAGGTCCAGAAAGGAGTATACTCTGCAAGATATTTCTCCTACTGTATCCAGAATATCTGAGATGTTAAGAATAACAGGTGTCTCAAGACCAAAAGTGATTCTCAACCACATCTGATTTCCTAAGCATTGAGGATCTAAGATTTCTAGCTATGGAAAAGTTAGACTAAAAGCATGCATTTCAAGACATTTCTTTACATTTACCTCAATTCCACTTTCTCTCCTCAATTCTTCTGCATTTAATGCTGAACAACTGACAGTATGAAAAGCAAGTTCTGTAGCAGCAGGCAACAGCGGAGATTCTTTGGAGAACAAAAGGTCATCTGATGTTTCAATGGTAATGGTCTTTATCAGCATAGGATAGCCTGCATACTTGTAAGGTTTCAAATCTGAAAGGGGAAAAAAATCCAAGTTTATCTATATGCAGAGTCTAAGCAATTTAAGCCACCATAAAATTATCAGTGGAAGATATATCAGATATATAAAGATTAGGAGTCCAAGAAATCCAACACCTGGAAAATCTGGAGCAAGACTGAGCAGTCCACACAATCTGACTGCTCATCACATTAGAACTGTTCAGGTTAGAAACTAACAGAGTGTCACAGAAAACTCACTTAAGATCAGAGACTTATCTCCAGCTCAGTAAGCCCCCAAGCTCAGACCCAGTGATGTTTGTCTCTCCCCAGAGAAAAACAATTATAGCTTGGTCTCTGTCTTAGGCCAGGATTCACTACTAATAAGCCTATAAGGACCTTCTCCAATTTGACATAACAATTTTAAGTTATAAATTGTATTTTTTATTCCTGCAGAGTTCAGCAGTGCTGAAGAATAATTTCATTTTTCATATGAAGCCAACTGCAAGCCAACCCATTTAAGTCAATACCTAGCTTCACATAACTGACATAACTATGATTGCATGTGAGGTACTTAGTTTACCATTATAATGTAACACTTATGCAGCAAAACCCTGTTGGCTCTGCAAGACTTGGACATGGCAGCAGCTGCCAACCTGGGACTGCAGCTGGAGCCAAGTGTTAGGGTGCTCTAGCTATCCCTCTTTCCCAATTGAGCAATGAAATAGATTCCATTGCAGCACACTCACCCAAGGACTCTTAACACTGATCAGAATTTCTGCAAGAATGGCTCACTGTTAATAGCCAGATGAGTGTAATCTCATGTATAAACAGCATTTGGGTGACTGAGTACTAGCGAGGATTTTCCTGCATAGACAGAATTCTCCATACAGAGGAAGATTCAAACTGATTAGTATTGGAGCAGAGAACTTCAAAGAGCTATTCATGCAGTTTTACTGCAGATTAATTTATTTCATGGAAGAAAAAGACCTATTTTGAAGCCCTATACCACACCAACATAATGCTGTGGCAAATCAGAAACCAGATCAACAGAGCACAGGCTCAAGAAAAAAAGGAGATCAAAGCTGACCGAAATGTCCACTAAAGAAATGAATACAAAACACTGAGGAAGCATGCTCACCTTCCTTATGCCTGTTGAAGAGGATGCTTTGAGTTTTCAAGATCAAAATTATGTTTTCTGGATCTGGCCCATCTATCACCTTGGCAGACTTTGTGCATAGAAACTCATATGCTTTATTAACTTTTTCAAACATATCCTGCAAATAGGGAGGAATAGTTTTAAGAAACCTCTAAATTACTGGAGCATCAGTTTAAATGCAGGTAAAATACAGCATTTCAGATTACTAGTAACAGCACTAGTTTTGTTGCCTCAATGCACTTCAGCAAACATTCCAAACACCACTGGTTCATAAATTAGTTTTCTTTTGTCTCCTGAACTCTACCCTAGGCAAGAGACTTAAACTAAGTCAATCATACTATGACAAAAGCAGTTAAGTACAGTTGGATTGTGAGAATGGGCAGAGGATGCAGTCTGTCTTTGAAAGGGATAGCTCATTTAGGTCCTGTGTAACTCTCTAAACAAGACCATTTCTGAGATGTGAGTCTGATCTGACTACACCATTTTACTGTAGAAATCCTAAATCCTTGAATGACATTAGTTAAATTATTCATCCGTAGCATTAATCTGTGTTTCAGCATTCACCTAGGGCATAGATTTTAAAAGCAAGAAAGAAAATATAGGTGTGAATTTCAAAATTCTTAATATATGTAATAGCTGAATTTGTCCCCATTTTATTAACACCATAAATTTGTGCTGTACATACCCTGCCTTCTGGATTCTTGTCTGGGTGATATTTTTGAGCCAGCCTGAAATAAGCTTTCCTGATCTTGCTTTCATCATTTCTACAACAAAACAAGTTCCATCAATTACACTGAATAACAAAAAACCCAAAAACAACCACAGTGAAACTAGCCTGGGTTCTGACAACAGTATTAACAGCAACTGCAACTGAGTGAAAACTACAAAGCTCTCCTGTTTCCATTTTAAAACCCTGCTTCATCATCCCACACTGAATGGGGGGTAATCATGTGGTCACAATAGGAAGAAATTTAAGAGACTGAAAGTATCTTAATACCTCTTGTACCGAATGTAATAACCAGAAGTTGCTCAAAGTCCCTGAATATTTTAAATGAAGAATCTAAATGAGCTACATGTGTTAAAAGTCAGTATTACACAATTTACAAAAAGTGCAATGTTCTTGAGGAATATACACAAACTGCCTTTGGTTCACTTCTAGACAGAAGACAAAAAATACTGAGGATATAATCACCATGAAAAAGGGCAATATGGGGGAGGGAGAAGGATGATTACAGGAAAAAGCTCCACTTTGAACATATTCAAGTTCTGCTATATGCTTTGCTCACTCTGGTTGAGTCTAATGCTTGTCCTTTAAAACAGCAGAGCTCAAAGCATTCTTTTCCCCATTTTCAGCTTAGCTCAACACTTTAACAATTATTCTCTCAAATCCTGGAATTGTATTTCCAAGCTTTGTTTCTTTTTAGCAAAGCAGTCTTCCACTGTGAAAGAAGAAAGTGCTACATGTGACTGATCTGGTACCACTAACTCATTCCAAGTACTGAGATAAGAAACTTCAGTTTGTTCAGTGCATGGAGTTATATATAAGTACATATACAAGTTTAAATCCTGAAAACTTACTGGCCTTGTCCCCTGGGTAGGTTAAGAACTTCATAGGCATCATCTATTGACATGGTAGGTGGCTTCTTCTCCACCTCCTTCTTCCAAGCTTCTAGGGTATCTTTCAACAGTTTAACCTGAATAATTACAGTTTATTAGTGTTTCATTTATGCTGACACCAGTACTGTTTTTATTCATGAATCCTGTATTTTATTCAAGAGAAAAGCACCTTAAGATTAAAATGACTATTCAAGAATCACACTAGAAGATGGAGAATCACTCAAATAAGATGCAGTTCACATCTTCATACTGTAAAAACTGCAAAGCTGACTGAATAAATAAGGCTGCTTAGACAGATCTAGTCCATAGACTTGTACCAAAAAGATCTTATCACTTCACTTAAAATACTGACACATTAGCTTGGTTTCTTGTGCAGCATGGACAAATAAGAACCCCAGAAGTCATGATTCCCATTTCCCTACACCCCCGCCCCCCAAATAAGGTTCACTAGAACACTCTCTGAAGTTTCTTGGATGCCTTATTTTGCTATTTAAGCAGTCACCACAAGAAAGACAGACATATGGGGTTGCTGTATGGAAAGAACACTACGCTGCTTCAGGATAAAGTAGGTTTAATGTGGACCAAAATTCACAATAAAGCAGCTACTTGCAACAAACCTAGCATTTGATTACATTAATATTTAACACAAATCCCACTTTTAGGATGGAAAGATCAAGAACTAAATGAATCTACAATACTTCTTACTTACTGGATCTTTAATTGGCCAGTCTGGAAATCTGAGTGTATCACAAAGATGCTTGAGGTAATAAATGTTACAGAACAGCTCATTTTCCAGTTGTGGATAGTTGATAACCGGGATAGGACAGTATTGGTAGAGGGCTCTTGTATTGCTTTGAAGACGAGGGGTGAAGTCAGCAAGATGAGCAGCAATCTTCTCTATCATAAGACGCCTGAAAGTTACAAAGTTTCATTTAACACTCAGTCCTCAACCCTCACTCACTGTACAAGTGTGTTCAGTGATTTCTTCTGAAAAGGTTTTCCTTAGAAGTTTTCCGCATTTCACTAGGGATTTAGAATAGGATCCTGTCCTATTCTACTACAGAGCTATTTAAACACCATGAGAATTACTTTATTAAAAACAGATAAAAGTGACACTTTTGCCTTTCTCAACACCTCTTCACTTTCTGGAAGACCCTAATATGTATTGGAATATTAGAGGTATATTACAGAGAGAGGTGCCAGTAATACAAAAATATCTATAAATAAGTATAAAGCACTTCACACACACAGTCAAGTCTCAATTCAGAAAAGTAACTTAATCAAGATGTTCAGGGAAATATTCCCCTTCCCACTGCCAATTCTGCTCTCCCTTGCCCTGCTTATTTTTGGTTAAAGCAGAGAGCAATGCAGGATGTTGCCTTTGCAGAAGGCAAACAGAAGAAGCCATTGGAATCCAGGTAGTTTCAGCTTTAAGAATATGAAATACCTCTTCAACATAACCTGTAGTTCAGTTTTATTTGTCCCTCTGACAGAAAACAGTTACCTCATTTCATTGCTCCAAATTGCTTCCGGAGTATCAAATTCTCCAAGGAATATCTCAGAAAATTTTTCTGGTTCATAGTTTTCTAAATAACACACCATTGCTTCAGGAAGAATATGTCCAAGTATACTTCTTTGAACTATATCTTGACTTTTTGTCTACAGAAGAGATCACATGGTCATCTCAAAGGTAATTGAATTCTGTCTTGCTAACTAATTTGAGACCTAAAAACTCTCCCCCTTTTCCCCTACAGTTCTTTAATTCTAGTTAAAACAACTCTAGGTAGTCTGCAAAACTATTTGGAAACAGAGGTAGTTACTGTTGCAATCTACTCACTTCTTCAGACTTGAAAGCTTGTTTTGTATGAGTGTATTTCAAAAACCTAGAAGAGAAACAGCAATTACTTTCTTTTTGATTGATACTTAGATACCCTTAAATAGTGAGCAGACCAACATAGTCCAGGCTGGCAGGTATTATACATTTACTCTGACATAAAAGAGTAACGGCAACAGTTATGAATTTCTGTACATAATATTCAATGTACATAAGTTCATTAAATCCTTAGGAACTCCACCAAGCTAAGCACTGCCAGGTTACAAATGTTGTTTTTTGTTCATAATTTCACTTTGAAAGTCTTGTTCCTGAAAGCTTGTTTTCTACACACACAAAAAAGATGTTGATAGACACACAGACAACCTCTGCGCTGTTAGATCATCACTGCAGCAGTGAAACAAATTGATTTTAGACTAACTGCTGACAGTTTTATTACACCAGAGTCATCATGGAAGCATGATGCATTTCCCAATGCATTTCACTGTACAAGAGACTTAATGTAGGACAGCTTTTTATGAACCACTGCATTTAGAGGAAAAGTACTGGAATGAACTGCAATAGCCACTTGCATGTGCCACTAGTGCCTATGTCAGGCAGTACAGACTGATTTAACTGGTTTGGGCTTCAGTATTGAAAGAGGCTATTAGATTTTTTTTAAACCCTTTCAATAGCTGCCTACTATCAAAAACTACATTAGCATATATGTAAGCCTGTGTTACTGCTCTTTAGAGCTTTTCCTCTACAATAAGGCATGCCCAGTTGTACTCTTAGAATTGTATCATCAGACATGCCCTCTCTGGATGGATCATAAGCAATTCACATTTTAGTGACTGACTAGATCACATGGAGGCAATTCTTCTAGAAGAAGAATTTCACATTGTTTCTAGCAAGCCACACTCCACAGAGCATGCAGAGGTTCAGAGCAGCAGTCCTGAGCAATCAAGACGTACTTTTGACTGTGCTTTTTCCTCACCTTGCAATGGGAAGTACATTGGAACCTGTGTACATCATGATGAAGAAGAAAACTCCACTCAGATAAAAACGAGGTAACTGAGGGTTGTCTTGCATGACATGAGAGAGCAACACAGCAACTTTTTCCACAAGGATAGGATCAAAAGTCAGTAATAGCTGAAATCAAACAAGCATTCATATTAGCTGCAAGTTACCTAGCCAAAATTGAAGTTTTAACTAATTATTGGGACAACCCAGTAAACTTACAGGAATTACAGTTAAAAAAATACTTCAGCTTAAAACTAGCAAGTGTCAATCAAAGAATATTTAAAGTTGAATGGGATCTCAAGAGATCATCTTGTTAAACCCTTCTGCTAAAAGCATGGTCTTCTAGACCTGGCTGACAACGACCATGTCCAGGTGGCTTTTCAGTATCTCCAAGGATAGAATTATTTCTTTATGATATATTGGCTGAAAAGTATGAAATTTGCAACAACACCCTATAAAATGAACAACTGCTTGGTCAGAGATCTGTGCGATGTTACAACTGTTCTTTGATGTGTTTGCCCCACTTAAAGTATTCACATAGGGAGGATGGTGGAGTAAGCCAAACTTTCACTTGTTTAGGTACATTTTTGAAGAGTTACTTACCTGAGTGATATGAGGAAGGCAAGTACTATCTGACAACAGCCTTTTCACTCTTGGCAGAGGTCTTATAATAGCATTATCTTGATCCCTAAAAAATCAAGTAGTACAGCAGTAAGTACATATATGCCTTTTCTCTTTCAAAAACAAGTAATTTTATTAAGCATAATTATCAGACTATTGAAGCCATATTCTTTGTCTTTTTTTGTTAACTTCAAAGTTTGTTGTTAGACTTGATAAGTGTGGTTTATGGTCCTGTATTAAAGCTGCTTTGTTTAAATTAAACAAGAGCCTGTCTATAGCATTAGAAATGCCCACAGCTTTTGCATTCATTCTTGCAGTCCCTTTCACAACAGTAGTATTGTCACATTTACAAACTCTCTATTTGCCCACAGAAGTAATTACTACCACGTAAAAGGCTCTTTAATAGAGTTCTTTAACGTACTACTTTCTAAGAAAAGCTTTAAGACACAATTTATGAATTCAGGCATCTGCCAGATAAAGTTAAGCCTTTCTGCTGAAAATCACTGTTTACCTGCTAGGAAAATATCCACACATGGTGATGAGCATGTTGAGGACAAGTGTGGCAAGGTCAGTCTCATTCAACACAGGCTGGCCACTGGCAAGCAAGCACCACTTCAGCTGAGGGATGACCTGTAAGGGTCGCCAGCCATCCATACCTTGAGCCCAGCAACGAGTTTTTGAAGTCAGCTTTCCATCGTTCCATAGCTCCTGCATCTGTTGCAAGATCAGAGATGAATTTAGTTGATTTAGCATTCAGAGTCACCTTTGCTCCTAAACACTCACACTCATTATCACCTTCTAACTGCTGTGTGGCAGACTATTATAGTTGCACGAAATTTCAATGTGTTTATAACTCTGTCATAGAATCATGAAGCAAAAGGTGTCAGATTATGCTGCAGCTAACTGAGGCATGGAAGGATATGCATTCCTTCCAAAAAGGCAGTGGTTCTTGGCACAACATCAAGTCTCTTATCTAGCTTTAAATCCTTATTTAAAGTTATTGGAGAACATTCTTTAGTACTGTTTATGGTCCCTCTCACTGTTTGAAACACACCCGGTCACAACAACAAAAATAATTTGTCAGGTTTTGAGTCTGAAGCTGATAGGTACCTCTTGAAAGCTGTAAGGACCACTCCTTTCTTTGTCAGCATTGCCAAAGTACCATTCTTTCTCACTCTCCCTCTTCGCATCAGGTGCTGCCTCAATCACGTTGCTCTAAAAGTTGATGTTTACAAGAATAGCTTTAGCTTCACAGTGCAAATATCACATTTCTACAAGAAATGTGAAAAGTACATTGATTTTTTTTTAAGAATTGTTCCTTTAGTAGAGCAACACATAAGTAGTAAGAAATAAAGGCCACATACCTGCAAAGGAACTGTAGCTCTGCTTGTATGAAGATGTGCCAGAGTAAGAAGATCTACAAGGATTCTGATACCATTTGAATCCATAAGGTCCTTCACATTTCTCTGTTAACAAAGAAACAGAGTTGCCAAAAGTATTTTCTAGATAAGCATTGCTACAATTAAACATCGAACTGTTTTATCCAAGTAAGAAGTAACCATGAAAAAAGTCAAATCATTCTCTAAAGTGACTAGAATGGTACAATCACCACAATAATTACCCATTTCCTTCAACTTTCTCACCAGTAAATAACACCTACCACATTCCAGAAAGCTGTATCAAACATTGTTCTAAAACACCCTCAATACTTGAATTTTTGTTCAAGTTAACCCTGAAAGACTAGTTCAGACTATTTTATAGTCAAAAGACTGATAAACTGCTGTGAAGTGTACATGTCCACCTTACCTTATTAAGGATCAGCTTGTTGAGGAACAGGATCAATCTGTCCCGCTCAAGCCTGTCAGTGCACTGTTGCAGCAGAAAAGAACAAGTTAGTATTTCATAGCACATAGCAGAAGTTCCCTTTGAGAGTCTACACAGCTGTACCTGCAAAGCCCCATATTGTTTTTTCATGCCCAGATAAAACTGCTGATTATTACGTGTTCAGTTTCATGCACAGCTAATAAAGGGAGATTTCTGCCACTAGGAGCAAAGGCCTTATTGCCTTCCAATCCTGTTGCTGCCCTGGATCAAACCCACTATTCTGCCCAGTCTATGGTTCTATCAGGACTATGTCTGAATTCCCAGTGAACCAGTTAAAACAAGGACAAGTGAAAAAGAGAATGCTTTTAGCCAGCAGAGAGAATCTTCGGTATTACATCCCTGGTGAGACTATCAAGGCTGAAGGCAAAAAAAAAGGAACTACACTGATCCAGCAAAAACCCATGCTGAAGCAAGGAAAGAACTCCTCCTTCAGACTGCATGGAAATTTATTTTTGCAAGCTGAAACAGTTGTCAGACATAATTTACCAGACACTTAATGGGCAAAGCAGCTACCACTACAAATCTAATCCAACACATGTCCTCATCTAAAGCTATCATTTCATTAGGTCTGGGGCTGCAACTCAAAGTCAATACCTTGAAATAATGTGATATGAAACAAGGTTCTCCTCTTATAAAGCTTCTGCATGTTTCAAAAGCAAGCTGAAGTTATATCTGCATTTTGTTGGCCTTAAAGAAACTAGTTTGAAATACCTCTATGATCAGCAGTTTTTGTAGTTAAACTTCAATGAAACTGAAACAAAGGTACTACTAACACCTACTATGAACAGCTGTCCAGGGCATGGAAAAAAGCATTCACATTCTGAAAACCCAAAACTTGGGCTTCACAGTAACTTGAAAGATCGGAACATATGTTGGACTAGCAGTATGTTAACTACTATATCCAGTAATTTAGGATAATACTTACCCTTTCTAACATTCCAACAATATACTTAGTATCAGAAAATGGTCCTATTTCTTCATGACACCTTCCATAAACAATGGCCAATGCTTGCAGACATAAACATTTCATATTCACTTTTGGGGTAAGCAAGAATCGATGGTAGAGCTCATTGAAGAATTCATATCTAAAAAAGAGATGAGATTTTAGTAGAGAAAACAAACACGGATCTTAGGAATAATCTGAGATAAGATTTTAATAATGTCTCACGATCTTTTGATTGCTCCACTCTCTTCAGTTTCATCTTCTTCCAGCAGCAGTCTTAGATAATAATCCCCTATTTTTATTTCCTCAGAAAGGCACTCATATTTTACCTGTAACACAGAACACATTACTTAAAAATATATATTGTTTCTTCTTCAGTAAGTTTTTGCTTGCAGAACAATACTGAAACTCGATTGCATCTAAAAACTCAACAAGGTTAGCAACCCCTCCTAAGTTGTAGGAAAACTGAAATCTGCAAGTTTTCTGTTAAAGAAACACACATAAATAAAATACAAAGCCGCTGGCTATTGCTGCCCCCCTGAATAAATGAAGCTTCTCATCTTACTAAATTCTCAATTTCCAGCCTTTAACTCACTTGTTTCTAATGTCAGCTGGTTTTATTAACAAAATTTGGATAATACATGATGCATTCAGTGACTCAAGTTTTAATAAGTAGTTATTCCAGCGCAAGGTATTTCACTTAATGTTACTGCAAGTATGAAACACAAGCATGACCTAATTACTAGTTACACTTGCAATTGTGCTGGATAATGAAAGCCTAGAGGCATCAGTTCACAAAACAAGAAGCTGAAGTAAAATTGCACAATAAGAGCCATCATTAACTTCAGAGCAACTACATTAAATTCAACAAACTCCTCAATGCTCAGTGGTAACAAGCATTTGGTAAGCACTTCAATGAGAGGTGCCTCTAGCA
>VZTN01023776.1:2795-12852 GCA_013400515.1 Erpornis zantholeuca
TACATGTTTTTCCTCACATAATTGAAAATTATCTTTTTAAATTTTTATTCTTTACTTTAAGTAATATCTTTATAATCGTTTTTGTTTTTGTACTAGAAACCAGTTGTAAAATTATTCTTGGCACAATATTGATATTAGAAATTCTTTATGGTATTTATTTTGAATTTACATTATAAAATAAATTAAGAGGCATACAAAATTGGAAGTTGTTCTAATATTCAAGCTGATGACCTCCATAATTTTAGCCACAGTATTTACACCAGATGAATCAAAAAAGCAGGTCTGTTTTAATAAGAAATTCAGTGTGGTAAGCTAATTAGGGGCCAACATACATCTTTGTCTAAAATATTATCCAAAAACTTCACTCATAAAGGTTATCTTTGATATAAATAAAAAATTACTTCAGCATTACAATAATTCTACTGTATTATAATGTATTTCAGTATTTAAAGAATATCATGTGCACTAGCTAAACAGTAATGTCAGTGTGATATGGTGGTGAAAATTATATTTGAATTATATGCACTTGTTACAAAGACTGATGCATTAAAGTGCTGCAGCTGAGAGGAAAACCCACTGCCACTTGGAATTCTCAGCCCAATGTAAAGAAAAGGAACCAAGTGATATGTCTTAAACAGGGATAAAAATCCCACAGGGACCCTCTGTGTTTAGAAGACTTTCTAGAATAATAACACATAATTAAAAGCATGTTACTTATAGCTGGTGTATCATATACTGCTTCTCTGTGTTATACTTGTTCAAAAAACAGCATGTTGGTATAACAGCCATTTCTTGAAGTCTAAATCAAAAGATAATGGATATACAAATGTACTCACACTGTATGAAACTGTCACTAATTTTCATCCAGTGTCTTTTAATCAATATGTTTAAGCTACCATTTAAATTAATTTTCTACTTTTCAAAATATTGTCTTTCCCAATAAAGAGGATAGTTTTATCCTGGGGAGTAGAACAAAGGAAAAAAAAAGACACCTGCAGTAAAATTTTCAGGTGGCAGACAAAAACCAGTTGATATTTCCTGCTGCTTTCCACTCTTGAAACATATTTATACAGTGATCAGTTAACAAGAGGAAAACATAAAAAAACCCAAATCTGAATTAAAGAATTTATTCTTGTTATAGTCAGTCTATTGTTTGAGATTAAACTCTGAATACAAATGCAGTTATACTCATTTTTTAAAACATTCTTATAGAACAACATTACCTCTTATATCTAAAATGTTTTCTCTGATATGTGCATTCATATGTTTATGTAAATGTTATGGTAAAAGGAATCTGTACAAAAAGAAAATAATATTTTAGTAAGGAAGCACCACAATTTTAAACAACCTCAATACTGAGATTAAATACATGACAAATAGTTGAAAAATTATGTATGCTGAAATAGGGACTAGACTAATGTGAACCTGCTGTGTCATTTTATTAGTTCCCTGACATCTGATCTACACCACAGCAGCTCTCATCGCAGGCCATCATAGGCTCAGTGGACCATAGTCAGTGGTTTTGTAAGGAGTCAAAAGTTGTGCTGGCATGGCATGTGAACATCTATGGTTCAAAGTTTTAAATCAAGGAAGTTGCCCATTTCCATGGGGTGCTGCACACAGATCCCTGCTATTGATTGCAGAGTGACTACAGAGTCAGCTTAGACCATCTGTGACCAAATGAGATAGACTAAGTTTCACTGGGAGTCTGGCTCTGATTGTTGTCCATCTACAAAAATTGTCTCACTCTTCAGTGTTTTTAACCTTTTTTTTTGTGTGTGTGTATGTGTGACTTTGATTTGTTTGATTTAAAAACTAACATGCCACTTCTATTACTGTAGCAACGAGAAATCACTGACAAAATTCTTCCCTGTGATTAACTTGCACTCAAGGATAGTTTGTTGCAAAGCTAGAATTTCATTCTAGCATAATGAGATGGCAAGAAGTGGCATATCCATAGCATCATAATGCATTTAAACTCAACACAACATCAGCCTGCATGTTAAGATTATGGAATTGTTTACAGTGTTTAAGGATTTTGATTCCGTCCTATAAATTGTTGCTGCAGTGGTGCCAAAGCTTTTGGAATATGCCAAATCAAAACAGGGACTGCAGATTTTTCCTTTCTGAGACAAATATTTTCAGAAGATATTTTATCTCATTATCTACAGTGGGCATTACTATGCCAATGAAGTGGAGTAATATTAACATAAATGCAACTAGGCTAAAGTAATTAGATTGAAAATGTCTAGACTATGGCAGGTATTTTTCTAGAATGCTTACCAGTCCCAGGGTAGAGCTGTATGCACCCCCTCATTGCTCATTACAGTAATCATTAAAAATGATTACTGTTCTTTGTTCCTACCTGGCACCCTACAGAGTAAAGCATATGGATGTTCTCTGTATTTTGCCCATTTGTTAAATACTTGGGTTATCTTAGTTGTTAAAATACATATGCAGGTATTTTTTGATTGAAGGTTTTACAAACTCAATAAACTCAAATCCTTGTAGGATGGATCTTTCCAGAGAAACCTGTCCTTTTATCCAAGAGCATTAAACTTTTCTTTGGGAAGACAAAGCCTTGTGTAGGTTGATGGGTTTCCTTTCCTCCCTCCCTCTCCTCTAGTCAGCCAGGCAATGCATTTTCCAAAGACACCAATGCCCTGGGAATGTTATGTTTTTTTCATTTCAGTGGGGATGAGGGGTTTCCACTTTTATTTATAGTTGTCATTTTTATGCTTTAAACCTCACAAGGTTTCTCTGACTATGGACTCATTCATATATCCTGAAAGAATTTCAGATAATTTACTGTTGCTGGACAGAGTTTTCCTCACAGTGGCGTGAAGAATTACATGCTCTACTCCTCTTTTATTGCTTGTGGGCCAAATCCTGCCCTCATTTACACCACAGGAATAATAAATAACCTCCTTTGAGAGCATTAATGTGTGTTTTTTCATTGTTTGAGAAGAAAGAACAAGTTACCCAACGTCAGTCTAAAAGATCTCTAAGGTTACTGCTCTGCTAACCTGTGAGTGAAGAACATCCAGTGGTGTTAACAAAAAGAATAAAAGATGTCCATTGAGAGAACACTGAGAGAAAGCAACTGCTGACCTTTGAAGTAGCATTTTTTTAATGTTATCTTTCAATTTTGGAGAAACACAAGCATAAATTAGAATACAAATGTTTTTAGACTAGTTAGCAGTACCTGCAGCTGCAGCTGCCTCTGAGATTTTGCATCCTAACAAACAACACTTGTTTAAGGCCATTAATTCATACTGCAAATCCTCCCAAAACAGTTTGAAAATGATGGCAACCTCAGAACCTCATGTCTCAGAGACAGGTTAGAGCTGAGGGCTGCAAGGGAGGTGTTCTCTCCCTGCTACCTGTGGGGTGGGCATCCCTCTGACTACCACCCCAAGGCCAAGGGATGTCCTTGCAGCAGCTCCTGGTGCTTTTCCAAGGAAGCAGGCAGGGGAGCCAGGTGTGTATATAAATAGTGTGAAGTCTTGGGGAGTTCCCAAGTGCTCCCAGAGCCCTCCTCTAGGTGGGAATTAAGTCATGTAGCAATTCAAGTCTTAAATGTAACTCTGACTTATTAAAGAATAGAGAAAATTGATGGAAATGGGGAAGGAAGAAAGTATCCTTGAAAGCTGAAAGGAATTTGCAGTGGCCTATTGCTCAAAATGGAAGGGGAGTTGAGGGGAAATGATAGAAGGAGTCTCTGATTTATGCAGTGAACTGGACCTACTGCTCTAGAATAGATGAGACTTTAATAGAGAAATTAGTTTGTGGACCACAGGGCTGTGTTTCCTCCCAGTCACAGCTACATGAATCAATTCCCTGTCTCATTCATCATCCTGCAGTACTACAGTTGCAATGACAGCAGTAGTTCATGCTGAAAAATAGCTTTACAGGGGATTCTACTTTATTTTTACAAAAAATGTGATTTAACAGGTGCAAAGAGTAAGAAAATTGCCATTCTCTATGCAATAGTCATTGTAAAATATAAATTTAAGGGCCAGAGAAATCCTCATTTCAGCTCCCACCAAGTAAAAGTCACTTTCACAGCAAGGTACTTAAATACTCTGGCTCAGCTGGTATAAGTAGCAATAAGCCTTATTGACAGGTGAGGATCCCTTATCCCCTGGGTCACAGATGTGATTAATCCTTAAGTAAAGTCCTTTTGCACAGCTCTTTTAACTTTTAATGCACTAAATATGCAGCAAGTAGCAATAATTTTCTAGTGCCTTGTTTGAAAGAAATTGTGCCTAAATACAAGTAGCAACTAAAAGCCACTGATGCACAAGTATCTATCATTGGACACGAGAACAAGCTGGGCAGACTGTGAGGACAAGTAAATCATGGCCTCAGAAATAAATGAAACCATGAGATATAAACAACTATGGGAAACAAATTTCCAAGTTAGGTTGTTTTGACAACATTTTGGGGATATCTACTTGGGAAATACAATGCAGAAACGATTTGCAAAAGAACATGTTGGAAACAGAAACCTATTTCTAAATAACATTATTTTCACAAATGCTTTCACCAATCAGGAAAGTTTTTCAAATGCAAGTTATGACCAATAATACTTAAAAAAGAAGAAAAAAATCACATTTTCAGACCTAGGTGGCTAACCTTTCACATCTGATGCACCAAAGAATGGGTCTGCATGCAGTGAATATGAAACAAAGCATCTGGATGACATTCCTTCATAGCGCCAGCCTCTACTCAAACTTAATCCTTTAAAAACCTTAGCTCACTGTCTTGGGGGTTTAAAAACATTCACTACACTACACTTATATTCATGGCTGAGCTAGAAGCTTTAAATGAAGAGAGGCAGTATTTTAGTGGATTTTTAATATAGTTTGAAGAGGACATTTTTTTCATTTCCCCTGAAAACACATTAGGAAAAGGAAATAGTCTCTTATTTACTAAATTCTCATCACTGTCAATAGTTGTATACATTTCATCTGCAATTGAAATCAGTTTGTGTAAAAAACAAGGCATTTCATTCTTAAAAACACACCATTTCAATTCATCTGTGAAGACTGTATATGGTACAAACTTCCCAAAAGATCTATGGAATCTCCCCCTTTGGAGATACTCAGAACTCTGCTGAATGAGGGCAGGGGTGACCTGACTAACTGGGGTCTTAACCCTGCTTAGAGTTGGACTAGATGACCTTCAGCCTAAGCTATTCTAATGTATAACCACCTCTTCTGCCAAAATAGAAGGAAGGGAATTTGGCAAGGGAAAAAACCTGTTTCTATCTGAAGAAAAAAGTACCTGCAGCCTGAATTTACAGGAACTTATTTGATCTAGAGCCACAGACCTCTTATGGAACGACACCAAACATGAAAGTTTCACCAGGTAATCTCTCCATGCAGCAGGGAACAAGTGCTTAGGGGGCATTTCAGGCTGTGGTGTGAACTCATACAGGACGTGAGGGTTTAGCAGTTCAGCACCTTCCCTGCTTTTTCTCTTCTGTCTCTTATTCACAGCTTTAAATCCTATGGGTAAAATTAATTTCTTGAATCTGCTTTCAACCATATAAATATTAACTCTATCTATTTATCTATCTAAACAAAGTAATATTCCCAAGCTTCTCCAGGAAGAGTCTGAAAATTCCTCTCGTCATGTAGATAGGTTTAATACATTTACTCTTGTAAAGGACTGTGCTTAACTCTGGTAAATTATGAATGTACTCACATATACAAAGAAAGAACAGACAGAGAGGAAAATGGAGCTGGATACCACCCCCTACAATTGCATCTTTCCTTCTGCCACAAAGTTATGTGTAAATAAATGCTTCACCTCAGACTTACAGCTGGTGCTCACTAGCACCATATTCTCCACTTGCTGAAAGACACTTGTAAGACCAGGGAGTAGGATTTGAAGTACTAAGCTTCAAAATTGCAATGTAAATTGAGGAGATTTAATTTTTTTAATTCCTTTCTGTCATATATTTGGAAAAATTAGGCCATGTAATACTCAAATTATTCAGTATATGTTAGCAAATATTTCTGACCTTTAATCTCTCCATATTCACCCTTCTGATCGAAAACATATGCAAAACATCACTCTCTTGGGTCAAAAATTCTCAAAGAAAATTAATGTTTTTGAAGCATTAAAAAATGAAGTAAATATCATACATGAATCCCAGGAAAAAGCTCTGTGCCTTTGGTAGTTAGAAGTGAAGATAATGAAGAAAAATAGTTACAGTACAGCTTTTAATTAAAGATCATGGCTCAGAGTTATATGGAAAAATGGTAGGTAACTGTGCAATCAAAGACTGTAACACTTCCTATGCAAAACAGGGCCCAAATCAGGGTTGCAAAGACATCTTATTCTGCTTTGCAACTGTTTTACTTTACACTATTTTGCTTTAATAATGTTTCTGAGCACACAGAAGAGAAAATCCCAAATTTCAGCAGTAGCAGACCACACTAGGAATGGACCCCACCTGCAGAAAATATAAATAGAGAAGATCTGTGAAGAAACAGACTTCTGCAATAAGATGTAAACTAGACTATTAGTATCCCTATCTCCCTTCAGAAGATCTGAACAACAAAAATAATTATTGGGGAGCAGAGATTTTTTAAGAAGAAATGAGAGTGGTCCAAAATTTCTCATTATTGCTCTATTTTCAATACTATCTTCTTTAACTTTCTTTGAATCTCTATGGCAACTAAATATCCAAGTCCAAAGAGCAATGAAATGAATATTTAAGTATTTTAAAAGTAAACTGGGATAAATGACAAGACTGATACACTCAACCAGCTTCCTAACTTTTCAACAGGAACGGAAAATGAGAAGGTTGGCTTCTTGTGACAAAGGAAAAAGAGTTAATGATCCAGAAATAACATGTTTTCATCCAAATTCAAGGTTTATAATTTTCTTCCACTCTGGTATTAATTCAGAATGGCCCAAATGTATTTGATAGATGTCAAGTGAAGAGATGCACCTGATCAAAGCTCTAATATCTTGATTTTATATAACATATAATTGATGGAAATTATGTGAAGGTATGCCAGAAGAAAGAGATAAGCTATTTCTTTGTATTACTTAATTGTTATGTTTTTTATTTCCTGGACCGAATCACTTAAAAAAAAATCATACAAATAATTTAGTACGGAAACGTCAATAGTTCAATTCCTGCCCTAGAGTCACAGGACAAAGAACTGTTTTAAACAGAGGAAAGTACATTTAGATGGGATATAAGAAATAAATTTTTTTTATAGTGAGGGTGATTAGACACTGGAACAGGTTTCCCAAAGAAGCTGTGGATGTTCCATCCCTGGAAGTGTTCAATGTCAGGTTGGATGGGCTTTGAACAGCCTGGTCTAAGGAATGCTGTCCCCACTCATGGCAAAGGAGTTGGACTTTGAAGGTCCCTTTTAACCCAAACCACTCTGATTCCAGAACTCTATGAAGTTGCCTATTTAAAACAGATTAAATAGTGCCAAATAGTGAGCTCAAGAACTGTAAAATTTAGACTACACCATAGCAATGATAACGTAGACTCATTACATTCATTCATTTTCTGTGCTACTTTTGTTGGTGTAGAAGTATCTGAGTGCAACCTTGAAGCTTAAGGATTTTGAGAATTAATGAGGAAAAGAATCCATGGTTTTCTATGTGACAGGGCTTTTGCTCAAAAGACTTTACCAATTCCTGAAAAGAGACTTGTTTTAGATGCTTCAATACATTTATGTACTCATCTAACAGAAGAGTACTACAGGTTTTGGGAGTTAATTTTCTGCTCATTTATCATGAACTTTGGTAAGGTTAACCATCAAGCTCACAAGACTGTCCTGCACCACACAGCTTGGGTCTCTATCCTTGTGTCTCACCCAGGAGGACTGTGTAGCACTCTGCTTCTGAAAAACACCAAAGTCTTAGTCCTACTTCTATCCCTAAGCTTTTTTTATCTTTAGAAAACAGAAAAGAGCAACAAATCTCTCTTCAGGATTTTCTGTAACAAGTTTCCAAGGAGCTATAGGTTGTGGCTTTTAATTTCAAATAATATAATTGTTTAAATATAATTTATAACCAAGAATTATACTCTTAATCAGATCAAAAACAATAGCATATACATGGGGGTTTGATGGTGATTCTGTAAAGACAGTTAAATAGTTAAGTACTGCAAGAATAAAATTTTTAAACAGAAATAAATTAAGAACAATAAAAGTAAAAAAAGTGAGACTGCCAAGTTCTTACTCCTTTTTTTAATATTATGAAATATGATTTATGGCAGCTTATATGTGTTTCATCTCATGAAAAAAAAATAATAATAGAAAAGGATTTATCCAGTCAAAAAGTCTGCCCACACCATCTCCCACAGAATCTTTTGATTACAACATACTGCCTTACCATTAATGTATTCCATATAATACATTGAATGAAATGCCAGATTTCATTCCCTGATATTTTTCTTTAGAAACCACAAATGTTTAAAGTAAAATGTGTATAATGATTTGAGAATTCATTTCTGAGTGGCAGATAAATGCTAGGAGGAAATCTGACTTACAGTAATCAATCTGGTAACAGAAACATATCAAACTGAAGGATATAACAAAGTGAGGAACTTGAGTCCATCCGAACACTCCATCATTTCCAAAGAATATACTCACACTCATCTTAATAATTTTCTTCTTAAACATTAGGTTGTGCCAATTACTATTTCGTAGCTTCCAATAAAGAACTAGCTAAAGGAGTAGAAGTGTCCCTTTTTAAAATAAGTTAAATGTCTAGTTCATATAATGTATGAGTAGAGTATTTAGTGACATAAGGAGCCTCAGTTTCCCAAATATTCAACATTCATAACTTCTGAACTTCATTGTGTAAGGGAAATGATGAACACTGGCCATCATTGTGCACTAGAAAAGACTGATTTACATCAGAACTTTGAAAATATTCTTCTAAAAGTAGAGCACCTAGATTGCCACATACCTACAAAACCAGGGTTACACTATCACATCTTGAACATATTTTTGTTTTATAAAAGAGGCAATTCATCAAACTGAAGAACAATGTACTCTATGCAATGAAAGTGCTTTTGAAAATCTTCCATGTGAGAAAGCAAATGTTTTACAGCAAAGGGGAACATTGTCAAAAGTGACTTCGAAACTCTAACCAAGTAAATCACTTCAAGAACTTTTAGGCACCTTTGTGTTTGGTAGCTTTTGAAATTGTTCCAGGCTCCTGAATCAGGAAAGGTCAGATTTATAAACAGCAGTAGAGGGGCTCCAAATATATGTTTAAACACTTGTGATATAGACAAGTAGGTTTGAGATAGTCATTCCAGTTTCAAATTATCAGAGAAATGACAGGATGATGTTAGGGTACCACTCACCTCTGCTTGGCATTGACATCAAAATAGATGAGATGAATTCCAGATGAACTCCTGCATGTCTCCTTGACTTGGATGACTATAGGAAAACTCATTTATACATTGAATTAAATTATCTGAAACCTGTTCTAGATTGCTAAAGGTGAAAATAAGGTTCCCAGAGGCATTTATGAAAGAAGCTAAGTACGTAATTCCCATTCACATCCTTTACACACAAAAAGCAAAGCACTACCAAAGTCAACTTGTCCATGTCTGAAATCAGCAGAATTTTAGTTACTCAGTAGCTTTCCAAAAGCTTACAGAACTTCTGAAGTCTAAACACTTAGTCTCACCCCTATGCATATTCCCTTAGGTACATTTAAGAATATTACACTTTCATGCTTGGCTTTAAATTTTCTAAGTCCTTCTCAGGATAATAAGTAATATTAATATATCTTCTTCAATATGTTTTAGTCATCATGATAAGAGCCAATTTACTCAAATTTTGCAGGTTTTAAGCACATAAATTTTAAGTGAGTTACTCTTTGCAATGTCTAAATTCCTTTAGTCAAGGAAAAGCATAAAGTGTTTTTGAAGGCCGTTAGAGCTACATCATGTTCACCTAATTTATTGACCTAAACTGAGATGGGCAATTTTATGAAAACATTCAAATACCACTGCTTTCTAGCATTTATTTTACAAAGAACAGCAGTGTGTACTAAA
>VZTN01023777.1:1850-14173 GCA_013400515.1 Erpornis zantholeuca
ACTACATCATTTGCCATCTGTAATCTCTCAGTTACTTTGCATTGGATGTATTCTAAGCAGGAATTTACCAGCAGGGACAGGTGCTTGTTTCACTCTCATAAGCCCTGCCCAGTACAGCTCCTGTATTAAGAGAGCCGCTGGAAACACTACAGCTGCACAGTGCCTCTTTTATCCCTCCTGCCTAGACTATGGATGAAACCCCCATTTAGCCATTTACTTCAAGTTCAGACCAACTGTGGCTCAGTTGCTTAAATGTAAAACAAACAGGATTATATTCTTCAGGTTCAGAGTGGCTGCAATACAATTGACCTTCCCTTTAATGTGACATGTACCATACGTGCACGCTCTGACGTTAAAGCTTCTGGAGTGCCACTCCCAAACCTCAGCGATGCACAAAGCACTCCTCTGAGACAGAGCCCTTTGTTTCACACATCCTGCTCTCTCCTGCTGCTTTGCTTGCAGTTTGCTACCAGATCTCATACACAATTTCTTATAGTTATTGGTGCCTAAAAGCTATTTGTATTCTTTTCCTCATTTTTGGGGATAAAAATTTGCCAGATGTTTTACAAAAGCAGATAGCATTAAAGATTTTTTTTAAAGTGAAAAATAACCACCCAACGATTATAACTTGTTTTTCTAATACCGTAGGAAAAAAAAAACAACCCCAAAACCAATATCAAAGGTAAGAAATATGAATGCAATCAGTCACTGCTCTGAGACCTGTGCAATGTTAAGCAAAGAATGGCTCTGGTTTTCAAAAGATGTTTGCTTTCTTATGGTAATAATTATACTAGTATCTACTACTATTTACTATAATTAAAGCTAAATTACAGCCCAACATGAAGGTTTCACAGCTATAAATCATTTAAATTGTTTAGATCTAGCATGCCACAGAAATGTTAATACCAGTAGTTTTTAGAAATAAGTTTTACTAATATGGAGAGAGGAGTTAATTCCTTTTTTAAAGAATATATGGATGAACTTCACTGAACTCCAGTTCAGCATCTGGGCTTACACTATACACCTAAAATATCTTTATGAAACACCCTGTGATGCTTCATAACTTGTTAGGAGTTTTCTATTTCTGTTACAGATAAGAAAACTAAGATTCCATTAGAAATGGTATATTCATGTTAGCTTTCACTGCCAAGAAATAAACAAAACTACCCTGGAATAAAAAGACTGGGCAAAAGTAATAGATAAACCATTTCAAATAAAGTTTTTGCTCAAGAACTGATGAGAGTTTGCAAAGATATCCAATAGGGACACACCCATTGACATGCCTATCAGAGAGTGTAGTGAGAGGTAGATTTTTTCCAGTTGTAATAAAAATATATGGTGAAAGAACTTAATAAGGCACAGTCTATATGTCTGAGTATTAGTCTGAGTATTTCTCTAGTTATGCTTCTTAATAGAGATATAGAAGCATGGATCTGAGCAAGGATGCAGGTCTCCTGTCTAAAGTTGCTTATCTAGTTTGGGTAATATAAGCACTCAACTGTGCCAACACTGTGACCTCAGTGGAGAGGAACACAAATACATTTATCGTCAATATACAATCCATCTTTCCTCTCCTCATCAGGTCTCTCCCTCCTGCCTTCTACATTGCTGAACTAGGAAAAAGATTCAGAAACTTAAGAAGATGCAGGATATCTGAGGCCTACACATCTAACTCTGCCTTCTAGTAAACTAATCCAATATCAGTCATTTTTTCACTTAATATCTGGTTGATATCCTTCCCTTTCATACCAAACAAAAATTTTTGAGGCTTGCAATAGTTAATAGACTACCTTGAATTCAACACTTCTACATGAAGACTCTTGACACTAAAGAACTGAAATTGACATAAGCGACAAAGGCAGGGGCAGAAATCAAACATCATCTCAATCTTCTGGTACCAAATGCTCAGCAACTATACTTAAAATATGTTCTCAAGAGGGAATAAATTTTTGGGGTACAGATTAACAAAATACTGAAAACACATGTTTATTTTGGGGCACATCTTACTATCACAGACTCACATGCTTAAAAGCCAACATAGTACATGCTGAAGAGTTTCACCTATAAAGGTTCTTTACAGAGAAATGAAATTAAATCTTTCACTCACTGAGCCAGGGAAGGAGGGCCCAAGCTATGCTATAAAACTCTTGAGAAAAAAGCAGAATCAAATGATTCTTTAAATGGTGATCTTATTCAATATTCCTACTTTCCAGAGTTTTTTAATGGTGAAAAATCAATGTCCTAATTGATTTTTCACCCATTTATCATTTTCATCTGTAAGCAAATGCCATTAATAATGAACTGCTCTTGAGAAAGGTTTGATTTATTAGTGTGCTATATTGTTGTACAATTAGAGACTTTGCTCTTTCCAAAACCTCCTAGCCTATTATATTCTGGACAGTTTAAAATGTCTAATTTTCCAGAGATGCAATTAACTCCTTTTTCTTTTTTAATTAGGGAATGCACATTTCATACTTGTATCATACCAATCATGTAATTTTTATACTGCTATCTAATTGCATTTAAGAAAATGGATCCAGTTCAGAGCTGAATCTAAAGGAAGCAAGAAAACTATCAATGACCTCTTTTTTTGACCTCTCTATTTTTTCCTTCCAAGTGTTCCCTGAATTAGATTTGCCTTTGCAGTAGAAATATGGAAATAAAACAGGATTGTAGCCTGACGAAGCTGACAGACACAGTGTTGAATTCCTTCACCCCATGAGCAGCAGGCAGAAGCAAAGATATTGCAAAAGGGAAGTATCCATAACTACTCTGTCTCAAATAGGTTCGTGTTGCTTTTGTCCCCAGTGGAACTTAAGCAATCTCACAGCAGCCTAAATTATGCTGCTGATCCTGAAAGTGATCTCAGCAGTGAGATACCTTTTTACTGTGCCATAAAAGCAGGGTGGAGGAGAAATACATTCAAAAGCATGAGACAGCCTGGGGATTCTCTATGCTGAAGAGATGTCTTACTGAACTGCTATTTTTAAATATTCTATTAGAAAAGTTGGCACAAATTTGCAGGCTTAATGATTCAGTTGAAACTGCATATTGATAAGCAGTGCATCTCTTAGCTCCCTGAGAATTATACTATACATCTCATAGAGGATTCTTTAAACTCCACTTTATTAACACCTCATTAGTATCTTATTAAGCTCTTAAAGAAAATGTATAAGAAACCAAAGAGCTCTTTTTTCCATTTCACTTGAAACCATACTTGCATGACTGTGAGTTAAAGGAGAGAAAAGCAAAACAGGAAAAGCACTACCTAAGCCTTATGCCCAGCATCCCATCTCAGGCAATACAAGTAAGAACAAGGCTGGTTATGTGATTGATTTCTTTAAAGGCTGTTTGGTACCAGACATGTGCAGACACTGCTGATACTGTCACAAATTAATACAATGCGGTGTTATTTTCATGCATAACACTGTAATGAAAACACTAACACACACAATACTGTATGTCCTCTTCTCAATCAAAGAAGTAAAAGAAATTTTAAAAGAATGTATGAAAGATCAACCTGAAAAAAGAGGAGATCCTTACCATGTTTCGTGTTGAGGTCATCAATGGATTTTCTCTTTGGGTATGTTTATATTCTTAGGAAGCAAAACTAAATCTTTGACAATATATTTGCATTTTATTTGTTTACTGAGTCTTTTCATAGCAGAACATAGTGTCAGTTCTTGCTCTTTAGAGCAAGAAGTTTATTCTTTTTATACAAATGCAGGTCTCCTGGGAATCACAGAGGTGCTTTCAAATTATTTATTTTTGATGGGTCTTTATGTACACATGGATTTTATAAGACACCGCTTCAACTAAGGACTAACTTACTGATGTTAGTATTAAAAAAGAAATCTACTTTTTTTTCCCCTGAAATACGGTGCTGAATCTACTCTTAGTCAATTGAATCAGATTTAATTGAATGAGATTTCGTGAATCCCATTTATTGAATGAGATTTCGTGATTGCGTTTTCCCTGCAGGTAACTTTTTAACCCATGGGCTAAATTTTCAACAGAAGGACAGTGTTTTCAGAAGGAAGTTCTGAGAAACTCTAGAAAAATTGGTAATTGATAGAAGAAAAAATAACTGATTAGAAAGCGCTTTTCTGGATGAAAGATATGGATAAATAAGCTTTTTTCCAACTCCTTGACAGCAGAAAGCTGCTCTTGGTGCCTGTATGATGCGACTTGGCTTTTAGGCACACAATCAAATTTTGACAGAGTGTTTGGACATGTTTGTTTTTACGTAGTGAACAAATGCAAACACAAAAGGCAGTAGGGAGCATTGGTACAACCCAGCATTACTGTAGGTGTTGGGGGAGAAGGTTATAGAGGATATGAATGAAGCAGAAATAATAAATACTTGTTATAAGCCTAAGGTAGCAAAGTTTCTCTACTCTAGCACGAAGACTGTGTTGCTGCTCAATTCACTAGAGTGCCTGTTTCTATCCATATGGTTTGACTGGAAGCAATGGCAATAACCCAAGCCTGGTTTAAATCTGTGACTGCATTTTGTAATGGATCTGTTACATCATGGATTAAGTTCAAGAAAAATTAAGTGCATGGCCAGTATTGTTCATTAACATGGACTACTAGTACTGCTTTTCTCGCTTTCAAAATAAAAATTCTACTGTTTTCAAATAACTCACTTATTTTCTTCTCTGAGTTTCTTGGCCAATGAAATTCAAACACTTTAAAAGGATTAGATGTTAAGAGAGTGTCTAAATCTCTGAGCATCAAGATTATTTATAGAGGATCAAGTTAGACACCTAAATGTTGAACATACAAAGCAGAGGAAATTACTTCTCCTCTCATTTTCTCCTTAGACAAATGATCTTATTAATCATTTCCCAGTTATTTTTGCTTTCTGTCTTCTCCCCTTTGGTCTGCCTCTTCTGCACTTTTCTCCCATTCCTCCTTATGTTACTTCTTAGGCCACCTATTTACACTTGGAATTACCTCCTTAGAAACATCCCACTTATATTCCTCCTACAGTATGTCTTAACAAAGCATAAATATTCCAAATTATTTCAGTCCTAAATTCCACATACAATAGAAGACTTCTTGGGAACCAGGAAATGGAATTTAGTTTATAACATTACAGGGAGAACTGTTGTTCCAAGAGTTAATAAAACTCCCAATTAATGCAAGGGGATCCAGATGAAATGTGACCAATAACAATGATTATCCAAGCTAAAGTAAGGATGAGTGTTAATGCTGGACAGAAGTCATACTCATTCCTCACATGCTGAGCACAAGGTGATGTGTAACACCAGACATATAGAGGAAAAAAAGACAGAAAATAGGACAGAAAATAGAAGGCAGAAATAGGTGAAGTGGCAAAAGTGGAAAAAATGAGAGAAGAAGGAGAATAGAAAAGCAGATAAAGATGACAGATTACTTCCAACATCAAAATAATGGATCATGACAGGTAAATTTATTTGCATTTGGTGGAGCATGTGCTCTCCAAGTATCTGATACTCAGAAGGTATCCTTCCACTAATCTGGCACTGTGCCCCATCTGCAACACCAGAGCATGTACTGTAGCTTTAGACTGCAGAAAGCCACAACTTCTGCCCATCACAAACACATATTCCTTCTCAGGTTAAGCACAAAGAATGCACCATTCAATTATCTCCTTTTTCCCTTCTGCATTTTTTTTGCTACTAGATTTTTTAAAAGGTCTATACGTGCAGCCAGGGAGTCACACCCTTTCATCCAGGCCCATGGAGTGTACCTCTTGCAAATGATAAAAACAGTCTCTTGGATATTAACATAAAAGTATAGTATAGATAATGAAAAGAAAAACTCATTTACAGTTCCTTGCAACTTAATGAAGTGACAAACCTGAAGGGCCAACAGATAAACAAAAATCTATTCCTATTCAGTTCTTGACCTGGCACCATGAAACACCAATATAGTTTACTTTTTAGCTGAACAAGGAGAAAAAATTTAAGAGAACAGTAACATAAAAACAGTCCCACTTCTGAAATAATAAATTATTAAAATTGTTAAAGGAGACGTTGGGAAAAATTTCTGAAATTACGTTTCTTTAACATTCAGGTCCTCTTTCTTTAACAAATATGAGCATGCAGTTACATCAAAAAAATTGTCTAACTTGTAAATTCTTGAAGAACAAACCTCATTCAATTTTTTAGCCTGCTTAATTTGCCAATATATTTAAATATATTGTGTTAGACAACAGTTACTTGTAGTGCCTATCTATCTTCATCTGTCTCTGCACACATTCTTCTTTCCCCTTCTTTTTTCTTTTTAGGTAAATGAAAAGTGGCCCTGCAAAGAATGCTTCTTTTTTTTTTTTTTTTTTTACATCAGTCATGATTTTGTACCAGCAAAATAAAAAAAAAAAAAGGTTTTGTACACTTCATGAACCATGACTCTCTATATGATTATTCACGTTTACTATAAACATACATTATTTCCTTCTTCCATCATGCCAAGAGCAAATGTTTGAAGCAATCAGGTTGAAGTCCACATTTTCATATCGATCATGTCTAAACTTACCAAACACTTTGCTTCTAAACTTTTATTTACTTGTTTGGTTTTGTACTTTGTACAAAAATATACCAGAAATATTTTAATACTCAATGGTACATGACAATGCACAATGGTACACAATGGTACACCTTTAGTACACAATGCTGCCAGACATTTTGCCATTTTACAGGTCCTAGAGGCACTTTATGTATGGACACTACAAGGTATGAAGTTATAATTCTATTTAAATTAGATCTATGTTTGCTTTTGCTTTTTTAGAAACTTGCATGTCACAAACATGCTATTGGCTGGCATGCCTTTCTGTATTTTAGGATTAAATAACAGCTGAGGTCATATATCAGAATCGACTTATATATTCCAATATTCTTGATGGTCTTTCTATTCATCCAAAGGCTGTGGATTGACTTTATGGTTACTGTTTTTCTTCATATGGTATGGTCATTCTTAGGCTATTTTAGACAAAGAAGATTTGGTACCAACTTAATTTTAGACAAATGAAGTAGGTAGCAATTTATTTCAAATATACTGATGTTCAGCATTCCCAAAGCAATTTATGTCAAATGCCTTTTATAATTTTTAATCAAGACTTGTCAATGTTTTTAACATGGACTTTCCCTTCCCTGCACAGTTCGCAGGAAGCCAAAACAATGCTGAACTGTTTTTGCCCTTAAGAACAGTTTGTTTATCCAGTCACAAAACTTCCCCTTTGGATGAGGCAGATGTTAACACACCATCTGTGTTTTCAGCTTATCAGATATCAGACTTCTAACATGACTCTGATGTGTATTAGCAGTGAAAGAAAGGCTCAGCCCTCCTCAGGCTGCATATTTACCTCAGGTCCTGTCCCATGGTAGAGGGACACACTTGTGGAGCCATTTGTGGCACTCACCACACTTGCTGGTCCTTCCATCCCAAAAGAGCAGTAGGAGTGAGTGGCTGGGAAGCAAAGGATGAGCCCACAAGAGCAGGTGGGACAGTGGCTTCAGTGGCTGTTGTTCCCCCCTCAGTGGCATATTGAGGGGGTGCTGAGGCTGGCAGCTCTCAGGGCACAGGCACAACTGTGGTCCTTCCTCTGAGCTGCATCCAGCTTAGAATGTGATGGTTTGATGCCTCAAAGCTCTGCCATCACAGGATCTCTTATCCAGTGTGCAGGCCCACAGACTGCAGCTAATTCCAAGTCTGTGTAAGGGGGTTTAAAATGATTAGCTTCCCATGGGAAAGGGCCCCGAGAGTAATAGCTAAATAGAAGTCAGGAAGGAGATGGTGATGGAAAATACCTGCAATAATAACAACAAAATTTCTGTGACTATAGCTCTCTGCCTTGCAACTTCCTGTGCTAGGTTGTTAGTCTAAAGGAGTAGTTCAGATCACCTCAAAACTGAGATCAATTTTTTGCAGGGATGTGCAGCTGAGGGAAGACAATCTCACCTGAAACCCCCATATTATGACCTATGCCCTGTCTCTCTGGGAACAGGAAAATCAATCGATGCTTCTAGTTGTGAATCCATGCCTGTAGCTCCAGGCAATGGAGGGTAAAGATGTACCTTGGAGATCTGCAGATATCACATGATGGTACTCACTCGCCTCAGAAGGTTGTTGACAGGTTATGTTCATTAGTTTTCATATGAGTCACACTGTTGCTAAATTGATAGAGCTACTGAAAAGCCTACCAGTGAACAAAAATAAATAAGAACATTTCTTCTCCCTAACTCACCATCTGCCGCAAGCTTATGATACCTTCAAATTACTTCAGGTAGTTAAGGCATGTTTTCTATAGACTAGACTCACTATTTACTTGATTTTTCCTCAGAAAGTGCAAGCAACGGATATTCCATTAATATAGTCCTGAGGACCCATCCTGTATTTGGTCCAGCTAACCACTTCTGTGATGTTTTCTAAATGCACTTAATAAAATCATTAACTCCACAGCTCCATGGACTTGCTAAAAAATATATATATTCTTAGATATGAGTACTACTGGTAAGTATTTTCTGAGCTGGTACTGAGGATGAATAGCATAACTACAGAAAGTCAGACCAAGCCCAGGACTAACTCCAGCAGAGATCAAGAGCAGGGTTCTCAGGAGGAGCAGAAGAGGCAAGCCAAAATGTTACATCTTAACAGTGTTTCTACACCCTCCAGACACTTTCAGCACAGGGATTATATTTATCTTTGTAGTAACCATTAAATGATGCACTTGGCCAATCCTCCAGGAGGATTCCTCCACACACACTTTTAGACCCAAAATAACTTCTAACTCAACAGCTCAGATCTGCACTGCACAAAAGGTCACATTTCATGTTTGGAAGCATGTTTCTTTCCTTGTCCTCAGTTTTTGTACACAAGTGACACATAATTACATAATGTTGACACACTGGTCATAATTTTACCATTGTTTTATTTAGTCATTTCCAATATGTATGTCTTCCATGTGTTTTTCCTTATGCCCTTCTTTAAATCTTGCTATTGCATTGTTTCTGAGATAGGGGAAAGGGAGAAATTTCTTACAGAATTAGAAAAGAATACCATGGATGTACAGAATGTCAGAGACACATTACTAAAAATTCCTAGTGTTCGATTTTTTCTTTTGATTGGTAACAGCATTAATCAGACATTATCTTGGAATCCTCTCTCATAATTCCTAGATTTCATTCAGAGACAAGATTATCTTTCACTTTATATGTGAAATTAAACATTTTTAAGTCAATTAGTATTTATTTCCATTGGATTTTAACTGGTGGGCCTACAGACTACTTCTAGCATGTGAAAACAAACTAAGGTGACCACAGTTCTGAAGCCTTAGATACCTAAGTTGAAATAAACACAATTTGCAATAAAAACATTTCATAGCAAGGCAAATGGTGGCACTGTATTCTCCTCTGACATTGCAAATGCAGTTAACACCCCACCACTGATGTGCTTTGCACAGGCTGACTGTTCTTCCTGACACAAAAGGGATCTACACTGTCCTGACTGATACAGGTTTACCTAAATAAGCTATTTTATTTGAAATTACAGGGAAAAATAATGCATCTTTAATGTATTTAATGTAAAACAAGAGACTTTATGCAACAGCAAGTGCTTACTTACACTGGGAGTGTGTGGGGTTTTTTTTTTATAACTGCAGAATCCCACTAAAACTAGAGCATAAAAATAAAAGCAAAAGATTTGCAGATTTTCATTTACTTTAAATGCAAATAAAACATGTCTGGCCTAGATTCCCCAAGTTTGTCAAGCTGGAGCATGTGTGAAAAACATTACAAGAGGTAAGGCTCAACAAGAAGTCTGGTGTTTGGGAAACGAATTGTTGATGAGTTGACCAGTAAAAGCTAAATAAAACAAATTACAAACTGAAAAAGAAATGTGAATTCCCAGCCACCTGTAAACTGGATTTCATTGATTAGATTTGTTCTGACACAGATAAACAGGTTGAATCACTTTTCTGTAATACTAACCAAGATTTTATATTGGTTTTATTTAAATATTTAATCAGTTGGATGTAAGTAGATTTTCCTAGAATTATGTGAATTACCGTGAATTAGGCACTTAATACTTTCACATTTCAGCTTTTCTTCTTTCTTCATTTGTGATAAATTCATAATATATTTGGCCCACACATATCTACTTTACTGCACCTTTTTCATTATCGTCTTTTCAGCTGTGATGTTCCTGATTCACTTGAGTTTCAACATGGGCAGTCCATTTTGCAGCAGCTTCCCCTTTTAGAAGTGTCAATTATAGAAAATAAGAAAGTTAAACTTTTAGAATGATAGTCATTTTAAGCCAAAAGTTTTCTTCCAGTTCTATTATATAAGCAGTGAATTTGGACCCAAAAAGTACCAAAATTGCCACTGCATTATGGATTCCCATACTAGATAAATGATGGAAGATGTCACTCAGCTTTCTCTGATTCCTGTGTCTGGGCTTTTCTCAGCAGAACCTAACACAGTCTATCCTCCCTTTACAGTAATATCACCCACACTGGTAAATTGAATTGCTGGATTATGTGAGATCCACAGCCTAGGATACTATCTGCTAGTGGCTTTGGCATGTGTTTTAGAAGTAGCAACTGTACTGGTGCCAATTGCTGAGTTATATCTGGGGTGGTACAAGGGTTCAAAACTAAGCAGGATTGGGATGTTGGTTTTTCATCAGCCTTCAAGAGCAGGAAGAAAAATTATGTGACATGAACAAATAGCTTCTGATTACCTGCAGGCTGTTACAGTTCACTGCATGTTGGACAAATCCATAACTAGGCATAGGACTGCAAATAATAAGATTTACAGGACTCAAAACGTAACAGATCAAGGATCTTGCTTTAGTTCTGGTTCCTGAAAGGCCTGAAACAGCAGGACATTGTCTGTTATCAAAAGAATTATGGCTAGGTCCCAAATAGTTCAAAAGTTCTCAGTGGGCAGTTTTAGGATTTGGAACCTGCAACAGAAGGTGAACATGAAGAATGGTACTAGCATGGCTGTATGCTGGCAGCAATAATTCATAGCTAGTCTTCATTCCATAGGATGCCCTGAAGAAAGAAGAGGTTTATCATTTTTACCATGTCTAACATCCTCATCCTAAGAATGGCTCAAATGAATGTGACAACCTGGACATCCAAGTAACTTGTTGCTACTTCTGAGCTGCATTCAACTCAAGTTTAGATTACACTTGGGATTAGTAGAAAGATGATAAAGATTCAGTTTGTTATTAGGTGAACAAAGACAACAAAGATGAGGGCTGATACCAGCTGGGCAACTTTTCATAGATGTTTCTGGAGAAGATATAGGATACTAGGCTAACACAAATTTAAGGTTAGCAGCTAGAATTTGAGTAACAGGCAGTGAAGGCAAAACTGCTGATGCATTTTGAAATATTTCTGAAAAAATATGTAGACTACAGAAGTACAGTGATGTGGCTCACAATTTTTTAGGACTGGGTTCATTTAGGCCACAGTTTTCATGGATGCATATATTGATAGACTCACTGATAGGACCATTATTTAGTTATTCTACAACCTTCCTTCCCTCGTTGCAGCACATGGGTGTTTTTCAGGTTCCACCAGAAGAGCAAACCTTTTGTTCCCTACTGTTGTGAATGTCTACCCTACGCCACAGCTAAACCTATATGCTGATCCAGTCTGCAAAAAACCAAAAAAACTGTTGGTCATTTTTTTGCCAATCCTTATCTTACTGATGGGGATTTTGCATGACCTGTCAATCAACCTAAAACTTTATTCCCTCCTACTTCCATCCATAATGGAACTCTTAATAAAAGACCAAGCTGTAAACATGGTTCTCAGATTTGGTTTGTACCTTTGCTCTGGAGGATCTGGGAGGTTCTCCAGCCTAACCCTTACTCTACCTTTTTTTGTCCATTTTGTCCACTTTGTTCGTTTTGTCTTAGACAAAGTCTTAGAACAGAAAGTTTTGACCCATGAAATCACAGTACCATTTCTCATTGTCTTCTTATTTATGTTGCACGATTTAACGACTAGCCTTAACCTTATCCTCAGAATAAATCAGGAAGGAATTGTTGTGCTGGCCTCAGCATCTTTTTATCTTGCAGTATTCAGCCATAATCATAAATTCTTCAGTGCCCACTGTTGTAACCCCCAACCCTCAGCCTTGGACATAACTTACCACGTACCTCTGCAGACACAGGATTACCACTGCTGGAGAACCAACATCCTTTTAAAGAACATTTACCCTTCAACTACTTTTTCAGCTCATGTGATGTCTTAGGTTTTAACTTCTATATTTTTCAAGTCCTGTACTGCCCAGTGTGTAACTGAAGTTTTGTGTGGCCTG
>VZTN01023777.1:17279-82545 GCA_013400515.1 Erpornis zantholeuca
TCTCTTAAACCATACAGACACAAGTAATAGAGGAAAGGATACAAGAGAAGTGTTGATTTTGAAATAAAGCAGTTTCACACTGTGCTTAGTAGAGAAACATGACTTTCTGCAAGTAAACAAGATTAGACCAGAGACTACACCAGACATTAGAGTCTGCTTTTTAATTCTAGCAGAACAACAGCAGTCAATAGGTTTGAATCATATGCTAAAATCAGGAACCATATGCAAATATTTTCCAGATTTATGACCTCTGCTTTCTAAATAAGAAGTCAGATTAATCAATGCACTGAAAAAACTGAGGGGAAAAAAGCCCTGAACATTAATGACTGCTGCATGTCTCCATTTCTTGTCCATCAATAGCAGATCTGAAACTTGTGGCCTAGATACTATAAACATTATAGTCAGGCTTAGGTTTATGCACATTAGTCATATTGAAGACATTGTTTGAGTAGTTTCTGTATGGTTTAAGAGACCAATATGGAAAAATGACTGCAACACCAAAGTCAGGGAAAGCCATTTATTTTCATATTTCTGTTTCTCCTCGTGCAAACAAAAGGAAAATACATAAGACAGATTAGAATTTAACTGAGGTATACAGGCTCTACAGTCTCACCAATGAAAGAGTTGAAGTGATTATGATAAGTTCCATGTTGCTAATGCAAAAGCAAAAGATACTATTGTTCTTCTGATGTCGGGTTAAAACTTTGAGTGAACACAAATGTGTTTCTCTCAATAAGGGTTTTCCAGAAAATTAATACAGAGACTTTGATTCTACAAATATCTGTACTTTTTTCATTTATGAGAATAAGCAGTTGAAGTTAATCTACTGAAATGAGATGCAATATTTGCTTAGAACTCTGCCTTGTTTGATAGGAAACTCGATATAATAATCATAAAGAGTTTTTAATCAAAAGAATGTGAAGATACACTTTAACTGTGTACATGGCAAAAGGAAAAATATTATGAAATAAAGAGATCATGGATTTCCTATCAGTGATTGAGGTTATGTGAGTAATGAATATAAAAATGGTTTATCGGCACCAGACAGTAAGAATTTGACCATTATATCTTAATGTATTGTAAAGGAACATTATTGGATATGTTTATATATACAATTCTTCCATTAGAAGAATAAGTAACTTAATTTTTTTATTATTATTTCAGAAGTGAAAGGATGAAGAATAAATCCGTGTAGCTTTTAAAATATTGTATTTGACCAAAAAAAATATTCAAATATGCATAGCAGGAGAAATTAATAAAAGCCATTCTGTTTATGAATCTGGAAGATTGTCTTCAAAAATTGTGCTCAGTCATTCTAAGTGATAAAAAAAAGGTATCAAAACTAAACATATAAGGAATAAAACCACTCTACAGGGCAATGCAAAACAAGAATGTTCTAAGCAACAGGATTCTTCTGGTTAATTTAGGCACGAGACTTAAAAAAGATACATATCCCACTAGATATTTCTAGTCCATTTCCACTATTAAGTTGAAAGAAAAAGAATAATATATACTCTGCCTCAGGCAAATGGAATTAATGTGTTTGATACAACATCCACTGAGTTCATGGTAAAAAAAGCCCAATCTCTTCCCAGTTTTTGACCTATGTTGAGAGGCATATGGATCTAGAGGATAGACAACAGAACAGGGACATTCCAAAATTAATTCTGCTCCAAGCTCTCACACAAATCAGTATGACTTTGGAGAACTCACAGCATGTGCCTTTCATTCCCTTACAAACATTGTGCCTGTTGTATGAGGTTAGATAGCAGTCCTTGTGAGACAAGGGCTTTTACTATGTGTTTATACAGCACAAGTGCAACAATGTCAGGGCTTAAATTAATGTCTCTAGGTACTGTGAATAAATATGGGCACGTTCAGCAAAAATAAGATAAACAATAAAAGAGATAATATGTGACAGGATAATAAAACAAAGAAAATGGACTGCTTCGATTTGACACCATCTTGGTGTTAAAGGTAACACTGAATAGAGATACATAGTACATTTCTGATTCTTGCTCTTGACACTAAAATGAAGCTAGAGGGCAAGTTTAGGATTTTTTTAAGACAAGTTCTGCCTTGCAAAACATAATTGGATCTGTTGCAGCAATTACTCCTAAGTGGAGACTCACAATTTTCCCTCTGATAATTATGTTGCAAGGTTTGAAAGAGATTTGAATACCAATGCACCTAATTGTCCTTTCACACAAGTGAAGGTTCCCAGTAAGCCTCATAGAGGTGTGAGTGAAAGCTCAAAACTCAATCCAGGTAAGATATGGCAGATCCAGCAGTTAGTTATGAGCAGCTGCTCCTCATCTTAGACTTGACTGGTTTATCCCCATGTCCTTTTAAAAACGATGGGGAAATCACTCCTCACACAGCACAAAATAAAACAAAACCTTTATCTTTTTGAAGACAGCTGCATTGCATCAGAGGAGTAAACTTAGTCTTGCTTATGTCATTGCTAGTTGACGTCTCAGATTTCCTGTGCTCTAGTTAGCAAACACTTGAAGATAAGAATCTGATCTTGGGTTGTCTGCTTGGAGAGAGCTCTGTGAAATGAACAACAGATCTGAAGAGTTTGTGGCAAGCTGGGTTGCTGAAGAAAAATAGTATATCATGCTGCAACAGATAAATTTTCCAGAGTACTTAAGGTTTCTTGCTCACTTATAATCTCATCACACTTCAAAAGATGTACTAAAGACATGAATAACTGAAGCCAGGTTATTACTTCAGGGTGAGGAAAGTCTCCTAGCACAAGAATTGCCAGCAAGTGTTACTCACCACTGCTCAGAGTTCTAGGTGCTTTCTGGGACTCTCATAAAATCTGAAGTGTGGGTGTAGACCTTTAACCATAGCAGCCTACACTGCAGCTTCTCCCAAATGGCTCCCTAAAAGCTCCATTATCACCTCTGTTTTGCTCAGATTTGCAATAAGGTGTTTGCAATATTTATCCTACAAAGGCAGACCTTTTTCAAAAAATGAGCCATCCCAGTAAAGCCAGTGTGTATATATATGCTTTAAAACAGGACATGACAGGGAGACATTTGATTATTATTGATGATGTTCAAGGTCATGTCACCTATTTCATTTACTGGAAGCATGTAGACTTTGCCTAGGACCAATAGTCAAGTGATCCTTGAGAGATTGCGAATGAAAATGTCAGTTAGTAAAGAAGAACTTTCTCATTTCTACCTTCTTCAGATGTGTCTATTGAGAAAAAATTCAAGTATTTTATAGGCACTACATAATTTTAGCTATTCTGATTACTAAATGTATCACAGAATAATAGAATTGATAAATGGTGTAGAGTACAAATCTTGTGAGGAGTGGCTGAGGGAGCTGGGGTTGTTTAGTCTGGAGAAAAGGAGGCTTGGGGGAGAACTTAACCTTCTCTACAACTACCTTAAAAGAGATTGTGGCAAGGCAGGTGTTGATCACTCCCCCCAGTTAGCAAGTAAAAGGATGAGAGGAAATGGCCTCAAGTTGTGTCAGGGGAGTTTGAGATTGGAAAAATTTTTGATTAAGAAAAATTTCTTCTCTGAAAGGGTTGTCAGGCATTGGAATAGGCTGCCCAGGAAGAGACTGACTCACCACCCCTGTAGGTATTTAAAAGGCGTGTAGATGTGGTGCTTAGGGACATGCTTTAGTGATACTTAGACTTAAATATAAGTATCTTTTAAATGATAATGAAATAATTTTAATTCCATCAGTAAGTAACCCAGAGAAATAGTCAACTGTAAGTACTAAAGTTAGGGGGTCTTTTTTCCCTTATCTGGTTAATGGCCCAGTTATGGATTCTGTGTGAATTCTGTGAGTTCCAGCAGAGTTAATAGAGGGAAGTTGCTCCACAGAAAAAGACCTCCAGGTGCTGGTGAGCACCAAGTGGAACATGAGCCAGCAATATGCCCTTGTGGCAAAGAAAGCTCATCCTGGGCTACTTTAGAAGGAGCACTGCCAGCAGGTTGATGGAGTTGATCCTTCATTCTGTATTGGTGAGGCCGCAGCTGCAGTGCTGTGTCCAGGTCTGTGCTTCCCAGCACAACAGAAAAATGGAGCTAAAGGAAAAAAATCAAGCAGAGGGCCATGAAGATGGTTAAGAGACTGGAGAACCTGTCCTATGAGGAAACGCTGAGAGAGTATCCTGGGGTAACTTTATGATGTATCCCCTATTGCCTACTCTATGCCCAGAAAATGAATCTTGTGCCTTTCTGTGCCTTTAAACTGAGCCTGAGAGGGGAGAGAAGGAAAAAACCAGCTAGAGGAACTTTTTCAAAGCAGTTCTGTGCTTCAAGGTCACTACTCCTCTCTGTTGTTCTTCTGCTGTGGGGAGTATTAGCTGCTGCTCCTGCTGCTTTCCAGCCAGCTCTTGACTCCATTTCCTTGGAGAGAGACAGAGAGTTAAACTCCTGTGTTCTCCTGGGACTTTGGTGTCTTCTTCTCTTCTGGACTTGTTCAGAACACCAGAACAGCAAAACCTCACTGGGAGACCTTCCACCAGCCTGTGTGGGGGTTCCCCCATGCCAAACCAGCTGCAAAGAGGAGAGAAACCACACTCACAGAAGGACTCTAAAATCTTCCAGGTTTTATCTCCACAGTGAGAGATTTTATTATTTAGCATTATTATTCTTTTCCTGTGTGTTTGTTAAATAAATAGTTTTGTTTCTTCTTCACTTTCTTCCAAGGAAATATTTATTTTCCCAAACCTGGTGGGGGAGGGGTGACTACAACCTGCTTTCTATCAGAGGATATTTTTCTCTGAATTTGTCTCAAACCAGGACAGAGAGCTGGAAGTGTTCAGCCCAGGAAGAGAGAGTTCAGGAGGGAGCTCATCAGTGTGTACAAATATCTGAAGGGAGGATATAGAGAATAGGGATCCTGGCTCTTCTCAGTGCCAAGACTAAGAGTCACTGGGCACAAACTGGGACACAGGAGGTTCTGTCTAAACATCAGGAAACACTCCTTTACTGTGCACTGGCACAGGTTGTCCAGAGAAGTGGTAGAGTCTCCATCCTTGGAGATATTCAAAGGCTGTCTGGACACTGTCCTGGACAGCCTTCTCTAGGTGTCTTTGCAGTGGGATTGGACAAGATGACCTCCAGAGGTCCCTTCCAAATCAGCCCTTCCGTGATTTTGTGATCTGAGTGCTCTGCATCTTTAATGCTGGTACTTGGTAATTCTTGGAACACCGGTAAAATTCTAGATAATAGAAGAAAATTTATGCTATGACAATATTAAAAACACCTATTAGAAAATATCAGTCTTGGCCAAGATACTAGAATGGCTGGAAAAGAAGAATTAAATATGATAACGTAATTACAGCTAAGCATTACGGGTGCAAGCAATGGATATTTTCATTAACTTGATTGTTTAATGGCATTGTATTTTGGGATGCAAATACACACACTCCACCCTAAAAATAAAAAAAAAGGTGACATTTAATAATAATTAAAAAACCCAAACAACTTTGACAGAATTTAATTTACCATTATAGAGTTGTTATGTTTAAGCCTGGATACATTGTTAGCATTTATAATTAATTTATCCAGGTTTTCATCCCTCAAACTCAGCAAAAAAATAACATTTAAAATTACTAATAAGATACACAGATGAGATTGGAGAGCTGGACACTAGGAAATAGGACAGATTACTGACAAAAGTCAAACCAGGTTACTGGGTAAACAGTCCCTAAGTGGGGGAAAAAAAAGAGTAAACAACAAAGTCAACAACCCACACTCACCAAGAGAGTATGGGACATTTTCCTTACGAGACAGGAGACTATATGCTATGTCTTAAGAACACTCTGTCCTGCACTCTATGGTCAGATCAGTATGAGCACACTCTGAAAGTGACCAAGAGCAATAAGGAAACAATCTCTGTACAGCTTGGAGCTCAAGACTGCATAGGTTAAAACATTACTACTTTTTGTATCCATGCTAATGCCACTGGAATCATGTGTCGAGTCTCATAGCTAGAAGAGTAGGAGAGAAATTACAGAAGGTTTAGAGAAAATAAATCCTAAGGATAACTAAGATGTGGAAAATGTTCCTTACAATGGAGGACTTTCAACTGCTACCAAAAAAAAGATGAACTCTCTGCTTCACATGGGAGTAAAAATGTCATCATGTCTCTGAGATAACTGTATCTTTCAATACAGTAAATTCTATTTGAATGCTGGAACTTGCTTAAGTATAGCATCAACTACATTTAATTAGGTTTTATGTTTCTCTAATTCTCCAGCCCATCGTCTCAAGAAAAAACCTTCTTCTTAAGACCTCCCAGTGGCTGATGACTCACACAGCAAAAGAACTTTGTGCAGCAGAAACACAATATATGCAGATAGCTTTTTCAGTTATCTCAGAGAGCCCCTTTGGCTCATCTTACTTATTCAATGCACATATTTCAGACTTAGTTCTCTGAATTACAACTTTCTTTTCCCCTTCAGAATAAAAATATTCCCAATTATACAGTGAAAGTCCTGACACTAAGTGTCTCTAAATTGTTCATAGTTTTAACTTCAGCATCCTCTCATGAATTTGTCTCAAACTGCTACTTACCTACATAGTTTTTTTTTGTTTCTGTTTCAATTGTTGTAGCAATGCTCAGGTCATGACTTCGGGCAGAAAATATTCATGAGGATTTGCTGGATTCTAATAAGATGATCCCTTAGACAGTAAATTTCTTTAGTATAACAAATGTGGAAGGAAATGCAGATAATAAAGAATGGTATTGCAGCAGAACCATGCAAGTGTATGTCTTTTGCAGTGTTCTTTGAAGCATCAGGCATTCAAACTGTAGATGACACAAGCAAACAATATGAAGTTCTTTTGAGCAGAAAACGGTGAACAGCCCAATTAACAATGCTATTGCAACCCAGCATTATACCTTTGAAGTTAACAAAAGAAAGAACCACAGAGATTAAACAATTAGCCAAAATCTGTATAAAATAAGAAAGGCTGAATGAAGCAAATATCACATTGATTTAAAGTTGTTCAGCTAAATCTGCCTAATATCAAGGTAAGAATCTACCTGATATCAGTAAGAATCAGATTCCTGATTTAGCCTTTGGCTACATCTGAGCAAAGCCAGAGAGAAAGGTAAAGGTAAAAGATCAACTCCATATCTCAAAAACTCAGTGTAAATTTGGTTATCATTTAATAAAGACAAGTAAGATCTTTTAAAGCAAATTATTTAGCCAAGGAATCCTGAAACTATAACCACACAAAATGGATAATCCAAGTGTTTGAATCCATGGCCAGTAAACAAAAAGTTTTAATTCCCAACTGCAACCTCTCTTGATTAATGTTCTTTAACAAAACCAGACACTGCTGTGACAGTTCCACAAAATTCTTGCCATTTTGTCATCTCATTTGCTTCCCTCAGCATCCGTCATGCGTGGCTGGGCCTGACAGACAGGCTGGTGATAAATTATTATTAAACTTAATATGTCATCAGGGAAGTGGCTGAGTCACTGTCTCTGGAGGCATTCAAAAGATATATAGATGTGGCACTTAGGGACACGGTCTAGTGGTGGACTTGGCAGTGTTAGGTTTACAGTTTCGCTCCATGATCTTAAAGGTCTTCTCCAGCCTAAATGATTCTATCACTTTTAAAAAGTTGTACTTATCTACTTCAATGCAAAGTGAAGTTGATGACAATGTTCTTATTGAATAGTACTTTTAAAATTTACCTACCATAGATATGAGGATGTAGGCTTATCCAAATTTTTGTTTCTTTATTGGTGAAATCAAGTTACTATACAAAATGTATCGGTATGTATTCTTACTTTAAATATGTCTGTTTGCTATACTCTTGTAAACAGAAATATGACATTTGCATGTGTCTCAAGATGTGAATGCATCTAATTTCTTCCTACCACTGCAGTATATCACAGACAACTTCTAAGCTCATAAAGACCAACAGATTAATGTCAGTCCCTCATGTCAGTTGCCATTTTAGATTAACCATTAGTTTATTTTCTATACAGATACTAAAACACTGTTTACAAACAGTCAATTTGAAGATAACTGTACTTTCCACAGGATGACTACTATTGCTCTCAGAATATTGTTTTTTGTTACCCCCTCCTCACCTAAAGCCATGTGGGTGGCTGGCCATGAAGCCCATTCATCCAGGCTATGTCTCATGGACTGATTTCCTGGCATGGCCTCATCCTGTCCTTGTCTACACCCTGAGCCTGTCTCTGACCCTGGTTGCCTTCCCCAGACCCAATCCTTGCCCTCACCCATGGGCTGACAGCACAGTCAGGCTGTCCTCCCTACCCCCAGCCTGATCTGCTCTCCGAGTGGCTCAGTGGGACAGGCTCTGGCTGGCCATGCCCTGCCCTGCCATGCCCTGCCCTGCAAGCCCAGGAAGCCCCTGCAGCTCCCAGTTCTCTGGAATGCCAGGGAGCAGCCAGCACACATGCACACAAGTGCCTGGGCATGGAAAAACTACCTTCCCCCAAAACCCTCCCTGTGAATCGGATCTGTGGTGGAAATAAAAACTAAAATCAAAGTCTGGGGTTTGTTTTGTTTGGCTTAGTATATTCGTATTTTTTTGTGTGACATTATGCAGTGGCATATTGGCATCTTCACTTTTTCTTCATGTTCTTAGCTGTTTGTATGGAGCCATGTAAAGGAAGACACTCATTTATAGCATATTCAGTCACTGGAAAATCCTATCAGCATTAGAAAAATCTACATCTTGGAAACTCGGTATTAATAACTCTTATCTGGAAACCTGAGGGAAAAGTGCTGTATTATTTTACTCTAAATTAAGGTATTGCTCTAGAATGATTTATTCTAACCATTCTACAAGATAAATTGTTTTGAAAAACCAAAAAAAAATAGAAGGAAGTTGAATATTTTGCATTTTGAAATCTTGTTATGATTTGGTGATATTTAATGCTTCCCATGGTTTTTCAAATATTAGTTAGCTGTACAGTGAACACAAGTCCCTCAGTCTTGGGAAGATAATTTACTCTACAATCTGAAATATCTGATATCTCTAAAAATTAAATATTTTTTCTGCATATACTGTCTTATACAATTAGGTCAAATTCCAATATAATTCTTGAAGTATAAGTCTTGAGTAACTTTGCTGACTTTAGTTTGGAGACCTGGAAAGTTCTAGCATTTATATATTTTCATGTTTTCTCCTGTCATCAGCATGGCAGCCTTCCCAACTTTTGTATGGATGACAAAATTATATCCCCAGTTTCTTCCCCCAAAATGATATTGATCAGCTTAATAGATTTTGGGACTATGCCCAGAATTTTCTTTAATAAATAATTTTCTTACTCTCTAAAGATGTTTTTGTCTTGAATTTACAGTTTTTATAACAAGCCCTTTTGATTAAAAGCACTATTAAGTATGGTTAAGAATGAATGGAACCAAATGTAAGCAATTCATCATCTGCAATTCCACAAGCCAATATTGGTAAGTATAGAATAGCTCTGACTGTCCCTTACAGAGATATGGGTAATTTTTCAAACCTTAATGCCTGTCCAACCTGGAAAACAGCCATGGGATATGTTACAAAACTTCCATTCCTTGGCATTTCTGCAGCTATCATGCTTTATGAGCCTGCAGAGGTTGTTGACTGTTCTCTGTAGAGTTTACTTATTGCAGACTGTAAATGGTAAGTTTACCATGTCTCTTTTAGATGACCTTGTTATACTTGAATTCTTTTCATTAATACCAACTAAGTTTTCTTTTCTCAGGCAGGTGTTTCTGAACTCAAACACCAAATGGAACCACAATTTTTAGGAACAAGTATTTGCATACTCAGGTGTGTGGTCTGCAAACTCAGAGAAGGCAGCTACTCTTTCATCCTTGCTGTCTTGCGTAGTGTACCCAAGCCACACTCACCTGTTCCATTCTGTGGCTGTGGGTATTCTCTGGTGTCAGGATTCAAAACTGAAGGGTTTCTAAGAGATGGACAGAGTGACTGACAGAGAGATGATTATGTCTATGGTGGGTTGACCCCAGCTGACTGTAAGCCCCCACCCAGTCACTTGCTCACTTTCCCCAGAGGACTGGGGGAGACAGTCAAAAAATACAGAAGTGAGATTAAATACCCCAAAGGTCGAGAAAAGGACAAGGTAATAAGTGAAGAAAATGGGGGAAAAGCAAGAAAACAAACACAAAAAATACTAAACCGGAAAACCACCCAAGTGTTGAAATGATGAAACAGCCCTGCTTTTCAGGGGCTGCTCCAAGAAACAACAAAGTCCATAGATTGAGTGATTAGAAATCAGAAGGCTTTAATAAGATTATTTAGATGAAACAGAGATATGAAGAGGAGAGGAGAATCCCCCCAGCCAGCTCAGCTTCTGGGGTCCTCTCCCTCTGTCTGTCCTTCTCTGTCTGTCTCTGTCTGTGAGAACAGAGCAGCAAGTGTGTCTGTGTACAGTTACAAGGTATGAAAACAAATCCCAAAATAGAAGTGTTTTTCTCTGGCCAGAGAACACAATTTGAGATACACGAAAAGAGTCTAAGAAGAGAGCTGTGATGTTTGCTTATTATCAAACTGAAAACAATCCGACAACTTCAAGGCTGCTAGAACCAGTGAGGCAGAAAAGTGCCTAAAGAAATCTTTTCAGGGTTAGCAACACCCAAGTGATACAAAAGCAATCACTCACCACCAGCATACCAATGCTCAGATAGTCAAAAGTAGCAGTTATTTTGGAAAAACTCCCATCTATTTTGCTGCTTAGCATGATACTATGTGGTCTGGAACATCCCTTTGGTCAGTTGGGGTCATCTGTCCTGGGCCTCTGTCCCTTCCCAAGCTGTTGTTCACCCTCAGCCTTCTCCACTGGGATCACAAAGTGACAAACAGAGAAGGCTTTGGCACTGTATAAAAAATTTTCAGCAATAGCTAAAGCACTATTTTGGTTGACGATTTAAAATACAGTACCAAATAGGCTGCTGTGAAAAAAATTATCTCCTTCCCAGAAAAACTCAGAAGAGTGCTTTTCAAGAAATGAGCATGCATAGTCTTTCCCGAACAACCCCAAAGGCAGAATTTGTTTCAGTCCACTGTCTACTGTGTGTAGCTTGTTTGGCTTAATACACTGATGGTATTTCCTTGGCCAAAACCAGCTGTGTTTTGGTGATATTCTGCTTAAGCACAGTCTTAGTATTTCTGTTTGTGAGAGTATCAGTCAGAAAAATAAAAGAAGAATCTATAGTATTAGAAAATGGAAACAAAATGGACCGAGAGGTCATTAAAATACTTTGCTGAAAAATATGATGTGCTACTCCCTGTCCTGTCCATCTGTCTTTGCACTGAAGAACTGTAGCACTGTAGAATCATGCTTATTTCTAGACACAACTTGGCTAAGGGCAGCTCCTTCTTCCAAGAAAGTAGATGGGAAGGCTATCTTCAATTCATGTAAATAAAACAAAGCCAGTGAATGGGTCATCAGCCCAGAATTCTAGCGACTTGGGCTACATTCCCACTGACTAGCATCTAACCAACACTCACCGCTGGCTTCTAGGAGGAGTTCAATTTTCAGTTGTCAGAGGCCATGCTGCCAGACCTCAGAGAGGTGTTTTTGTAGGGTGACACAAAATGTGTCTCTTCATGCCTCTGTGAGGCAGGAACATCTGAGTGTGCAAAGCATGCTGGACAGTGCTGAAGGATAGTGAAGGGCCAAAGGAAGTAAACCTAAAGCAGCGGTGTTCACACAATGTATTGAAAACAGACTCTGGCACATTCTTTTTCCTGGACTGTTCCTAGGCATTGTCTCAGAGCATGCTAGTTGTCACAAACCAAAATTATTTCAGGAGCTAAGCAGTGGGAAGGATAAACGATACCTTACTCAATCTCATGTCTTAACCCAGATCAATTTTGCACCCGAGACAAAGCCAAGAAGTCTGAAAAAGACCTTTTCCACCCCAACATTTAAAGGTGGGTTTCTATTGCCATCTAAGGTGCAGCTTTCCCAGACCACTACAGCTGCATGGCTAATGAACCACTGGCAAGCATCTGTTTTGTTGCTAGTGATGAAGAGTTATATTGCTATTCCCAACTGGCAGGTCTTATTTTAGGTACCTACCTGAAATTAATTATGGTTTTCAGATAAAGTAGCTTTCCCCTCTAGCATAACTCAGATGCATGTTGTTCATGCTCAGACAAAAGCCAAGAGGCTTGCTAACCAAGAGGAGTACTGTTTTGTGGATTTGGGAAACCACACGAACATCACTGTAGAGGACTGCCAAGTTGCAGCACAGGATTGTCAGAACATCCAGCATTCATATTCTTTGATTTTGTCAGGGATGAGGCAGTCATGAGGCTGCTTTTGACTACCTTTGTTTTGTGAGTTTCTCTCTTTTCTTTCCCAGCTGCTAGCAAAAGTCTGTATACAAACCACATGACTGCAAAGAAATTCAATTATGCTTTCAGCATTTGGTGCTCTTTGAGAGGCTGAAGGAAAAATGGCACTTCATTCAGAAACACAAAATTCAAATATTACAAACGTTTCACAGAACTGCAAGTTCACACCAAGATACCATGTCTCCAAAACTAAAGAGAAATATTTGGCATGCTAAAGTTCTCTGTTGAAGGAATTTTTCACCAGTTCACATAAGGGCCCTCTCCTGAGCAATATGGAGCTAGGGTCAAGGAAAATTAAGATGCTGTGCAAGATAACATCCAGGCCATGTGGTGGTTATAATGAGCAATAGATTGTTAATGCTTGTACTGTTTATGGATTGTGAAATGCCTTGGGACATGTTTTAATGATATGTTACTGGGTACTGAAATGCCTGTTGTGCTTATTTTTTAGACTCCTGGTGTGAAAAGACTGCCAATCTGCAAGGGTTATACTATGCTAAATTGATTTCATAGATTGTGTTGGTAAAGGTCAATTCATTTAGCAAATAAAATATCATTTAATTTTATCTTCAAGCTTGCTTATTAGGGGCATAGTGTGCCATTTAATTGGTTCATGTAAATTGAGTGAGCTTTTGTGTGTGTCTGCACATTTTAATAAAAACTTTTTGCAGATCAGTGGCTTCCTCTTTCCTGCATTTAAAACACTGAGAACATGAGCTTGAACATGGTAACTTAGGAAAATCTTGATGACAAGTAAATGTACTTCAATCACTAAACAAGGTTCAACTTGTAACTCAAAAATGAATGTGAAAGCATCTTTGGTAGAAAGAGAGAAGGATTTCCCATTAGCTCAGTACTGAATTCAGTAGAAGGGGAAATTATGTGTATTGCCAGGTGTGTTTGGCTTAATTTTTATAAATCTCTTTCCCAACACTGTATTTCCAACATCGCTCACCCCCAGGAAGTCACTCCCCATGATAAAAGAAACTGGAAAAACCACAATCCAAGCACTAAATGTACTGCTACTTCATAAATGTAACAATAGCCCTAATGCATCACAGGCCAGTTGGGAATTGTTGGTGAAGATCAGATGCTGGGAGCACTGTCAATCACATCTTCAAATTACACGAATAGGAGGCTTTGTTGGACTGCTGGCTAGTGTCTTTTGTCTTTCATGATTGTTCATTTGGCACTGCTACCCAAACCTATGAAAGCCCAGCTTAGTGAGATTGCATTACAAAGACTAATTGTTTTGTTACTGAAAAATTATGGTGCTTGGCCTATTTATTCTCTTCATCTCTTCAGCAAAGTTAAAGCATCCCTCTCTGAACAATTCTCTGCATAAGAACACAACCTTAGCTTTCTATAGGGGGTGATACCTGGCCATCAGAAATCAGCAGGTCCTTGTTGGTACTCTGTAGGTAAAAATGGGGCTTTAATGCTGAATAAGGCTTTCTAAAATAGCATCCATCTTCCAGTAAGAAGAGGGACAGTGTAGTCAGAAGACACAGAACCAAGAAGCTGTAGTGATAATAAGGGCTGGGGTTACTGTACTTGAGGCAGTCACTTTCATCTCCTTGGCAGTCTTATTGCAAGCTGAACGTGTACAGAAGTGAAAGTAAGAGACTGGCATATACTTGAGACTTCAGGAAAAAGCCTCAGTACAGAGCCTGAAACACCATTGCTACATTATTGGCATATTTTAAGCAAAAATCAGGCTGTTCCTGTGAGAAGTGACATTGAGGAGGAAAATCACCTCATACAATTTTACAGATAAATTCCCTAGAGGGGTAACTATAGTGGCTCTGAGGTCTTTGGTCTCCTTAGCTTCAATGGGTGAAGAGATGCATGCAGTGAAAAATTATTGTTTTTAAATATAAGAACACTAACCCCTTTGATATGTAAATATTCATTGCTCATTGTGTAAATTTGAATTCCCTTCTGATATGGTGAATGTTATTTTATCCACGGTTCCATGAAATACAGTTTGAATCAATTCACATTACTTAAAAGAAGGGCATCTCTTCTTCCTGCAACCCAGTCTAATGTCAGGAGCCAACCTGCACAGGAAGAGCCTCAGACCCCTAATTTCATTTGTGAGATTAACTTGTTGGTTTGGAACCAAGCAAAGTTAAAATTTCAGTAGGGTTGCACCACTACAAAACTACTGTGAGGAAGAGAAGAATCCATATAGGCATTGCTCTGGGTCTCATACTGTTGAGAGTACCTTGACTAAGAGTTGGTTCTGAGTTGCACTGCCTCAGTATTTAGCATTGCAACTGTTTAAAATCCCACAGACAGAAAAGGGATGACTAATTCAAGAACCTTCTTTTATTAATGACCTCGGTATTTAATCAGCAGATGTTTACTTCATCCACCTTTCAGCTATTTAAAGATATTCCTCTTGCTTATCTTTGAAGTTCCTTGTTTACTCCTCATTGTGCGTGACAAGTTTAGACATACTATGCTAATTTAGGTTTTTTTTCAAGTCTGTGGCATGAGAACAGATCTGCAAGTTAGTTTTCATTGTATTTTTATATTCTCATAGCTGAGAGATAATCAGCCAGATTCTTCCAGAAGCTCTGGAGCTTGTAGTACTGTCAGCAGAAAGAAGACGAGCATGGTTACGTCCCAGAGCACTCTGAGTCTGCAAATGGGCTACACCATGACAGTCTGTAGAAAGGTGCTGCAGGAGGCAGCATGACAATCCCTCCACTGTGCTCTCCTGATGTGAATTGCCTTGTTAGAGGCTTGAAACAGCCATGATATTGCCAAACAGCACTGCACATATACCAAGACATCTTAATAAGGCTTAAACTGTCCCTGGGGTCAAGACAGCCTTCAGCTGACAGTTTAGCTGCATTTATTTGGTGAGGAGTAATGAATTACTGCTGCTATGAAGTATGAATATTTTATGGGTGGGGATATTTGTTAAAAACTAGTGTTTGGAAGATTCGGGATAGCAAGGAGAGAGTTAATGCCAGGCTCTACAATGCTGAAACACAAATGAGGTATTTCTTGACGTAAATTGCTAGAATGACACTAACTTTCCCTGGTGGAATGAATCTTACAGACAGTATGACTCTTCTGGGGTATTCATTATGCTCTGGGATGAAAACATAACTGTTTTGTTTTTTAAAATCTGGTTATCTGAAAACCAGGTATTTCGCTTGGTGTAACAAATTACCCATTATGCAGATGACAGACAGATTTTAATAGTGCTGACATCTGGAGTATGTTAATTAGACATATATCAGCAGTACCCTTATATCAGAATCACAACATTTGTTTAATTCTATCTTGCATGACAGTGGAATATGCTTCAAGACAGAAATATTTTTAAGTTTTAGAAGAATGCATTCAAGCATTAACCTTCAGGGTATCAGTCATTATCTGTGATTAATGACCAACTTGTAATAAACAGCTCAAAATAAAGATAAAATCAATGTTGCAGCCAAACATCGGCAGATAAAATTTGTCTGAGCAGCTGTGTTTCTAAATCAACTGTCACCTAAAATGTCACATAATCCATGCGATATTATGAAGTAGATGTTTTGCTCAAAAGAGGATCAAGTGATAAGTGTGCTCTGTTGTTAAACTAAAACTGGCCTTCTGAGGATTTCGTTCTTATGCTGACATGTAGTTGGTCTGATGGTTAGCCTATGCTGAAGTGTTTTCTCTGTAGATGACAGTTCAGACACTGGGTGTTCCTCAAAGACAAAAAGAAACTCAGGATGCAAAGTCCTCAGTGCTTACATGACAGTTTAAGTGGGATAAGCATGTCGATAGAGAATACAGCCATGGGGCTTTTCCCTAAGTAAAAAGGGAGAAGGAAAATAAATTTCACATGATTTCACAGTTATAGTTTCCCCAAGAATCAGAACAGGGAGAAAGTGGCTGATGCAACCGGGGAACATGCATGATTTCTAAAACCCTGCACTTGCCACTATTTCACTTTTCTCCTTCTCTAAACTTCAGCTAACATATTTGAGTTCATTTTGGTGGGAAACAGAAGTTTTTTAGGTACAAAAGGAAATACTTTGGGGGATATGACTGATACTAAGATTTTGGAAAACTATCTTCAAAATTTAAGAAATGTAAGTTTGTTTCCAGAGCTCCTCATTTATACAAATGCCACCATTAAGGAATAAACATGATAAAACACATGCAGACTCACATGATGGGAAACTTACTAAGCTGGGCTACTGCCGAGAAATGAGTTCCAGCAGCACCTTGTTACAAGCTACTGCCCAAGCCACACCGACATTCTGTGATTTGCTGATAGTGAAGAGAATGAGGAGAAGTGTTGCATCATGCAAGTCTGACATTCAGAATAAACCATCTTTTGCTTTCCAGTTTGAACCTTCTTGGAGGCTGTCCTGGGTTGGAAAGTGGGACGTGACCAAAAGCATGTAATCTATCACCATTTTCATGAACCAGGTGGGGCAGTGCTCTCTGCCTCCCCCCCTCAAGGCTATTTTCTGTTCATGGCCCATCAGTGCCTTGCCCATGACTCACAGATAACTCACCCCTGGACTAGCTCCTGTTAATGGCCCATCAGTGCCTTTGTGAGAAGCTCCACCCAGAAGGAGGACCCAGGCACTCAATCCTGGATAAAAACTGGGATTTTGAAATCATAAGCAGCCCTTTCCCACTGGATTTTCCAGAGGACAAGAGCTACATACCCACCACTAGACCTTCTGAGGAAGACCAGACCTTTTCTCCAGGATCACCTCTTCAACAGAACTACATCCATCACTTCAGGAGGACTGCAGCCACCATCTTATCAGACTGCCACTGCTCCCCTGACTAACAGGGGGTCAGGTTGTATCTGACTCTGTCAGTTTAAACCAGTATTTTCTCCTGCCTTGCTTTATATATATATGTGTATATATAAATATTAGTAAAGAACTGTTATTCCTATTTCCCATATCTCTGCCTGAAAGCCCCTTGATTTAAAAATTATAATAATTTGGAGAGAAGGGGGGTTGCATCTTCCATTCCAAGGGAGGTTTCTGCCTTCCTTAGCAGACACCTGTCTTTTCAAACCAAGACAGAGGCATTTGGGTTACAGTTTCAGCACAGAGATAGCAAATGTTTTCCTCATATAAAATAGTCCATACCAGTAACATCATTCCATGGACTGCAGGTAAAACGAGGCATGCTGTCAACAAAGCTTATGTTGTAGTATGACACAAGGTGTGAAAGGTATTGCTGTGGCTGTGTTACCTGAAACAGGAATGTCTATACCAGTGAAGGGCTTCCTCACGGGTAGTTAAACCTCATATGCTACTGTTGCACAAAGTTAATTTGTATGGCTTGAACTACCAATCAATAATTTTTCCATTAACTTTGCAGTAATGAAAGGTACTGGAGTGAAACTATTGATATATTTGATAGCTAATTCCAAAATAATAGCTTTGAAAATGATTTTGTCTGACATTATTTATCACCTATGAGGAAGGTTTAAGTTTTCAATATTTTAAGTTGCCTATAGAAGCAAAAGAAGCCCCTTAACCTTTAGTGCACTGAGTCTTTCTTCATTGCGATTTTCATCTGCCTGGATGTTCTCTTTATCTTTTATGATTTTTCTTTACTGATAAAGGTGTCAATTTTTATTATTTCACCAGAGTGGAAACATCTATTACCAATAAGTAATCGGAGCAAAACCATAAGTATGCCATTTCTCAGATTCCTGAAAAGGGGTTAGATGAATGTCTCTTAGAAGAGATATAAGATCTGATCTTAAATTCCATGACCAGCTCTTCCTTTGACTTCTGAGAAATTTTGAGAACTATAAGAAAAATTGATGAACAGCCCTAAAAAAGACACATTATCTCCAAGCTTTCAGGATTCTTTGTGGGCTACTCATGAATGACTTTCTGGCTAATTTTGTCCCACCAAACAGAGTAAGACTTAAGACATACATGTTTTTCATCCCATGTAGAAGCAGCCTATAAAACCAACAAATCTTGACTCCTTCCCATGCTCAGATACAGATGAAAAGCAAGGCTCTTGTTTGGTTTCTCTTCCACAGGACAAAGGATAAACTCTCCACCGATCCAAGAAAGGTATATCAACATATGCCTCTGTTTACCCCAATCTGCACCATGTGGTCACCTCCATCTGTTTTCCCTTTCTCATGAGTATATAAAATGAGGGAATCACCCTCAGCAACATGAAGCCCATCTTAAAGAAATCGCTGGTAGAGTGACACTACCAATGGTAGCTGTCCCTACAGCTTTTCCCTGCTTCAAGAATGGAGACTTCCTTTGGGTAGGAATTCCTTTTAATTCCTACCCAAAAATCACAGCAGAACTGTTAGCTAATTCCTGAAGGTTAAAAATTCAAAACTTCCCCAGACTTGGTAAAATCAAGTCTTATTTCAGAATTAAGGAAAAGAATGAATCCAACTGCAGAGATATACCTCTAATTTTAAAACTTCACCAATTGTAAAGGTCTTTTACCAAAATCAATTTCTGTAATGTGAAAGAAAAAGAACAGTTGTTGAATTAATAACCTTTTTTCCCCAGATTTTATCTGAATCTGAATTTCCACTTAATATATTCTATTATAAATGTCCAGTCCCGCATCTCAGGACAAAAATACATAATACATAAAGGAAAAAAGTAATGGAGGGGAATGGAAAGCCACTTAATTTGTCTAACATCAAGATCAGTTTTACTGCACTGTAGAATTCAAAATGAACCTGATGTGCTGAGTCTCCCATGAATTTCCTGCTTCAGTACAAACAGCCTTACCAAGAACAAAAAATATTTCTATTCTTTAGTAAGCTTCTCAACATGCCTGGCTTTTTCCAGTGAGATGAGAAGTTAGGGTAAATTGAGTGCTTATGCTATTAATAAAATAAATGCAACACCTTCTCTATAGATAGACCTCAATCCTCTGTTTTTAATATGTATTAGCCCTCTACCTTCTTTTGAGAATTAAGAACTTGAAATTACTTCTGATAATCAAAGTTCCCAGCAGTTTCAATCCCAAAACTAAGGACTTTCTCAGTATACAAATACCAGACTCATGGGGTAAACAACAGCAGAAAATAGGTAAAGAGAAAGATACTCATGAGCAAAAGAGAGCATGTAAGGTAAGCTCTGCATGTATCTTCTTCAAGAAGGCATAAAAATGTTGGAAAAGAAAGTGAATGCACTGGATATTGTTGAAAAAGAAGGTGCTTTCCACAAATGAGAAAACAAATCTCTGAAATGTGCTGCTGGTCACAGTGCATTGCAGAAATTAATGCACAAGTTACCCATTTCTCTAAGCTGCAGTGGGTTTCTCAGCCAGAAAATGGTTTCTTCATAAAGAATGGCAGGAGAAAGGACAGGGCAGGGGGAAATGGCAGAAGTTAGGAATATGAAGCACTTGTTCATGGCTTAAAATAAAGACAATAGATACACAACACAACACACATTAGAGTGTTCTGGGCTCTGACTCATTGCCTTTTTTCAATTTTCAGGAAAAGATGTCTAAAATAACATTTGAGAGCACCTTATTGAGACACTGGAGGAAGCCTACCCTTCTCTATGTGTAAACTGATATAAAAATCCTTGCTATCTGTTCTGCACAGACCACTTTGTTAGTCATTTAAGAGTAGTGTTCCTAAGGTTCATTGCATGTTCTTTTAAATAAGAGGTCCTAGATAACAAAACCTGCTTCGAGGAGGCACTGAAGTGCACAGTCTGACCTGCCCTTCACCCGCTTCAAGAGCAAACCAGAAAAGTACATACAGAAGGTATTCAGACACACATCTTGATGTTTTTTCTCTGCCCATGCCTGCCTTGAATACAAGCACATAAACATCAAGTGTCTGTAATGTAACTGTATGGTACACAGAGAAAGAGTCTCAGAAAAAGCATTCACACAAGTCCTTTCCTTTATGTCTTACCCGGGACTTGTAAATGCTGGCATGTGTACATACACACATGCACACACAGAGCAAGTAATTTGTAGTTACTAGCTGGTTCCCATCTATAACTTGCTGCTTGTCCATGCAGTTGCTCTATGAGCTGAAACTTTAGACCAATGTGCCATCTAGTGACAATGCAGATGATACTGAAAAACAAACTCAGATTCTACCATTACCTGAAATATGAATCACCGCCTTCTGCCACAGGAGTCCACTTCTCCTTGAAAGAGATTTGTGTTTGCAGGTTTTCACTTGGTGCTGCAGGAAAATCTGTGGACTTTATAATCATGAATTTCCATACAAACCTGTTTGTTTTGAAACAATGCTTAGCCTGCAACAGAGAACTCTGTAAACTCCTATTTCCAGAATTTATCCAAGAATCCATTTATTATCCAAGAATCTTACAGGTGTTCCTGAGGGTATGCTAGATGTGCAGTCGTGAAAGTTGTGTGCTTGCAGCCCAGAAAGCCAACCATATCTTGGGCTGCAACCAAAGCAGTGTGGCCAGGAGGTCGAGGAAGAGGATTCTGCCACTGGGCTCTGGTGAGATCCCACCTGGAGTTCTGCATCCAGCTCTGGGGCTTTCAGCACAGGAAGGACACGGAACTTGAAGCAAGTCCAGAAGAGAACCACCAAGATGATTAGAGGGATGGAGCACCTCTTACATGAGGAAAGACTGAGAGAAATGGTGTTTTTCAGCCTGGAGAAAAGAAGGCTCCAGGGAGACCTTACAGCAGCATTCCAGTACCTAAATGGGTACTAAAAGAGGGCAGGAGAGAGACCTTTGCATTGGCATGTAGTGACAGGACAAGGGGTCATCCTTAAGATGAAGGAGGGTAAATTTAGATTAGATATTAGGAAGAAATTCTTCACTATGAGAGAGGTGAGGCACTGGGAGAGGTTGCCCAAAGAAGCTGTGGATCCCCCATCCCTGGAAGTGTTCAAGGACAAGTTTGATGGGGCTTTGAGCAATCTAGTTTAGTAGACACTGTCCCTGGTGTCCCATGGTAGGAATGTTGGAACTAGAACATCTTTAAGGTCCCTTTCAACCTTAGCCATTCTATGATTCCGTGATTTTATGATTTTATATTAGAGTCTTTTCTTCTCCTTTTCCTGTCTGCAGTTAGAACAGCTTGATTAGTTTATAATGGTGTTCATTTATATTTGAAAATGTCCAATTGCCAGGAAATTGGTGCAAGGAAAGCAGGGGATGAAAGCGAGATGAACATTTTATTCTGAAAAATGCCCTTAATTTAAATATTAGCACGAGGTGATCATTCAGCAGAGCAATACTGTCATCTGCACTGCAAACATATCTGAAGGACAGTGAAAAGATACCAGAAAGCTGACAGAACTCCATGAGTTTAATTTAGGGTGTTTGTGGGTTTTTTTACTTACATGGGGTTTTGTTTTAAATAAAATATTTATCATAATAGTTATATATGGTTCTATATATGTTAAACTTACATATATGTCAACATATGTATGTACATATATGTGTGTAACATATGTGTGTGTTTAAAAACAGACACCTGTCAAATTCATGCCTAAATAAAGATGAATGACTCCATGAATTTTTGAGTGGAGGTTTTTGATGATAACTGCAAGAGAGAGAGCCAGAACACAGCAGTACCAGGTATGTATCAGTACAAGAGAGCTTGTGTGGGTCAGAACAGTGGGTAGGCTGTGGGTCAGTCTACCAACAGAGGAATTGACTAAAAGTCACTTAAGCATGGATAAGGGTCAAGAAAAGAAATCAGCAGTTCTCAATCATAAGAAGATAATCACTATTCAAACTTTTTTTAATTGAAGTTGCTCACTCAGCTACTACTGAAGCAGAACAAGGTCAGAAGAGCTGATCCAAGCTGAAAAGTACCTGAGAAGCTAAAAGAAGAAACAGACAATTAACAAGAGAAACAATTAACAAAGAAACAATTACCAGTCTGTTCTAGCAATAAAAGTGGCCACTATCACAGCAATGCAGTTGTCATTCTAGATGCTGTTTTGCTTAAAAAATACACTCATTCATCTCAGTTAATGTTAAAGTCAGCATCTAGAGCCATGATGTATAATGAAGTGACCATATTGATTGTTTCTACTGCCACAAAGGTTTTGAAGTCACCAGTGGCTTTGGTTACCTCTAATTTTGGCATCCAAAGACTCGACTTTGCAGGATGTGCTTAGCCTTGTTATTTTTGAAAATTTCACCATAGATCTACATAGCACTTTTTTGTTGTTGTAGTTGTTACAGAGGGAAATGTACTGATCAGCTGCATTTATATGCCAGTTTTCTCCACAACCCAAATTTTGAATACACTACAGAATCACACCTTTTTAAAGACACTATCCTTTCAGTCATGTGTCCAGTGCAACCAGCAAGAGATTTTGCAAACCCACAAGTTATTCTAAAATAATAATAAATTGTAGCTTTTAAAAATGAATCTGATGTATCAATGCATAACTAAGACAAACTTCATGGGCCAGACTAGCTGGGTTTGTCTCCTGTCTTTTGCTATCCTTTCTCAGTTGATACCATCAGACTTAAAAAACCCCCAAGGTGAAGATCACTGTTTGGGGTGACAAGTGATGCCAGTTCCAAGCCTGCAGTTAAAAAAGCAGTAGATCAGAAGCAAAACTGCTCTCTCACAAGCTTTCATGAGTATAACATCCATTAAAGAAGAAATATTGTTTCATCTCCTGAGCTGAAGTTTCTAGATGGAGGATGTTTAGCAGTGAAGATACAGAAAGATATTTATAGTCTACAGAGGCCCAGTTTTGCCTTCCAAGGAGGACTTGGAGCACTAAAGGGGCACTGTATTGACTCATATTTCAGTCAAAGAATGCAGAGCTTTACAGACAGGCCCACGGAAATGCACTTATTCCAGAGCCATGGGCAGAAAAATAGACACAAATTGTAACGATAGCACACTCTTTAACAAATATTTGGTATACCATGAATTGTAGGGCTGTGAAAGCCCAGGTTGGCATGAAATCCTCTCTCCCTGCTCTGGGATAGCCTAGAGCAGCCAGCCAGATCTCATGGTCTAAGCCAGGTCTTTTGCTGGGACTCAGACACAATGATGGATCAACCCCCTCCTCTTGCCTGCTTCACTTCCTCTGGAGGTGTAATAGGATGGGACTGAGTGATAACAGCAAGTTATTAAACCTGACATGAGCAGCATGCAGGTGGAAATACCTCATCATAGTTGGTATCTCTCCTGGAAAGGAATTAGACCTGTGAAAATGGACAGCTGCTGGGAAATTTCAGACACCACTGCAGCAAGGAGCAGCTGTAACAGTGAAAGAGCTGTGCAACCTGCCATGCATCTTTATTTAGATAGACAATAGAGATGGTCAGGTTTGCATCTATTATTTCTTTTTCCCTTTGGGAAACAGCTTTTTCAATACCATAGGTTCAGGCAATAAAACTATGTTAATATAATTGTAACATTCACATTCCCAGTAAAGCTGTGGCTCAATTTTTAGTTCTTCAGTTTACAGTGCTCCACAAAATGAAGTGATGCACTCCAAGAAACATCCCAAGACACCAAGGGCATCTCGGATCAGACTACAGTAGGTTAGTCGGATCCCACTCAGGTTGTCTCCCTTGATTTCTCTTACCCAAACCTGTGAAACAACCAGTGCTGTACAGAGGGATGAGCAGAGACCCCACCAAGTTCAGCTGGAGTCCAGTGAAAAAATTTGGAGTTATCTGCATATCTGATGGACTGAGGGTAGCTCCCTAATGGCAGAGAAAGATAATAATAATGGCTAGAGACTGAGCCGGGGCAAGTGCATTAGCAGGGATAAGGAAATACCACACATGGAGGACCCTAGATCCACTAAAACACCAAGGATATGAGAATCCCTGAAGGATAAAACATTAGAGTTTTAGTGCAGGTTGCTACATGAACAACAGCTTCAATGGCTTTTAAATCCAAGACCTGTTTTTAAAAATGTTGATGTCTATTTGAGTCAAGCAAGGCAATTTTGCAGTTTTAAAAAGCCCAGAACTATCCAACTACCAATTACAAAACCAGGCTGAGTTACTCACTGTATCAGGTTTGATAGTTATAAATAATTCCGCATGGATGTATATAGGACAGAGCACAGTTCAGCCATCTGCCACACAGCTGGATGGTTTGTGTCACACACTGGCTGATTTGATGGGTGACAGGTGTAGTTCTTGTGAAAGAAAGAAGGAGCAAAAAGGAGAGATGGGAAGAAGAGAAGAAGTGTTAGTGTGGGGGCATAAAATCTCCACAGTCTTTTCTAGTTTATGTTTGCTTTTCCATTTTCCTCAACAGTGTGCGATTTCAGCATCTCCCAGGTGCTCACTTAGCAGCAGAGCTAGTGCATCTAATGCATGTAACAATGGTTTGCTGTTTTTTTGAGCTCTTTGGTGAGAAACAAGAGCCTCTACTGGTGAGATGCACATAGTGGAAGGGACAGAGACTTGGCAGCAACCACCACAGTCTGCTGACTCCCTCATTGTTGTTACAATGAGTGTTTGAGCGTTCTGGATATGTTTGTTGGAAGATAAGTAAGTGTAGAAACCCTTTCACCAATGTACATGTATTAATGGATCTTGTCTATCTGTGTGTTCTTTTCCAAGACAGTGGCACCTTAGTTTGCCACCTGCTGATGCACAGAGGGTGAACAGAAGAGTTGGAACTGAGACAGAAAACTTTCTAGAAGAAATAGCTGCTGGACATTGGTAATAAATGGCATAGAAACAGAAAACCTGAGCATCTGCCCTTCTTTTCTAAGGCTTCCCCTCTTGCCGGGCTGGGAATGATGAAGAAGCAAGAGAAGCAAAGTATCTGTGCCAGAAATCCCAATGACTATTGTCTCAGAGTCCATCTACAGTAAATGGCCAGGATAACCTTACAAATACTTCAAAAAGCCTCTGTATGGATGTGGGCTGACACAGGTAACATTTTGGCTTGACAGAGTATAGTGTAGGCACTCATTCTAGAATAACTGATTTGATTTTCAGCAGTTCTAATTACCTGTATGCCTGGTAATGGAGTGAGTGTCAGTGAAGGGTAAACAGCTAAATGCAGCAATGTGAACTCTTGGTTTAAGTACTGGAAGGTAAATCAATATAATACAAATCTTCCTAATCACTTTGCACTTCAGCTTTGAGCCACAGCATAGTCTCCAGAGATGCACAGGAGTTAAAGGGAAACAAAAAAATGAAGTAAGGAAACTGAAAAACTGCAAGTTCTTTGGATCTGTAATATCTAAAATGATGATTTCATATCATATCTGAAATAATGATTTTAGACATGACTTCACATGTTTTCTCTTAGCCACATATGCCATATTTCAAATTTCTGTGGAATAAAAATTCAAAGCTTTAAATCACCGAAGTGTGCTCAGCAGAAATGTGGTGAACACATTTATTCTCCAGATGTCAGTCACGTGCGAAATGAGTTTGTTATGTTCAATCTCTTTTCACAGCTAGCAGAAGTCTTAGTTCCTTCCTTAGCACCAAAAATATATATGTATGTATGGTTTGCAATCCTATCTCACATTTGAAATCATCATCAAAGCTCATTGGCAAAGGTGCAGGGAATTTATTACAAGAAAGTTCTTGCAAAATACTACATAGTTGTTGCAAGTGCTTCACTATGAATTCCTCCTATTACTGAAAAAAGTTCATAAAACTGAAACAGCTATATACAACTTTAAAAAGGAATAGGATGAAAAATGAGAGAGGTTCCCCATTACTTAAGACATCGATCTTTATTTGCACAATCTGAGGAAACTGGCAGAAATTCAGTGTATATGGGAAATAAGATTAAATACAAAACAAAGTGAATTAATTTTTTTGTCAGTTCGCCTTGCATGCCCAAAATTTGCAGCTGCAGACAGCAGTTATTCTTAAGTCAGCCATTTACACAGCCTCCCTCAGCATTAATTACCTGTGTCTGAACTGCTGTATTTGGTTGTGCAGTTGAGACAGGGGAGCTCAAATTTAGCAGGAGCTATTGCATATTGCACTGTGAATCAGATGGTGGTTTTAATGTCACTTGAGAAAAGCCATGCTGTAGTTTGAACTTCAATTTGATATCATTAACTGTACTCCATGACTAATGCTGTAATACTAAGGTCTGTTTCTCATGGCCTGAAGCTTTACTCCCTAATGACCAACAGGCACATTAGACCCTGTGCCATTACTCAGATGTGCATGGGAAATGTAAATGTTACAAAGGCAGATTTAATCCTTCAGTTGTGTGATGGAAAATGTCTAAGGAGTTATAATGAAAAAACCCCACAGCCTTCCTAAAAACCATTTTAATCACATTCTTTTCTCCAAGTTCAGGAAAATGTTATGAGATAGATGAGACAACGAGAAAGGTACCCTGTAGGTGATGACAGCCCAGCACTCAAAATCAGATATTGAACTTCTTGTGTCACACTATTCTGAAGTGCAAATGTGAATAGCAGAAATCAAAGGCCACTGCTATCAAGATTACAACATTAAGTATCAAATGGGAGAAAGATGTAACTGTCTTGGTGGTTTCATTTCTCTTTTGGCAAAGGCTTCCCTTCAAGGTGAAGAAAAGCCAGACTAGGAGACTGACCCATTATTCTCATTTTATATAAAATAGTATCTCTCATTCTCAGACCATTAGACCAGTCCTGCTGACTGGCCACCACAAATGTAGGACCATTCTAGATGAGTTGAAATGTGAAATGAAAAAACAGGACTTACATTTCAAGAGAGTCTAAAAAAAATGGTGGAGACGGAGCCAAAAAAAATAGCAAATGCTGGTGCTTCTTTCAGTGTTAAGGTTGGAGATGTTGTTTTACATGTTTTTCCATCTCATTTCACAGACAGTAAGTATCCTGCCTGCAGCAGACTTCTTTCAAGACTTTCCAGTTCAAATTCCTCCCTCCTCTACCTCTCTGAAGTGCACAAAAGCACAGCAACCTGCAGCACCAGGAGTTTTCTAACGTGACCTGGCTGGTGATGGCCAGCCTTCCTCCTGCCCGTGGCAAAACTTAACCTTTGCTACAGATATTCTTCCCTGAGTGAGCCAGGCTTGCTTTAGTCCTTGCTAGCTGGTTGTTCACAGGAGCTGGCTGTCCACAGCTGCACTGAAACCAAGAGTTGTTGCTCAGCCCTTTTAAGCATCTGGCTGTAGCAATAACAATAACATCATTATTTAAGTAGATCATGCAAAATCTCTTGCTGTGTTTCACTGCTGAGATCACACAGCACAAATCACTTATTTATAGCAGTTTATTAAAGCTATTTCAAGCTAATTTAAATTAATTCTGCTTGGTCATTCCTCGTCTAAGAGCTATTGTTCATCACTGCTCAGGTAACTCAAACTCCTGGAAGCAGTCAAATATGATAACCTATAATTTTTGAAAGCTCAGTTATAGGTCATTAATTTGCCTTTTGAAGTAAGTAATTATGCATGTTACTGAGAGCATGAAAATTTGGAAACCATGATAAGTACCAAATGCCATTTTGCAGCAAAGGGTTTGCTTCCCAACATGAGCATTTAACTGCACTGCTCAGCACAGCTGACATGTATTAATTCTTATTGATGGTCCCCTGGAAAACACAGAGAATTAGGGAATAAGTACAGGCACAAAAAAACATCAAGCTGAAATACTGCTTTTACTTCTTGTGTGTTGTCTGTGGGATGGAGATTCTCTGACTGTACCTATGTAATGGATGCTGTGAGAGAGGAAACAGTTTGAACAGGAGAAGTACTTATCCTGAGGAGCTCTGCTGTGGGCTTTCTTAAAAGTGACTAACTGGAGAAGCTCCCAACAAGCAGAGAGGGAGGGAGGAACAAGGAAACTAAATTGCAAGAAAATACGGAGCCTGAGATGCTGGCAAATGTATCACATAGAGACCACCCACAGACGAAATGTGTCAAATAAGTGAGGCTCATTGTGGTCAAATCCATAACAAGATTTGCTCACACACCAAATGACAAAAGGAAAAACACTGAATGCTCATGACTGATCTCAGACTCACAACAAAACAGTAAAAAATTCAGACTTTTTTTTTCTCATATCAAGTGATAGAAGATGCAGAAGAAGTGTCCAATGAACATGGCACTCAAATGGCTTTTTCTGACCTTCTTCAGGAGAAGGTGGCATGTCTCAGAAGCTGCCTGCCTCACTGGGACAGACACTTTGTGGCTTCTGTTCTGTTTCTGTGGGAATGGAATCAAGACCAGTGGGTTGTTCAGCCTCCTGAGGTGTCTCTGTCATTTGTTTACTTAGTGTAGGAGCACAAAAATAACTAATTCATACAATTTTATTTTAAATGTAGAGGCCAGCCTGGCAAGTGACTCTGAGCTGTCATCATTTGAAATTTGAGAGGCAGTGAACTTAGAGGATTCATTGTACAGGATACAGGAATTCTTTGCTTGTTAAACAATTCCAAAATGTTTATTCTTGACAAGAAGAGATACTTTTCTGACTCCCTGGAAAAACTCAGGGATCACCATGGAGCTGCAGACACATCCAGAATTTGAGGACTGCAAAATTAAGTTACATCCATCTCTATTCTGTGGATAAGAATTGATTTATCTTGGACGATGCTATTAGAAAGAGGTCTTTAAAAACCCTGATGGAAATACATTATCCTGCTTTGCTCTTCAGAAAGCTGTTTGATAGTAAAGCAAAAAAAAATTACTAATGTGTGTTAAGATATGTTTTTAAAACCACAAGAAGAAAATCAGCCAAGAAAAGTTCTCATGAAACTTCTAAGACAGATTTTGCTTTTAGTCACAAGTTCATCCCATCACAAAACACAGGAAATACTAATTATGGCAGATCTAGATAAAAATACAGTAGTCTGAGAAAGATACAGATTCAGCTATCAGTAAAAATCTGGTTAAACTCTTTTAACTTCATAATAAAGACAGGAAAATCTGCTAACATACCTTGGAACGGAGCACTTTACTGTGCATTCACCCTGCATCTTTTGGCTTCAGCATTAGAGAGCTGCTGCTTGATATTCCTTCCTATTTTACATCTGCCTCTTGAAAGTACCTCCTCTACAGACAGGCTGTATCCACATCTCAAATAGCTCGTGTGCTCCACACACCCAGCACACTGCTGTCCTCCTTTACTGCCTTTACAGGTAATGTTGTGTACTCAGTGTGTGCTCACCTCTTTGAAAAACAGTCTTTTGAACAAAAGCAGCAGAGTGCAGAGCATGGGAAGATGTGTCTCTGCCCACAGCAGGGGTCTTGGAACTTGGTAATTCTGTGATAAGCACAGTGGATCACCCTAGTGGGATGGATACTGTGATGAGACTGTGAGAGTACTGAAAGGCCCATAAAGTCATCTTTGAATAGGTCTCAATATGCTGAAAGTCCTTTCCAGTGCAGCGATATTCAGAACTGGAATGCCATGGTTCGCTGGGCATGAGCCACAATTTTTTTAATAATCCTGTGATGGATAGAGACCAATCAATCTAATCCAGATTTGTGCAGGCAGTGGAAAACTTCTTTACTCAGTTTTAATGTTAATATTGGGGATTTGATAGCCAGATTCTCGGTTTTATTTTGGCTTGAATTCTCTGCAAAGCACATTAGGATCTTTTTATAATCCCATTTTCTGGTAAAAAAAAAAAGAAGACTCTCCTTATTTCCTCTGTGTTTCATCTTCCTGGCCAGGCCAAGGGCAGCCAAGAACATGAGGAGGTGATGAGAAACCATCAATCATGCCAGCAGTTCTAGAAACACATTGCTCCCATTGGCTTTCAGTGTACCACTGCACCAGTGCTGGCTCTCCAAATCTCTTCACATCTGTTGTTATCTTCATAAACTCAGCTGGAGAATGACATGGACAGTCCAGAGAGCTACAACTGGAGCTTTAGTCCCTCAGAATGCTGGGCCCTGTATGTCATGGCCCTGACTGAGCAGGCAATTTTCAATCTGCATTTGTAATAGCTTTTACAGCAGTCTTGCCATGGGGTAAAAGCTGGAAACTGTTCATTCATACTTCACTCTGTTTTCTTCTGAATATCTGTCAGCAGGCCAAAAAAAAAAAAAAGTAATGACCAAAGTTATTCTCTTTGTTTTGTTATGCATGTGAAGGTCATGTGATGCCATGGAAGGGATAAAAATGTTCCAGTTATCCAGGTTCCCAGAAACTCAAAGATAGATTCAGATATAGACATGACAAGCTAGTCAATGTAGTAAATGTAGTAAAGCTTAGTCAAAATGATTCAAATTAGAGTTATCCCATGAGATCTTCGCTTAAAAAATAAAAAATTGAGAAAATTTGAAAGGCAGGATTTTAAATTTGGGGAATAAAATTATTTTTGCCTGGACTACATATAAAGGGCAATCTCCATGAAGGGAATATTCAAGATACATTTCCATTAATTTTTCTCCAATTACTTCCTATAATTAAATTCTGACTGGTTTTTAGCACACTACCAGCTCAATTAATAAGCTTTCCTGCCCAAAGTTCAGAGTCTGACTTTCTGATTTTTAAATATAAGCGTCCCAGTTCTCTTCCCTTTTTGACACCAAGTGATTGCATTTGGTGTCTCCATTTGTCAGCTTTATTTGTACATCTGGGTGAAAAACGGTGTTTGAGGCCAATCCCCTGCTTTTCTTGATTTTGTGGATGTATTCACTTAACATTCGAGCTTTAGCAACACCTGACTGGTTCTGGCATCTCAGTGTAGCAATGGCCCTTTCCTCTCTTTCATGATTTTGAAGCAGTTTGAGGGATTTCATAAAGCCCCTGAGGCATTTTCTTTCATTGCTTCAAGCAACCCCATCTATGTTTCACTTACCCCAAGAGGCAGAGTATGGATTTACTCAAGCCTGCAAAAGTGTTTAAAACGTAATGAACAAGATCAGCACCTTCTTTTTACCCCAACTGTTAGACACAGAGGAAGTCTTGCTTTCCAGAGCTCTTGCTGGCATTTCCCTGTCCTTCTGTGTCTGCTGGGAGGGCTGGGAGGGCTGCCCCTGAGATAAGTGTTTAAGATGTTACTTGAATTATACTGGGTCTGAATCTAATATAATTTGTTAATTGTTCACCAACGTTCATTAAGTTAAGCTGCGCCACTGTACAGGTGTAATGTTTCGGGGTAAACACTGGATGGGACTGTACTACGGAAATGCAATGAGGTGAAAGATCCAGAGAGACGGTGAGGAGGAAGGATTACATCACAGATCACACCACCTCAAGTAAAGTGAACAAGATTGGGCAACGACAGCGACCAATCACACCACGAGTTGGCCAAGTGATTGGTCAGGAATGCGCCATAGAAACGGACCAATCAGAACACACAAGCCCTCCTGATTGGTGCATTCCTGATCCCCTCTAGGGCTGTACAATGACACTCCCGGGAAGGGGCGGGGTCCTCCTGAGGCACTTGGAGGCTGAGGGAGTGCCTAGCGTGCTTTGTCCTTTGGGGTCTTGGGCTTATCTCGGGTTCCAGTTCTCAGTTGTTATTTTACATGAGTAAACTAGTTAACCTTCCAAAAAGGTGACTGACCCGTTTATATCAATTTTGTTTATAACATCCCTGTCCCACGAGTGACACGGCCTGCAGCTGCTCTGGCTGCTCCTGCTGCCCCTGATGAGCCGCAGCACTCGATCTGCCAACTGCTGCCTCCTACCGGCCTTGCCATTCCCGAGTTAGGAAATTAATGGTTAGGAAAGCCCAACCAAAACCAGACAGTGCCCCGTGAGAGACTGAAATGCTATGGTCAAAGACTTAAACATTGTTAGGAAGGGCTTTTGGCCCATTGTGGCAGAACTGTATAAAGAAGCTGTCACCACCGAAGCCCAGGCCTCCCTGAATAGGTCTCCTGAGGGGAACTTTGGTGATGAGTTAAGCCTCCTAAGCGTAATTGAGATTAGCTAAAGATAACACTCTTGGCCAATTACCTCAGGTTTAGGGAGAAGTAAACAAAGCTGAGGGAAAAGAGCATATCCACAATAGAGCCTAACCTGGCAGCTGTGATGAAAACCATCTCGGGCTGTGGGAGGCCATAGCCCACAGATCCATCTGCTGAGGGCAGCTTTGCACACACTCCCCAGCAACCACGGGGGGAGGAGGAGAGTTTTGGGTATGTGGTGTAGCCTCTGGCCAGAGGAAGTTAACACCCAGCCTCCCTCACACAAACTGGCTCAGTTGCAAACCTCCTCCCAACCCCGGGAAGGCCACACTCACCTGAGAGGCAGCTGAGGAGGTGTAGTAATCCATCAAAGACCCCCAAAGCGCTCCCAGACTCATTCCCGAGGCCTTGCCCCAGAGCCCTCCACATGATCCAGGTGATGAAAGTGATCCAGAGTCTGTTACAGGAGACAGCATCAAACTTGCTCCCTCCCAGGGGAAGTACCTGGGCATTCCCACCTGGCCCAAGTGTATATTAACCCAGTGAACTCTATATTTTGTGGGATCCTCACCACCAAGAAGAATGGATCCCAAGGGATGCCATTGGGATCCATGGAGTGGTGATATTTTCTAGTTAATCAGTCTGTCACTCTCTTTCTCTCCTTCCCCTTTCCCTTTCTCTCTCTCCCCCGCCCCCCAGTTACTGTTGAATAAAATCCATACTATTGGCTTTGGCATAGGGTCTCATTTGCACTCTAATTCTGGCAAAGACATCTCTCCAAAATTTTTAATATTCAGTTTTTAACCGGAGTCCTCCTGGGTGAGGAGAGTGTCTCCTCTTGACACCCTGATTTTCCATCCAATCAACTTCTGCAGAAACCTCTGACACCTTGAATTTCTTTGCAGCATGGCTCATTAGCTGATGAAAACCAGACTGGGAAAGCTGTAGCTGCATGTGCAGGTTTGCCTGAAAATTTGATAAGAGGTTGGTCCTATCAAAGCTTTATTTTTCTCCATTCTTTCTGTGAAACCTAAATTCATTTAAAAAAAAAATAAGTTTTCTGGGAACTTTATTCCCCTTCATTTTATTTATTTGAGGATTTCTGGTTCTGATGGTAATGTACTTTGAAAAGCTTTGAGTCCAGTGCATTATTTGTTGCAGCTTTGTTCAGCAAGAGTATCAGCTTTCCTTAGAAGCTCTCCTGCTACAAACAGCAGCACTGCTTTTTCTTTATTATCCACCTGTCAGACCAGTGCACTGGTTTCTATCAGAGAGAAGATCAGTAAGACAAATCTAGTATATCCTATGGTGAAATCATCTCAGAGGAAGCCAGAGTCAGAATGGGCCAGGGAGAACTTGTGTCTTGAAATAACCACTCTCTTTCCTACCTCTGGTTCCTCCTTCGATAGCAATGCTAAAAAAACTTGTACAAAATATGGGATTATCCACTTAGCTGTGTCATTCCAGATCCCCAAGAAAAACGAAAGCTTGCAATCCTTTAAACACTAACTTTAAATAGTTCAGTGGCAGCTGTGACATAGAAATTAGAAAACCTGACCACTTTTCAAAGGAAGGCAGATCTAATGGGCCATGTGGCCTTTCTCAACAGCTAACACTTAACTTCTTGGTAAAATGGCAGCTTTATCTAGAAGACTTCAGAGGCTTTAGATTTTTTTTTTCTTCTGGATGTATTCATATGCTTGACAAGGCCCATCACCATATTTTTCCTTTTTTCTGATGTGTTGATAGGATATTTAACATATATGGAGAAAACATGTACCATCAGTAACTGAGGCTCTAGACCAAAATGTTTCTATAGAACCCACTAGAAATACCTGGGGTCTGCAGCCGTGTCCTTCAGGAAGACTCTTTTGTGACTAACTCTCAAACATTGCTGATGCTTTTTGCAAAATTGAACAAAACCCACTTGAGTAAATGCCCTTCACACTTGGCTTCTGCAAATAGTTAGAAATGGAATCCATACATAGAAAACTAAAATAAAAGGCTACATCAGTGCTTCTGCAGTGCTGCAAAAGTAGCAGCAAACCTAAGGCCCCAAGTTCCAGTGGCTGAACACACCTATTGATATGATCTCTGTTAGTTCATTAAATCTTGAGATTAAAAAAAAATTGGACACTTTTAAATACATGCACATAAAACAAGATAGTTTGCATGGAGAATGAGAGCACTTCAAGCACAGGCAGACCATATAAATTCAAATAAAACTGATACATATCACTGCATCCAGTGTTGTAAAGAAACAGGGATAAACATGAAAAAGGAATTTTCAGGAGACATGGAAATTCTGAGATACACACAGTACTGAGGCTTTATGTGTGCAACAGCGCCATGGTTAGCAGAAAGATGAGACTATCCCAAAATGCCCAGTTAGCCTTCTGCTGCAACTGACTGCTGGGGAAGCTGCCAAGACCATCTAATGCAGCTCACTGGGATAGGTACCCACATCTCAGCAGTGCCAAAGATGCCAGCAAGGTGCACTGGAGAAAGAGAAGAAGTGAGCAGAGCTGACCTGGCTGGAAAGACACAGGTCTCTGGCCCTGTCGCAGTCACTCAGGAGTTGGGGATAACTTTGATATTAAAAAAAATGGGCATTGTCAGACCAAGTGGTGCATTCTTAGTAGCACCAGGCTGTGTGTTGTCACTTACTGAGGTTTCAGTGATGGCGGAGCTTTGTCTCAGCACTTTCTAGAGAGGAAATTAGATTTTTCCGAGTCCCTTTTCCCAGCTGTAACACCAGGATGAAATATTTCCTCATAGAAATTTCATAACAGAATGAATGTTTGTGAAGTGCTTGAAAGATTTCAGAAGAGAAGCACCGCTGGAAACTAAAATCTTGTAACTGTTTCTTTGGCTTCAATACTGCAGTGAGAGCCTGCAAGCAATATTGATGTTTGTAAAATTATCCGTGCTAGTCCTCAGCACTGCCGTCTGGGAGGCTCCATAAAGTACTAAGACCAGTTCATGGATCTGCAGTGATTCTCCAAAACTCATTTAGTGTCAAGCTTTTCACTGAGTCTCCCTGGAGAAAATCCTTAATTAGAAATTCCCTTCCGATATGCTTTTTAATCATACCTATTATTCTATGGATTTTTTTTCCTACTATGCTGTGCCTGCCTTTTTTTCACTCATTGCATTTTAAGCAGTAAGACACGTTCCAGCATGTTTTCTCATCTGGAGAAATTTAAATATCTGTTAAAAGAAATCATCTACGTCAGTCAGGATTAATTTTTCCCTACTAATTTTAAAATCATTGCCTTTGAAATGTCAGGCTAAAGCTTATATCAACTCATTTAAAAATACTTGTGCTGGGGGGAGCTTTTCTGAATTTTACATAACTGCATACAAGTGAAAACCAAAATGTAGTGACCTGGGTTTGCACTCAGATAAGCAAGTACAAAACTTCAGCTGCATGGACCTTTCCATTGACTTCAAGGAGACCAGCTCTGCTTAACTTGTAATTCACTGCTGGAGCATTATGGGACAAATGCATAATTTAATTGACACTTTTCTTCCAGTGACATAAAATCCACATATTTTCCAAAGCAAATCATTTCATCATTAAAAGGGAAATGATGGATTTCTTTCTTCATGTCACTTTTGACTTTGAAAATGCTCTTTACTCTCCTACAAGGAAAGGCTAAGAGAATTGGGATTGCTTAGCCTGGAGAAGAGCAGGCTTCAGGGTAACCTAATTGCAGCATTTCAGTACCTAAAGTGAGCCTGCAAGAATGATGGAGAGAGACTTTTTACAAGGACATACAGTGATAGGACAAGGGGAAGCAGCTTCACGCTCAAGAGAGTAGGTTTAGATTAAACATTAAGGAAAACATCTTTACTGCAAGGGTGTTGATGTATTGGAACAAGTTGCAGAGAAATTGTGGATACCCCACCCCTGGGAGTGTTTAAGGTCAGGTTGGATGGGGCTTGGAGCAACCTGGTCTGGTAGCAGACCCCCTGCCCATTGGAACTAGAAGATCTTTAAGGTGCCCTCCAACCCAAGCCATTCTGTTATTCTGGGATTCTGTGATAAAATACTTAAATTTGCCAAAGTTAGCAACATAGATACCCAAACAACTTGGAAGCCTAAAAACACATTCTCAAAACTGCAAGCAACAAATGCTGCTTGCACCAAAGAGCAAACCCTGCTCATGCAGCTTGAAACGTGGCTCTGAAGGTCTGTGCGCCTGGGGCTCACGTTAGGGCTGAGATAAGCCACTAAGCTGTGTTTTCAATTTTGTATTTGAACTTCTGCTGCCCTCGGAGTAATAACTTCAGTGAAGCCTCAGATGAGATTTTCAGTATAACCCAGCGTTCTTAAAACTGCAGAGGTGTTGAAGAGGATCTATATTTGAGGAGCTTGTAAACTTAGAAAATCAACTCAAGAAATTACTAAAGCAACACCTTTACCTCAGACTTGTAATGGGAAGAAAGCAACTTATTAGGTGTTAAGAATACTGCATAAGCTGCATTTCAAAAGTGGATTTTTGTAAATGACCATCTCAGCTGCTGGTCATACTGACAGCAGCAATGACATGAGGAGCCTGATTTGTGTATATTCCTTGCATATTTGGAAACAAAGAAAGAATGAACATGATGGTGCAGCAAATTTTTGTTAGCACTCAAGTTCCTGAGCAAGCAGATAATGAGATTACAATATTAAACACATCTTTAGCTGGTTACTTAAATTTTGTCTGTGAAGCCCAAAAATTATTTCAGGAAAACATAAAACAAACTGCACTGGGGGATATGAATTTGTTTGGAGGGTTTTATTCCATTGTATGGAAAGCGCTGTCTGTTGTTTCAGTTTATTTGAGAAACTCCAGCTATTCTGCAGGTGAAAAATTACGTGATTACTAAGTGCATGCAGTAACTCCCAAGTATTTCCAGCTGCCATCCTCTGCCAAGGAGCAGGGTGGCTGCAGTCTCTCTTGCACCTGAGGCACACCTTGGAGCAAGGAAAAGTGTTTTCCTGCACAGCTTCTTACCAGCTCTGAAAGTACCATTCCAGCAGGCAAATTGTTATGTGCCTCCTGCATCTTCCAACCCTCCTGTGCACTGAAGTTGCCTTGAATCATGGTTCAGTCACATCTACTGCCCTGGCTGAGGACATCGTGTTCCCTCCCCACTTCTGTTCATCTGTCATGTGATTTCTTTCAGAAGTTTTTTTTTTTTTTAAGTTTGCTTAACTTTTTGCACTTTATTGAGTCTCCTAACCCAAAAAAGTCTGCTGAGAATATGGTATTCTGCCTGCTCATTTATGAATCAGTTGCTATACTGGGAAATATCATTTATGACATTTTCTTCAGTAACTTTATTAGGGAATTAAATTTCTAAATACTTTTTAAACCTCCTGAATTATCTGCAGTCATTTCCCTCATTGCTCAACAAAATCAGTCATGGATAACCTGAAATACAACTCAGATCCATGCCTGCATTCCTTCCTCAATGAACTTATCTTGACTTAAAAATCACATTACCCCAAAAGTGATGCTGAAAATGAAATGTGAAGTCACCAGGTACCATTTTGTAAGTTTATATATAATCTCTTGTTCTTTGTGCTTGGCTTCATACAGGTCCATGTGTCCATACAGAACTTAGAAATCTCATGTTGCCCATTTTTGTTTAAAACAATAATTTATTAAATAATAACATTTTCTCTTAAGATCACTTTTTGGTTGAAAGATAATTCTACTTCTAAACGGTTTTGTATAAAAATAGTTATAAAATATATAAAAATATATTTTAATATAAAGATCTTTAGATTTCTGATACTTTTAGCTATTCCACAGTAGCAGAAAGCCTTATAAAAATATGTATACTTTTGAAAGTATACATATGTTAACTTTTTGAAATAGGTCTACAATGTTAGCCCTAAGGAATTGATAGACAAGAGCAGCAAATGTAGCAAGGACATGTTAATTAGTAAGTGGAAGTGTAAGGGCTACCCCTGAAATGAACAAATCTCTAAAACCCCTCACTTCACCCTTAAGACATTAGTGTTTCATTAATTTTGGCAAGTATTACTTGAAAATGTTGCCCTATATTGCCATAAGGGTATCCAATAACTATAAACAGCTGTTTTAATACAGCCTCCCCAGAGAGGGCATTTTTTAACACCCTTTTATTTTAAGAGCTCTCCTCAGACATATGGTAAGAACTATTTTAAAAAAAAGTAATTGCTTGTGAAGCTGTCAGCAAGACAAAGTGAGCACTGGGTTTAGTTTTTCACTGTTAACTCCGGTCTCATTGGAACAGGTAAAGATCTTTGACAGCAGGCTTCCAGTTCTCTTATCCTGCTTTAAAGTATTTCCAGGGATGCATTATCCCACTTGTTTGCTAAATGCATCTTTTCCTCACAAAATATATGACTAGTGAGAAAAGAATCTGAAAAGGAAATGCCTTGCTCCCCAACCAGTGCTCTGTTGGCTGTCACTGGCAGGAAGAGCACTGGCTAAGACTTACCGAGTTGAAAACAAAAACTTTTTATACAAGATTATTGAGCTAGTGCAGCTGGAAATGTTCTTCAGCATTAGGCAGCTGTCCTTGGAAAATACTGCCAATACAGACATTGTCGGATGTATTTAATATCTGACAATCATGGCTGAACTACAAGGACTGTAATGCTGTCAGCATTTACAGATCTAGCTCTATTTGAAGTCAGAGGCAACAGCCTTACACTTTAAAAACTGGTTATTCATCAAGATGAAGCTAAGCAACTTGTATGGTGAGTGGCTAAGTTTCTTCCTTGTAATTCTCTTTAGATACAAAAGACTTAGTAGTATAAAATCTCCTTGGCAGGCAGTGAGTGGCCTCCTTTTACTGTACACACCATGTCACTGACTGCTTCACTCATTCCTGCATGAAGGAACAACCTTTCTTTTCATGGCCGCATGCCAAAGCAGTAATTGCAGATCTTTCCTATGCTTAAAATCTCTTCAGTTCAAATTACAAAGGCCTTCCATCAGGCATTGACTGGAAGTCAGGTTTTGGTAAGGGGCAGCGTTCTCTTCTGAGACTGCAGTACCAGCTGCTTTGGTATGATGTACATGCTCTGGTGAAACACCACCTTGCTGTTACCAGGTCAGGCACACAGATTATGCCCTTAGCTTCATTTCTGTTTGCTACAGCTACATGTGTCATCACAAGTAGCTGCTGTGTGTAGAATTCGAGCAGTGCATGTAGCCAAGGGAGGAGCCACCAGTGCTGATCAGAAAAGACTTGAACTCTGCTTTCTCTGTGTCCCAGTGCATCAGCACCACTTGCTGGTGTCTAAAGGGAGCACAGGACTGATGCCATTTGGCTGGATTTCCTAAGTACTACTGAATAACAACCCAGCATAATAACAACCTTAGCTCTAAGTAGAGTGGTCATATAAATATACTGTGTGGGAAGAGTTACACTTCAGCTTAAACGTCAGGGAGTCTCTACTGAGAATACAAGCCCAGAAGAGCATTCCCCTATCCCCTGCAAAGACAGAGGGATACTGGCAACAAGTGAGGAAATGACAGCAGATCATGTAGCTGAGGAATATGAAGAAGACCTTTGCAAGGGGAAAGCGCTTGTAACTTTCTCACTATTTTGACTATACCAAACTGGCATCTCTGAAGAGCAGTAAAACTCTGCCCCATCCAGAGCTGAGTTCTTTTGAGTGTTACTGTGTGCCATTAGTGCTGTTTTAATGCCATCAAGCTCTGATATAAAGGAAAAATAGAAGCAAGATCAGAGCAGCTGATGTTAAACCACAGTAAAACTCAGCAACACCAAAATGCTTAACCTGGGAAGAAATTCTTGGAGCTTTTACTAAATTCAAGGTTTTGTTCCTGCAGGAAGCCAACTAAGAAAAGGCAGTTTAGTGTCTTGCAGGAGAAGTGTGCATAGAGTCAAACCTGGGATGGAAGAAAAAAAGGCATCAATCTGGTGCCAAGTTAGAATGTTCAATGAAGTTGGCAGAGGGAAAGTTTTCTGATAACCATCTACTGTTGCAGCTGGCAGGTGCATTAAAACTCACTTTCATTCTACAAAGGGAAACAGAGCCACTGTTTGGTGACTGGCATACTGGATTATTTTTGCCTCTAGCTTTGCACACAAAATCAATTGAAGTGTGGAAAGGAACCTGAGTACAGGAAAGCAAGCCAATATTGTTAGCACAGAATAAATGATGCAGTGGTGGCAATAACAGAACTTTTTCTGGAGAGAAGATATTTGTGAAAAAATGTAATTTCCTATTTCAGTAAAGGCAAGTTAGTCTGCAGGAAGATTGTGTGAACTTCCCAGCTCTCAATTACATATTCACACATTTGTAAAGTTCCAGAAACACTTTATTTAAAAATGGAGTTGTAAATGCATATAACAAAATAACATACATAATAAATGTAACAAAAATAAATAAGGAGAACATGTCCATACAAAATAATAACATAGTAATGCAAAATGCTTATTACACAACATAAAGGTAAAAACGCCTGAAATAACACAAACAGAATCTCGTATGAAGAGCCTGCACCTTTAATCCTTCCTAGCCATTTCCTACTTTTCACTTGAATCTGCTGAAAAATTATGTTCCCAAGCGTTAAACAAAAGAAGGAATTATGGTGATGGTTTGGTACACTCAGTTTTCGACACCTAGCTGTAGTTTCCATTTATTTTTGCCCTTCTGCACCTCCAAAAAGTTTTCCAGTAGCCTCAGTAAACTAGTGTCATTCAGGCTCCCACAGTTAGCTGGAGTAGAGCATATTGAGTCATACATGAAGACTGTTTGCTTTTAATTTTTTTAAAGAAAATATGAAATTCATTATACAACAGATTAGTGGTTTTGTTTTTACATCTCTACAAAAAAAGTTTTTGCATCTTTATTAACTGGTCCAACTTTTACTGATTTCTGAAAGCCTGTACAATTTAAAAGCGTACAGAAAGTAGGTATTTTAAAAACAAATCTCATAGGATTATTGCTGAAATATTAAAGACCATTTCATAAAAGCTGCAAAACTGTATAATTAACCTTAATATATAGAGACTGATGCAAACATAAGAAAATTCCAGTCTATTAGTTACATTTAACAGAAAAAACATTCCTCCAAATTACAGTGTTCTGGAAATACAAAGTAATTTACTTTAATTTTTATTATTATTTCCAAATGTTAAGTTACTGGGACAACTGATAAGGAAAATAGGCTTATATAGGAAACCTTAAATAGACTTGCTTTTCAGTGATATAAGCAAAACGTCCATGTTAGCAGTCGTCGTCCAGAATCCTTTTAAATATGTAAGACAGGGACAGCTTTACTAGCAAGACTACAGGAAAATATACAGAAGAAAATAAAACCATTTGCTTGGGAGTGCATCTATTGATCAAGCAAATCATGACAACTCTATTTCCAAGTCCCCTAAAGAAAATTTTACATCTCATGATCATTCCAAATAAACAGTAATTTCTTCTGTAAGCTTATGTTGCATTCAGATTGGTGAGAGCTCATTTGTCTCAATATGCTTTAATATGTCCCACATTACTATATGTTTAAATTTGTTTCCTAGTTTCAACAAAGATTTGGACAGAAATGAGATATGAAACACTTCTACTTTCATTAACATTAAAAAGACTTTTGAAGAAGATCAAAAAGTGCCAAATAGTTTTTTCAGAAAGTGGATTAAAACACTGTAATGATAATACAAGGGCAGTATTATCAGTTTTGTATGTACACCAAAACACTGCTTGCTGTTCAACGATATTGATATGTTCACCTACCACTCCCAGCAAATCTTAGTGCAAACATAATATGTGAACTTATTTGTAAACCCCAAGACAATTTACACAGCAACAAGGTTACATAAACCACAGAACTGTTTGAGATTTTCCAGTACGTAAGAATGCTTTCTGAAATCTGTCTTACTTTCGCAGTAATGTGTCATTGTAGTCAAAGATAATGTTTCCTATATAAATCATCTAATTCAGAATCAAAGGAAACTGTTCAACAGTTCTGTACAAGCTTTAAAGAAGGAAGTCCATTCATCAGAGCAGCTTGGCAAAGAGATTTGGGGTTTCCAGTAAATGTTAGACTGCTTGCATGGCTTTTAAAAAGAAAGAAATCTATTAAGGGAGAACTGCTGATATAATAATTCTTTTGCAAAGCACACAACCACAAAGGGCAAACCTGCCACAATCTGCTTTCCTACACTGTATCTATGCATATCTTTATGATTTGAAAAGGATTTGTGTGACAATAAAAGCATCACAATTAAAGAAAACTGGTTTAATAAAACAACTGCTGTTTGACCGAGCCTTTTTTTTTTAAATTATAAAAACAAACATTGTAAGTTTTCCTTGATTTCTAAACATTCCACATGAAAGGTTTTTGTATCAAACACTGAGATGTCACTCACGCAGGGTGGCATCTTCTTCTTCCCCATCTGGATTAAACCTATTGAAATGTATGCTGAAATCAGCCTCGGCTTCAGCATTTTCCAATTCAGGTGCCACAGGGCCAGTGGAGGGACGAGCAGCCCGAGCCTCGGACTGGCAGTTTGGCTGCGCTGGAGGGCGGGGGCCTTGGGAAACAGGGCTGGACTTAGGCTTCGGCTGAGCTGGTAAGATGGGGCTGGCGAATCCCAAGTTGCTCAGAGCATCCAGGGTACCATCGGGGTCAATCATAGCATTAATTGCTAAGCAGTCAAGAAGAGATGAGAAAGACAGGGAAGAACCGATAAAAAATATGATTTTCTGTTACTATAAAAAGATGGAAATCCTTATCTTACACTTTTACTCTTATGATGACAGACACAAGATTTAATGTGTGCTGCCCATGACAAAGAAATGGTGTATCCAACATAGTTGTAAACTGATACATATATTCAAAAGCAGTTACATAAATTAAAACTTTAGGTGAAATGAAACTGCACAAAATAACCACTGCCTGATGTGTAGACAGGAAACAGAGATGATAAACCATCTATGATTAGGTTATAGGGACTGAAAGACAGAGTTTTAATTTAAGTTGTTTTTCACCCTATGTTACCCTTATGTCATGCGTTGTTCCACTTCATCCCCAGAAAATAGCCATAGTTGCTGATTCCATGATTGAACAAAATTTGTATGAAAGAGCAATCATTTACCCACACAGTGAGGGCAAACTGAAGCACCTATTATACTATTATAATTATACTATTAACAGATTTGACACACTTAAGAGAACTCTTTTATTTTCAAAAATGTACTAACATTTATTACTAATTTGTCTCTAAAGGTGATAATGACTCCTCCTGAAACATTCTTTAAAAAAACTGTTTTGCACTAGGATTAAATCTGAATACTAAAAATATCAAAGGTAAGAAATTTACAACTAACATAGTAATGTTAAGAATGGACCACTAATCCATTTGACCACCATTGTTATTAAACAGCAAACTAAGTATAAACAATACACAAATAAGACTGCAACTTCTTTTTAAAAAAACCCCTCAGTTTTAAGTTTATTTTCATGAATGGAATATCTGTAATATTAATATTAAATAATATTTAATAATTAAATAGCAGACTGTGTAAGAAAAACATACTTCTATCCACTTTAGACAAAACTTTGTGTGTGAAAAGCCAAATAACTTTTTAATTTCATAGTCTGTGGGCTCCACAGTTACAAATATTGGATTTTGCAATGTGGAGGGAAGATGTCAAGAGCTAATTCTAAATTTTCATTTTATTGTAACAGAGACACTTTTGGGGTTTCTGAGATTTCCTACAGATTATGGTTTCAGTGCATTCCTTACATTGAATTGTGCTACACATGAGGGTATTACTGATGTGCACAGACTATTTTATAAAGCCTGATCTCAGGATTCTCTATCACCTACTCTTCAATATTTACCCACACAAATATTCTATTAAGAAATAATAGAATTATTTCACAAATAATTCCTTTGGGATTCTCAGGACTACTTAATTATTAGTTGAGCCTTTTATCACCTATATAAAAAGATATGATCACTCTTCTCCTTTTAAAAGAAACCAGCCATGTTTGTTTATCAAATGGATTAGCAGTTATGTGATATAAATGTACATAACTGAGACTGTGAAGAAATTTTAATAAATCACAGTAACTTTGTTTCATGGTGTGGTGGTGCATCAGCTAGACTGCAAAGACTTTTAAGACTTGGACTTGGAAATGTTGGCCTGGGGAGTGTTCTACTTGTGTTGCCCTCTGTTCTAGGTTTTTCAGTTAAAATGGCATGTTCCTGTCACCCCCCGTGTTTACCTCCTTTGTTAAGTGTTCCTCCTCACTCCTCCCCCGAGGCCTCTCCCGGGAACCTCCCCCTTCTCCTATTATGGAATTACCCTCCTCTCCATTTCCAGGGCTTTCTATGTCAGTCTCCCTGGCCCTACCCCTCCACCTTGTCAATCTTCCCTAACGGTCATCCACCCCTTCGGAATTCCCCTTCACCTTCGAGGCACCATTGGATCCTCCCCCCGTCATTCAACCCTGGTGATTCCCATTGGTCCCCAAGGAAAGAATACCCTCCCTAAGTTCTCCCCGACTGGCTGTTACTAGGTTGACACCCTTTTCCCCTCCCCACCTTAAAAGGCTTGTGTAACGCCTGGTTCGGGGGCTTTTTGCCTTGGCTCCCTCTGGAAATAAACCTTTGAGAACTTTGCCACCCAAAAAGTCTGCTCTCATCCTTTGCTTCCGCCTTGGACGTGCCTTACCATCCTTGCACCGCCTTTGGAGATCAGGATCTGAGAGCCAGAGAGCTCCAACTGCCAGATTGTCCACAACTTGGGAGACTGCTGTCGGGAGGACACTGACGCTCGGATTTATCCGGCGCAGCCAGTCATCCCACGAGCAACCGGGCGATTTCCCTAACCCGAAGGACTGCGCTGCATCATCATGGTATACATATACACATATAGATGTCTATTAAAAAAATTAAAGCAAGCAACCACAGAAGAGAAAAGTGAAAAAGATTTGTACCTTGCAGCTGCTTCTCAACTCGTTTCAGTTCCTGTAAGATTGATGATATTTCCTAGAAAAGAAACAACCATTTTTCATTATCTTAGCATCACAGAATCACCAGGGCCGGAAGAGATCTTTAAGCATTAAGTCCAGCTGTCCACCCAGCACTGCCAGTGTACCCCTTAAACCACTAAATCATCACCCAGTGCCACATCCAGATGCCTCCCAAACACCTCCAGGGATGGTGACTCTACCACCCCCCTGGGCAACCTCTTCCAATGCCTGACCACTCTTAACAGTGAAAAGTATTTTTGTAATATCTAATCTGAATCTCCCCCGTCCCACCTTAAGGCCAGGATGGAAAAATAATGGAAATTTCCACTATGGAAAAAGAGATGTAAACTACCTCTCAGTAGTAAACAATTGTCCTCCCCACTCTGCAATTGCAAAACACTATTTGGATTGTCCCTTTGTCCCTCCTGGCATCAAGAACATCCCCTGGTGGCCCAGCCATGTACCCCAGGGGTCCTGTGTGGGTGTGCTGGAGGCTGGAGAGCCATGTCCCACTCAGAAACCCAGAGCCCTGCACTGACTGCCTGCTACTGTGCACAAGGCCTCATTCTGACCCTTGCTCATCTGCTTGTGCCACCTCTGCTCAAGCACAGACTTGCAGACGCCACAGTTCTGTAGAGATCAGGCAAAGTAACAGCAGACCTTGAAAGGGAAGTTACAGCATAAACTCAGTTTTAAATGGAACAGAGTGATTTATAAGGTTGTAGAGATGGGAGTCAGACAGTGAGATGACTGCATCAAGGTTCTGTCTGCACCCACTGGCCCTGTGCCCACGAGACTGTGTGCAGCACCAGTGCTGGGGCCTCAGCACTCCTCTGCCTTACAGATTTTTCTCCACTGTGCTAACACAGCCACAGCAACACACTCAGAAACATGGCAGTCATTACATGTACCACATCTTAAGCTGCAGAATCACAGAATATTCTGAGCTGGAAGGGACCCCCAAGGATTATCAAGTCCAACTCCTGACCCTGCACAGGACACCCCAAGGATTACACCATGTGACTGAGAGCATTTGCCAAATGCTTCTGGAACTTTGGCAGGCTGGTGCTGTGACCACTTCCTCAACTCATTTCCTTGGTTATAAATATGTAAATCCTACAACTGAAGGATCCTACACTGAAGAATAGTGTTAATCCAACTGCTGAGGAGAGCTGTCAGTGGTATTCTAAAGCTGAGAATTTTCAAAGGCACAGATTTCAGAAAACCATTGATCCATTTCAGAAAGCTGTTCTGTACTAAGTACTGTGATTTTTATGGGTGGCAAAGAGATTGATTATCTTTACAAAGTTATTATCTTTAAGTAGATTTCCCATCTAAACTGGACATAAATGTTCCAAGGACAAAACAAACATCACTTAAAACTGTCTCTCTTAATGTTCTGTGGTAAAAATAAGCACTGCATTTGAACATTATATTGCTCTGAAAACTAAACAGAAACTTGAAAATCAGTGCATAGACAAAAAACTGCTGAACAACCCATAAACTTTCAAGCAATGCAAGATGCTTCAATACACTGAAAAAACTTAGTAAAATGCTGCATTGAGGAATAAATTTACAACTAACATTTTTCTTTTTTAAAGAATACCTTAAACTCCCATATTCAGGGCAGTTAGAATATAAACTCTAAATTTGGATCTTAATCTTCAAATGGATAAGAGAACTTCCTTATATTGTAATATTTCTAAAATTAGAAACTTCCATGAGGAACTTGCTTATTTTTTTTAAATCAACAAAAACTATCAGCAAATCTATTAAATTATAATACTGAGTCACTAATGATTGCTCTTGATAAATACACCATTCTACAGAAATTACAGGCCAAGTTTTTCTTATACTTCCAGGAAAAATCAGTCTGGAGGAGTTTGATGATGAGCTAACAGAGAAGTGCTAGTCCATTCAATAGCAGAGGAAATGTGTTCACATTTGAGTTCTGAGCAGTCTGTATGAAGTATGTGAGCAGTTTCCTCTCCCACCTTTCTGCCAGAAAAAAAACCTGCCTCTGTGAGCAGACATTCTTAAGAGCAAGACTCTGCAGATGGATAATGTAGCTCGGCTCTGCCTGCTCTCACATGCAAGGATGTTTTCCAGACCCTTCACTCTGCGTTCAGAAGCAGAGGAGAAGTGTACTGAGACATGATGTGTGGTCTGTCCCCTCACACTGTCACATAGTCTGGTCATGACATGGCCCAAACTGGGCCATAAACTGTAGCTGATTTATGTAATTAGGCTATTACATAAAACAGCAGGAGTTCTAGTGGCCACCCTATGGTTACCACTTCCAGACAAAACCAAAGGGATTATTTTTCATTTAAGAGTCCTTTTATTGCAGTGTGTCTATGGATTATTTTCATTGCGTGTATTAGAACACAATAATTTCTCTAAGTATTAATAATCAGTATTAATAATGTTAAATATTATATAAGTATTAATGATTATTAGATAAAGTAGTTTTTAGATTGTAAAACAAGTTCATTCAAAAGCAATCTAATATTCAAACTCATGGTTGTTATCTTTTGTTAAACAAACATACTGATGGTCTATATATAGTTTGAATCCCTTTCACTGCATCCTTTATCTGAGAATTTCACCTGGACAATTACTTGTTTCTTTATGAGACAGTAAGTCTTAACAATTATTAAAGATTAGGTTTATTCTTGAAATATACTTAGTGTCCAAATAAAGCCTTTTAAAGATTTTTGCCCTTTTGTCATTGAAAACAACACATTCCTCTACTGATTACTTAGCCATTAAATGAGCAGCATAATCAGTTCCAGAAAAGATTCATACCATGCTTGATGTTTTCACAATAGGAACTTCACTTTCAGCTCGTAGCTTGTTTTCAATTTCTTCCCAATTTCTGTCTTTGTCCTTAAATAATATTCTAGAAGAAAGAAATCCAACAGTACGTTTAAAATAGAAAAAACCACACGAAAATAACTGAAAGATTAAATAACTTGGTGGCAGAAAACAGCATTCGGAGTACTGACTGAAAGTAAAATGTAAAATATTGAAGCCTGACAAAATCTAGCCACACAGTTTAAATTTTCAGGGAAGCATACAGGCTTTCAGCAAAATCATTATTATTGACATTAAAATGGCAGTTCTGTAGCTAAATACTTGGTATATATATACAGACATAGATGATTCTTTCCTCCAGCACTGACACATTTTTTAAAAAGCCAACTATTTTACTGTAGTGAGAAAATTCCCCATTAATACTGCATTTTCCAGCAGTAGCAAAACATAAGATAAATGAATTCAACTTTTACATTTGTATTTTATATTAATAAAAAATAAAACACTTTAGGAAATTTAAAAAATGCGTTTTATAGAAGTTTTCAATGAAAAGTCTTAATATCTAATTTGTATGTATATATATATGTATATATGTTCTAGTAGCATGAGTATAATGTTTAAAGAAGTCATTTCTAATTGTAAAACCCCAAAGCATTCTGTGGGATTCCCATTTTTTATGTTCAGTTCCCCGCTTGATAAAATTTTTGTTTTCATTGTCATATAGTAAACATAATTTAAACTTTCTTTACTGGTGCAACTGGAAAAGAAAAAGAAAAAAAAAGCAATGTGCAGATATTTAAGGTGTGTGAAGCGACAACATGATGACACAGAGGAGTCAAAATCCATTTCTCTAATAGGTATTTCACAGTTAAAAGTTCAAAACCAGCTGCAGTAAAACTGCTAAGCAAACAAACCAGCCAATTTCAAACCATGGTCAAAGGACAGTACATTTTAAAGAAACTGCTACTGTAACTAGGCCTCTGAGGATACAATTTTTATGTTGGAAGTCCATGATAGAGTAAATGTCACAAAGACTAAGAATTTGACAGAAAGCTGTGAGCCTTAGGACTGCATTTCTGTTCACCTTTCTTCAGTTATGTATATCCTATGGAGAAGTTCATTCTCCATTACTATCCTGTCAATTATATCTAATTTTGCAAAACAGGTACCCTGCCTTATTTTATCAGTACCCAGATGTCTGTAGACTACTGATCCAGAGGCTGCTTTAACTCTTCTGTGTTTGAGGTCTTCACTCCCTGCTGCTTTGGAACATGTTTATGTCAGAGGTTTCACTGCAAGGAAGTGCTGCTTTGATGACACAATGACATGGGATTGAGGCAAGTGACCACTTCTGCCAGATTTGGGTGCATTCACGTACAAAGCATAGAAAGGGTAAACATTAATACATACTTCTTCTTGGGGAAGGAATAAGTAAGCAAGAAACACATTATGGCCTTGACTAGTGTTATCAAAAGTTCATCATCAGAGGTCTGGCAAATTTTTTTCTGTTCTGGAAGGGAGTGAAAAAAGCTTGCAAAGCCATACAACTGCAAACCTGGATACCAGAAAGTTAAAATAGAATGGGAAATTTAGTCTTTGCCTGTCATTGAGGAGTTCAAATACACATTAAAATAAATAAATAAATAATAAAGGAGAGACAATGAAGTCCTTCACGGGATCATAATTTAAAAAAAAAAAAGCAACTTCTAAATGTACTTGACTCAGTATACAGACAAGCTTATGCAGCTTTACTTTCTCTAATATAACAGCATTAATATCACCCTGGAAATCAGCAGGAGCATAAAAAACAAGGCTTTATTTAGCAGTAATCAGCACTAGCAAAAAAAAAATACAAGCTATTGTGACATTGCGTGACTTTTTGTTTACGTTCTTGTCGTGTTCCATTAAAATAATTCTATCCTGATGTATGTGATTAGTGCTGTTGCTTCTGTATGTGGTGTTTTTACAGCTAATGTTCTTGCTTCTCTTTTAAAATTTAAAAAGTTCTCATTTCATTGGTAATTTGTTTAAAAAACATGGGAACAAAATGAGAGCATTAATTGGAAATTTTGAAAGTGTTATTATTTATACTATAAAGTGGACAGGCCAATTTGTTTTTACCATAAAGTTATGAAGCCTATTTCATTTTTACTTCATCTTTTTCAATTCTTCATTTAGCTATTTTTAACTTCCTTTTAACTTTGCTCTTCCTCTTTCTAACCATACTTTTCAACTTAAAAGAATATATTTATAAATGCCTGTTGCCTTCTTCTCTTGCTTTCCCCTGCTTTCTGAGGCAAATCTTACTTGATTGTGCTCAATCCCCATTTTTCTTTCTGTGGGCTTTGCAGGATGCACAGCAAACAGCAGAGGCCAGGAAGCAGTACCTCCATTGACGTGACTGCTTTGCCTAGGCTGTGCCTGACTGAAGAGGCACTTGCCTGCTACAAGACAATGACACTGCACTCACACTGCAGAGCACTGATAAAACTGTGCAGATCTTCTCACCACAAAACCTCCTTACCTCTTCCCTTCCCTCTGAAAACTCCTGCAAACTCACTGTAACATATAAAAGCACAAACACAGGCTAGGTAGAGAATGAATGGAGAGCTCATGGAGAGAAGGACTTTTGGGGGTGCTGGGGAATGAGAGGCTGGACATGAGCCAGAAATGTGCACTCACAGCCCAGAAATCCAATTGTATCCTGAGCTGCATCAGAGAGTGGCCAGCAGGGCGAGGGAGGGGATTCTGCCCCTCTGCTCTGCTTTGCTGAAACCCCACCTGGAGTGATGCATCCAGCTCTGGAGTTCACAACATTAAGAAGGATAGGGACCTGTTGGAGTGAGTCCAGAGAAGGGCCACCAAGATAATCAGAGGGCTGGAGCATCTTTTTTATGAAGACATTGTAACTATTCTGCACAGAAATTTTAACTGGCTTAATTCCAGAAAGAGGAATAGCAGCATACCAGTTGGCTGAACTCATGTATTTCAAAACAAAGCTAAGGTAAAAATCTGTAATAGGTACTAGCTGCTTTATATGCTCCCTAAAAAACAATATTAGGAGTAGTGCTGTTTTTCTGATTCAAAATATAAATGAAATTATGAATAACATGGTATTATTAAAATCCATTCTGAGAAGAAGAAAGTTTTGAATGTAGCTCTGGGGAGTATGCTAAATAATTCCTTATTAATGGAAGTTTACTGCATTTTTACAGAAAGATCAATTCCCCTTTCTTTAAGTATGTATAAAATATTTGTAGGCATGCTTGTATTTATAATATCATACATGGTCACATTATTATTACTCTCATTAGTAGCTGACTCACATTTTAAGATCAGCAAATTAATTAGAAATGTGTAAGACCTGAATTCAACATTACTTGTTAATCATCAGAAAAAAAAATCCTTAAAGTAGCACAATGAAAGTGAGTTACAGGCTTTTAAAGAATTGATTCTTCACTTGGTGATACTCTTCCTACTAGAAATAGAAGGACCAGAAATGACAGTTAAACTACAGTTTTTATCAATATTATTATTTTTCTTCTTGATTTCTACGGTTAAATCTTTTTTTGTATTCCCATGAGAATATGATCTTCAGATATGTTAGTATTTTGCTGCTTTTACTAGTTATAGCACCCTATACTGTCATAAATTTTTGTTTAATCTGTCACTCATCTAATATTCCGATACCTGACTCTTCCTAAACAAAGCAATCAATTACAGACCTAATATTTTCTCACATTCAGAAAATTATACATGAAGTTCAGCCAAAAGACTTCCTTATTTTTACTGTTCTCTATTTTTAAGTTACTAACTGCACAAAGACATGAAGAAGAACATATAAAATATACAATCCTGAAATTTGTATTTAGAATTTTCTTTTATTCTTACCGATCAAAGTGGTCACTAACTGGTTGTACACTCACATATTCAAGTTAAATGGTACTGTAAATAGAGCAACATGCTACCATTTTTGAAATGTCTAAACTTTCTCTTAGCTACTATGACATCTTATGAAGGAATCTAACTATTTAAGCAGGAATTTTCAATTAAAAATGGCAGGTGACTACATCTGCTGTTTTAGAAGTCAATAGTGATCACACTGTCTCCAGAGCAAGTTGTTTTTCAGAAGGATTTACTGAAACTGCTCTCCTCTATCCAATTTGTTTTTTCTTCCTAAAATGCAAAATCCCTACAACAACTTGGCAAGCATACAGGGTCCAGTTTTACAGTTCAGCAACACTTTAACCTTATCTTTTAAAGAAGGGAGTTTTACAAGACTTGCACAAAGGTTGTGTAGACTTTGCACAGCATTTGCATATGTTGGAACAGCTCCTTTGCTGGAAGTATGATGGATGTTGTTCTGTCCACGTAAACTTTTCTGATATTCCTCTTGATATAAAGTGAAATAAATGGCAGGAATAATGGAAAAAGTATTCATTCAAAAAAATTCTAAAAAAGCCCTAGGTAACAGTGCTTTTTTAAAAGACAAGTTTATATTACTTATATTTGTTCTGTGTCTATTATACATATCTTTTTTACTGCTGGAATGTTGATGGGAATGGACATTTTCAGCAATAATAGTAATGTTTAAAAACCCACCTGATTTTGCCAGCTGTTTTGTCTATGGATTGTCTTATCTTGCGAGAAAACTGGAAGACTGAGGACAACAGCAAACTGTCCCCCATAACCTGCAAAAAGTTTTTAATAAAAAAGTGTATTATTAGTTTAATAGTAAAAATTCCATACATTTTGGTATCTTTAACTATTAAAAAAAATCTTATTTATGCTTTAATTAGTATCATATACAATGATATTTGAACATTTTGCCAATAAAATAATACACAATTTTTTCCAATATTAATGCCACCTGCTAGAGGTAGGAGAGACAGGATAATGTCTAGAATATTAAGTGGGGAGATAATTGTAAAAGCTTAAAATCGAGACATTCTTAGAGAGAATCCTGTTGTGTGCTCACTTCATCTCTGCTCCAAGTCCTTCTGCGGGTAATTGTTGGGGGATCGAGGGCCTCTGTCAGCTGAGGTCTGGCATCACTAGGCCGACCATTCCCTTCCGGGGGTTTCGCATGCACTATTGGAGGGATTTTTCTAAAATTGAGACTTTCATCAAATACTCGGTCCACCAACTGTGGGATAAAAGAAAAATGAAGTTCATGAAATTTACTGGATACATCCAAAAATCAGATTACTTGGGGTTTCTTCTCCCGAAACAGTTTATAAGATGCCTATCAAATAAAAATCATTCTTTTGTCTTCTATATTATCAAATGATGCATCTCTTATGTAAGAATATCTTGTACAAATGAACATTGGGGATTTTTTTAAATACCACTCATACATGGCAAATTTAGACTACCCCACTGTAATTTTGGTACTGAATAATTTAACTCCTTTGATTAATCGAGTATCTGTGGAATTAAGAAGAAGACTCCGAAATTTAGGGTTTTTTTCCAAATTAGTCATCGTGTTACAGAAATGCTTACACTACCTAAAGGAGATACTGCCACCTGCAGTATGTACACAATGCACTGTATTTTTTGAAGAAGAAAATAATCATTTAATAATAAAAAAAAATGGACTGATCTAACTGGATCTGAGAAAGAGTTTTACCTCCTTAAAGTTTACCCCCAGTCCATGAGAATTAAAACCAAAATCTATGTGAGTGCATTTATAATTTTTCTGAGTACCCAACTCACAGATTTCTTTCTGCTGTTTATATCTTTTTTTCCACAGAAAAAGACAATATTAAACTAACCACAGTAAACTAGTGTATTAACCAAAATTTATGCACACAAAAATGATTAAAACACATTTTGAAAGGAATACTATGAAGGAAAAAAATGCATTAAACATTTACAACACATTATTATGGTGAATTGTAACATGGTAGAAAGTGATGATTTAAAATCAGATTAACATGTTTACCAGCATTAGACCTGTGATGTTTACTAGAACACGTTAGTCAATATATTCATAGAACAGCACACCAGAAGTAGGCAAAGAAAATAAGAATTATTAGAAGCATAAAGCAAACTTATTTCAAAGCAGTGTTTGACAATGTTATTAAGAAAGAAAATCTGAAGTTAACTGATAGTACCTAAGGATTTCAGTGTTCAGAAGATGAAAGTTTTATGTCACCTGTGAAAAGAGGGACTTCTTTGTTTTTAATAGCTATGCAAAGAAATAAATGTATACATTCATATATAGTTGTGCATACACACTAGTGTCTTTAAATGCACTTAGATACCATCCAACAGTATCTAAGGCTACAGACAAGCAAGAAACAAATAACTATCTTATCCTATGTTTCGTGGAAAAAAAGAGACAGACAGTATGGCATCCTTTTGACAAGCTGTGTTCACAAAATAACTTCTGGGTTGTTGGTTGAAATGTAAAGGAACTTTAAATCAAAAAAACAATGTAGAGATCATGCATACAGGTTGAGTGGAAGTAACTAAAATGCTATGCAAAATGCTAAAAGCAAAAGAAATAAAGAAAAGAAAGAACCTTATGCATTTCTCCATGAAGATCTCCTACCTCTTCTCTAGTGTCTATGGCAGAGCCAGGGGTGGTGGCAGCAGTGCTTACTGTGGTACTGGGGGCAGTGCCTGATGAAGTCACTGAATCTATCTCTCCTGCTACATCGTTGATTTCCCGTGCGATGAGAGCCAGATCTTGACTGATCCTAGTAATAAAGAGAGTGTTACATTCTCCCCTACAAACACTTTTGGGTCAGTAGAGCCCAATCTGCAGCCTTTGATTAAGTTCTAGTTCCTGATAACTGTGATGTGAACATGTGCATGCCTTTCTAAACAGAAAGATTATTTGTAGAACCATAAAAGCAAATTCTGATTGAAGCTTTTAATAGCATGCCTTTCTAGAGGAAGAAAGTGGAAGGCAATTTCAAAAGACAGAATATCCTGGTTTCCTTCCAGGATTCAGACAGATGCGTGCACATCCAACACAGAGGATGGATAGGAAATATGCTGAAAATACTGCTCAGATGAGCTATGTAACATGGCAGTAAATCTGAAATGTTCAGAAAGCATTTAATTTATACCTTAGTTTGCCTACTTGAAAAAAATGTTTTCAGGACCTCTGATTTTCCAGCAGCCTTGCAACTTGCTCAGATCAAGCTGCTTATGTGTCTGAAATTCCCTATATCCTCAAATTTGATCAAGACAAGTTTTTCATTGGGCAAAATAGAACATACCTTTAAAAACCTGGATATGATAGCATTACAAAAGTACAGCTGAATTGTCAGCCAAAAATTCCTTTTACTTTCTTCCGATTCACCACACCAAAAAAACAGCTTTGTTCTGTATTCTGCTCAGCACAGGGAGGAAACTTGGCTAGCTCTGCTTGTGCTACTCCTCCCCAGGACACCCCAAAAGGAGGAGGGAACAAGACAAAAACCCCCCACAAAGCAAAAGCTAACAGCCCTTACTAACTCTGGCACCCTGAATCTCCAGCTTGGATCACACAGTTGCCAAGAGCAGACTGCCAAGTGATCCCCCTTGCACACTTCTGCCTGGCAGCACTGAAGGCGCAGAAGCCAATGGTGCCACTTGTGTGCCACCAAGGACTTGGTGACATGCAGCACCTGCCGCTGAAGCAGAAGGATGTGCACAGCCACATGGCAGTGACACACCCAGGCCTCGACAGAGAATGACTGTTCAAGGTGAGCTTCCTTCTGCTCTTTATTTTCACTTTGTCTTCAAGTCAAAAATAATGGATACTACTGGCCTAGAGATAGCTCAAGACTAAGTGAACAGAATTTCGACTAGACAAGCAAACATAACTAGAGAAATTTCCAGCCAAATTCCAACACTGGATTTTGTGAGCAACCATCAACAATCCGCAGTGAAGTGCAACTTGGTGCTGCTTAGATACACATATAATTGGAATACAGCTGTAAACAAGTATGTGGCAATTACCTGTGACCACTCAAGACAGTATTTCTGATTTTAAACTATTAAAGACTGGAACAGTAAAGCATAAGACAAGTCAATTGCTCATTTAAATAAATTAAAATATGATAAGTGCCTATTACTGCATTAATTAATTTAACTAAATTATTATAGTTCTTGGGTCAGTTTAATTTATCTTTCATGTTCTTATATATACATGCCATTAAAAATCCAGTATTCTTAGTAGTAGAGTTACTAAAACATCTACTTCCTTTGTTTCATAAAATCATCTTACTTTTTCCTCAAATAGAGAAGTTGCTACTATTCACATTTGATTTGCTGGAACAAATTCTGGTATTTAATGAGAAGTAGTGAAAAAAATAAAACCAGGAGATTTCAATTATCAGAAAATTTTTGAGAAAACAAATGCCATTAAACACCATAATGAAAAGTAGCATTGATTAACTAAGACTTAACTCTTCACAGAAATCAGTAGTGCTTCAACACGACACACAGTTCTTACGAAGAAATCAAAATTCCATAAAGTGTCAGATCTCTACATAAAAATAAATTAAAATGAATCCTGGAAGTATCAGAATAAACAACCCTAACATCAATGGCAAGCAACTTGGTAGATAATTACCATAGTCAAACATCAGTCATGTGAACAAAATCTGGAATTACTTTCAGTGTGATAGTAAGCTACAGTCCAGTACTCAATTACATTTCTGTATAGAAACAATATGGAGCACTAAACAAGAAGCATTGAGAAAAAGAAAATAAGAAACCAGTTGCGAGTTGAGCCTGACTTTTCATAAATGAAGTTGTCAAGTAATTCTACATTAACTTTCAGAAACAAACCTATTGCTTAAGGAGTGTGTTCTGTATAATCGGGGACAAGAGACTTAGGCTTTAAGTGTACACTATTTACCCTGCTGCAACTGTAGGCTGCCTTAGAGATCTCTACTGCTTCCTGCAACCAACCTAGCAATCATACAAGGCAAATCAATTCACAGATGCAAAACTAATAAACCTCAAATTCCCTAAATCTCTCAAGCTACTCCAGGAAATGCTGCTTTAGATTCACTCAGTGAGCTGACTTAGGCAGCTACACAGCTTCATAAGGAACAGACTCAGTTTCCAACACACAGGAAAAGAAAAGAACACAGGGCTTGTGATGGAGAGAGCGTGACCACCTTTTCCAAAAGCCTAGAACTCTAGTTCTTATTTACCTGTAGTGGAAGAATACCCAATGTTAGGAAAAAACACAATGAAATATGAATACTTCTAAGATACCTGTAGTAGTTTTGAACTACTGGATTTCAAAAAACATTTTTATGCTTAGTCTGCTACGTTACACTTCTATATTGAGTCAGTGGATTTTGTAGTAATACTTTAACATCCTTAAATAAAATATATGTGAAGCTCCTGTTATTCTGAGGATGTAAATTCCCTCCATGTCAAGTGGCTTTAAATAAAGTTTAGTTATTCCAGTAAGTTTTTCTAAACACCTCTTTCAAATTTTCAGTTTTATTAACATCTGTAAATTGTGAAGTCTGTGAAAAGTGCAAACTGGGTCAGTCACAGAGGACCAGTTAAAACACAGTATGATGGTAACATGGATGCAGTGAAATGTTCGCCATACAGTTTCTACACTACTTTCTGCTACACATGTATTTTATGAAAGGCTTACCCTCACACCTGCCTAATCTAATCAGTTATTCAATAACAATAACAAAAATAAATCAACTAATTTTAATGAGAGCATATAAGTGTCTATTATTTTTTTAAAAAAGCTGAATAGAGTTGAGGGGACCTCGATAATAGAGGCTGGACTGATGGCTGGGATGGAAAAAAACCCAGGGTGGACAATAATAAAGCCTATGGTTAGCAAGGCAATGGGAGCAGAGACAAAAAGTCTCTTACAGAGGACAGAAGTTAAAAATAAAGCCAGGTGAGCAATAATGTGAATCAGTACAAAGATATGTAGACACAGAAAGAGTGAACTAGTGACCTACAGCAAGGGCTCTCAGCAGAGGCTAACCAAAGCAGCTGGTATTGGAAGCAGTGTCAATAGATGACATTGTAGATCTGGAATTTCTCAGATGCTGAATGCTAGTTTTCTCTATTTCTCTTAAATAAGCTCATTTAATGCAGGTTGTGTGAAATTTCTACATAAACACAAAAATTTGGCAATACTGATTTGAGTCTCTCAGCACTTCCACTAAAAATACAGCTGAAGAGATAGGGCAAGTACACAGCATTTAAAACAAATTTTAAAGCCAATATATCAATGCAGAAAAGGGTAAGAATCCCAGAGGAAGAGAAAAACATGCAAGTCTAACCATCAAATGAGTTTAGACTGAATCATTAACTACTTCCAGTGTCAATCTATCCTAGATGAGCAAAACATACCAAGAAGTAGAGTTTCACTGAAGTAGAGGTTCAGCACTACTATTTATCAGGAGGAACTAATAACTATGGCTAACATTTTTTTTCCCATATACACACAGTCCTTCCTATAGCCATCTTTAACTTTTGATTTCTGAAAAGAAAGAGATGTTCTAGAAAGATGATTTTGAAAAGGTTTATTTCATTATTTATTCAGATACTATGAGACTCCCTTAGGTATCTTTTGTGTGCCTCTCAGGCCTCTACATCTTCCATTTGCACAGATAACACTACAAAAACAAATGTTGAAAAATATTACCAAGATCAGGAAACAAAAAATAATTAATCACACTAAGCAAAACACTTCCATGCTGTTAAGATTTAGAAAATACTCCACACTATTAAGATTAATCTTAAAAGGAAAACATATTTCTTGTTTAGGCTTCCAAATTAAGTTCGGTGAAAGGCTTCAAAACCTGAAAATCTTTGTAACCTGACATCTAATTATTAAACAACATTTACATGGCTGTGCAGGCTCTCTGAAGTTTTCACTGCCTGGGTGTTGCATGATGTGGGAATAATTGGTTACCAGAGTGTGCAACTAGCTTTTCCTTGGTTCGCTTGAAGCAGAGTGGCACCAGCAATAATAGAGGTATTGATATACTAATCTCAGGGACTTGCAACCAAAGAAAATTACTTTTCAGTGAAGATGCATGTTTTAAATCAGAAAGTGCCTAACAGGAAATAATGTCTGGATAAATCAAAAATAAAATGTGAACCTGGTCTCTCACATTCCAAAACTCACTTTTTTTCTCTGTCACCTGTGATTGCCCTGAATCTCAATAAAAAAAAAAACTACAAAATCACATATACTTCAGCCTCAGGAAATACAAAAAGTACCTCTGCCAGTCCCAATAATGCAACTGGAAGTTTATCTTCTGGGATTTGGCTATCATAAATCAAAAGTTACTATCATTTTCCACACTAAAAGGAGATGTGCTGGCAACATGAGTGTTCTGCCTGCCAGTCTCTCACAGGAAGAATTTTAAGTTACCCATTCAGTTAGGGAATGAAAGCAGTAAGCAGTGATACAGAAAATCCATTAGCTCTCTTTGTACTCTCTGCCCACCTGTACAAGCAGCTGGGGTACAATGCTGTGTTATTTTAGAGGCACTCCTTTCAAACCAACCTTGCTATCTCTTCCCGGTGGGCAGTCCAGTCCCGAATGTAGTCTTCCTGCTCCTTTATCCTGTGCTTGAATGTGTTGCTGCTTTGAGCTGCTGTCCCAGCGCTCTGCAGTCGCGTGGTTTTCAGGGCTGGAGAGGTACGCAGACGGGTATGTTTAGGGGAATTACGGTTTGATCCGAATTCATCTTCTGAGGTGGAAGCATAATCTGTAGGAAAGCGCCTCCATCTTGCACTTACTAAATTAGTTTAATTATTAAAAAAGAATTATTATGGCATCTTTATTAAGAAAAAACAGCATTATTTCAGAAACATCACAAAAATACACAGATATTCATTATCCATCCCCAGGTACCTCACAAAAGATTTATTTACTACGTCTTTAAAAGAAAGCTACAGAATTTGTGTTAAATAAAAAATATTGATTAATAAAAACATAAAACTAATGCTCTTTGTATAGTGATGAGTAAAGTAAGATGTAAAAGCCAGTGATTGCATATGAGCTCAAACAAAGTATTACAAAACAAGGGCCCAATTCATTAACATTTAAGTATATAGTCAGGGTGCACTTTTTCTGCAGATTTTTTCCCAAATTTCATTCAAAGTTTATGTGATTCAAAAAAAAAAAAAAAAAGAGATATATGAAGGAAGGATGGAGCTGGCACCAAGCCTGGAATGCATGCTTACATAAGAAAAGCATAAAACTCCTAGAGGATAAATAGGTCTTTTCCAATCTCAATGATTTTATGATTACATGTTTAGTATAGAAAAAGAGTACGTAAAATTAATATTGTATTATAAAAATCTGCAGCACATCCATAAGAAAAGCAGCCTCAGAGAAAAAAGTATACATTCTGACATACAGCACATAAAGCATTACACAGCCATGTTGCTGAGGACAGCCTGATATAGGAGAACTGAAACTAAGTATGAGGTTTTTGTCCCCTTATGAATTACTGAAGTATAGAAAATGGATTTCAGATGTTCAGATGTTCAAACATTCCCAGCAGGAAGAGATACCACCAAGTGTAAAGAAATCCCCATTGCCACAACCTGCTAAATTCTTGCAGGGGATTTAATACCCTAAACTCACTGATATTCATGAGGCTCTGTAAGTACTGAAGAAAATTAAAAAAGGCATGACCACCTCTTGGTAACTGAAAAATACCAGAATTGCATGATTTAAATTGTTTTTAATAGTATTAAAAAATGCAAGAATTAATAATGATTTCTCCTGATACACGAAAAAACCCAACATTACAAATGAAGTATACACCAATATGAATTTAAGCAACAAATAATGAAAGCAATTTTTGTGTAACACAAAGATTACGGTATGTAGATTATGACACTGGTGTATAAGCTTACATCCCTTCCCTCATAATAAATCATGAATTTCCAATTGCTGAAAACAAAAATATGTTTGTGTAATTTTTTCAGGGTTAAATATGGGTTTCAAATTATGTCCAGTTCTATGTTTTAAAAAAATTTTTAACTTTATTGAAGAAAGTAACAATGTCTCTCTAATTACTTTCTGATCTCTTTTTGGAGGTTTCAAAGTTGTTTGATCTTAGGGAAGTAAAACATGAGCAGAAAAAGTACATTTTCCCAACAACAGCATGCAAGCAATGTGTGACCAAAGTCCAAAGGGCTTTATGAGTTGGGCCCACATTTTATCATCCATTTTTGTTTAAATTCTTTGTCCCAGTTCAAATTATATTCTTCAAAGTAATTATAAAATTTATCTTAAATTCTCTCAAGTGACCTAGTTCAGCAACTCAGCACTGTACAATGAGCATATGTAATAATATATTTAAAAACTAAAAATTGAACGCGAAGTGAAATATCAGAAACAGATTTGATTTCTAGTACTCTACCACTGTAAGTTTCAACATCAGGGTCTGGGTCTGGGAGAAGCTTGGATTTCTCTGTGTACAAAATAGTGTTTTATCATGTTAATTAGTTTTAAAACATTCAGATTAGAAGCATTTGCTTAAATAAAATATATTTATGAGATTAGTTTTATGTCCTCTTTTCCACCCACACTTTTTAGGAAAAGATTATACATTCAATCAAAAATACTGAATTTTGTAAAGGCTTAAACGTTTCAGAGATACTAACTGAAATGACATCAATAACAATCATTTATATACTATCATAAAAACCTTATTTTTAAGACCCTTAAATTTTAAGGTCTTAAAATGTTGGAGGATTACATATTATCAATGTGTTTCTCATTAATATGAGGAAAAGGTAATTGTAGGCCTAGCGGTAAAAATCTGAAAGTTGTATGATTCACAACCAGCAATATCCAAGCATGTTTCCCAGTAAGGTAGTTATACATTTGCACATATATGCTTTTAATACTATCTTTAAATTATGCAGGCTCAAAATGTCATTGTAGTTTATGTAGATTTCTGAAAGCTGTTGTGCAGTTGCTTATCTCAGACACCAAAGACTGTGAATATCAGTACCAATAACTAGAAAATCCTCAAAAACCCTGTCTAAAATAATCAGCATTCAAACCTAATTTAGTGACTACTCTGTGAGAAGTATAATGTCCTGACAACACAGTGACAAATTTGGTGGTTTGGACAACATACTCTCATCTCTCATCATACATCTTTCTTTAAAGATCTGAGAATAAATTTTATTCAATGTATTCCTTAAAAAGTATTCTACTCTTATTGACACATTTCCTTCTCAAGGTGCATCCATTTCCAAGATGCTATTACTAAAATGTACTTAGTAAGGGCTGTTTTTTCTCCATTATCAGTTTCTTTTCCCTCACAGTTACCTCAAAAGCTTTGATCAACCTATCTGCCACCTATTTGCAATGACAGCTAGGTCAGCAAGCCAGCCCAGCTGCCAGACACAAGTGGCTGCTCAAGGTCTCTCTGTTCTGACTCAACACTTAATTTTACAGTTGCAGCTTAGCACTTCTGCACTAGGTCTGATCCTGCCGTTTGTGTTCCTGATACATAGCTCTGTATGTAACAGCTTCTTCAATTTTCCTCCATGGTGAAAAGAGGTCTTTGGTCTCCTCTGTTTTTATTGATCACACTCTACTGTTTGATGATGCAGTGACTTGATCAGACCTTTCACTGCTTGTGCTATAAAGTTACTAATTCTGCTTCATGTGTCTTCACAGTGTTGTCAGTTATCAAGCCTCCTACCCAGAAACACTCTGGTAATGACCTGAATGCTGACAATTCTCATCCAAGGTGTTCCATTTATCTGCTTACCCTTTCATATAAAAGTAAGCAATACTTCACTGCATCAAGGATTAAAAATGGTTCTTGAAATTACAGACTTGCTGCTAGCTCTGACAATTTTAATCTTATTATGTTGCAATTCATCCACATGAAGTACAAGACAATAAAAAAAATCCAGAAACTACATCTTATTCTTGCTCTCTTTTTACAGGTATGTATACCTGATTTCAGAAGTGCAGAAATAACTTTCTCTTTGTAGGCTGGATTTAAGAGGCTGCCAATGTTTAGTAATCTACAATGTGGTAATGTTAACTGACCTCTGATGAGATATCAGAACATATTTAACCACGGAACATACTTAACATTTTGAGAGCAGCTAGTCCTCTGGTAAAGAAAACAAAACCCCAAACTCTATGGCAAAAATCATTCATTTTCCAGCCTTTCTGTGTCCAGGGAGAAAATAAAATCCATTCCTGTTATGCCTTGATTGAACGTGCCTGAAGTAAAACACATTCAAACAGTTGTGGCACGTTTGTCAAGTACTTCACTAGTACTTTCCAAAAGTGCTAAAATTCATTGAATTGTTGACTTTGAAACAAAATTAAATTGAAGAATTAAAAGTGGCCTTATGTAATAGGAGATGCATGTATATATATATACTCCTATATACACTAGAAGATTATACCACTTTCAAAGCAATTCAGATTTTCCTAAATCTAAATAAACCAGTATTTAATCTAAATAAATCAGTAAAAAAATTATACAATAATACAGACAAAATTCAGAACTCTAAATCCTAAACAAACAGTAGTAATAATATTTTTTACTTATACAGTAACAAGACTTGATTTGTTTATTCAGCAATGATTTTGTTTTAAAAGTCTCTGACTGCTTTATTAATTGCTTTCAGAATTTAGCCTTTACATTGATTGGCTACATATCTCCCTTGATATGAATTAACTGATAAAGCTTTATATGGCAGAAGCTATTACTACTGTAGATTTTTCTAGCAATGGTTTTTTTGAATTACCTAGATAATTATGTTGGGGTACCCATGAGAAGAAGGCATCTTTTCTCTCTTAAAAACAAAGTGTTTTATACAAGCTACAGTAAACTTTGACTGCGTGACACAGGTAAATGAACATTTAGCAAAGACAACTGTGATAGACTAATAGAGTGGGAAGAGAAAGATACACTCACTCCCCTTAATGGAAGCAGCAAACTGCTTCAATGCAGCAACCTGGAAAAAGTTTAGGAAGCCTGCAATACTTCACATGGACACAAACCTCAAAATTCATATAGAGTTTTGTGAAAAACAAAAGCAGTGGAGTGACCAAAAATATCTGGGCTTTACCTTTTCAAAAATCTGCATTATCATAATGTGAACTAGTATTCATTATCAAAATAAACACATAGAAGTCTTAACTGACACTTCCTTAACCTAGAGTTGCCACCTTTCAGGCTGCATTGTCAATTCAAAATTTTGATTAAAATTGAAAACATGCTACTTTTCCAATTATATCTTACAAAAAAAAGTGGAAGTGACTTATTGGAAGTGTCACCTGTTTTGGGGACCTTTGTAGACACCTGTCATAGTATCAAACAAATTCAACTTTATAATTCAGTGAACACCTCATTTGTATCTCAGCAGAAATTTCTATTCAGTTAATAAATGACACAGCCAAAAGTAACTACCTGGGGAATACACAACGCTAAGAATCCTGACACAGGTCCACTTATGATATACGAGCAACAGAAGGACAGCAGGAGAGTGGGAAATTAAGTATCACAGTTGCTTATATCAAGTCTGAATAGGATGTAGCAAAATATCAGTGCGCTGCAACATTGGAAGCTACTCCATTAACTTTATTCATGGACTGTGGATTGACTGCAAATATGGCAAAGCTGGTAGCATGACAATTCTAAAAGCAAGCAAACATTAATTTTAGATACTCAATCCACATGAGAGTTCACTTTTTTATAATTACCAATATTATTTTGATAGGTTTAATATTGCTGTTGAAAAAAACTACCATCTTTTTACACTGCTTTCACTAAGAATGTTGTTAGCTTCTAACAGAATAGTACGTTAAAATTTGTAGATTGCATGGACTTCTCCATGTCTAAACATAAGACAAGGTAGAGTAACCACCACACCAAAGAAGATCAACATGATTTGGAAATCATGATGAAATCATAAATTCACATGATTTGGAATAGAGAATTGGAAATAATCCAAGATAAGGCAAACCCTTTAATAGAAATTACTTTATGATATTTAGTTAGGTAGTACATAGTTTTTCAATTAATTACTTCAATATTATTATTCTTATTGAAAAAATCTGTGCCTATTTACAAGCCTAACTTATAAATAAATATTATATCTTCTATGTAGTAAATAGTGTTGCTGACCTTCTGAAATTCTATTATCATGACTTGAGCAAAGAGATCTTTGCTCTGTTTTTGCACTAAAACAAATAATTTCTGACCTATCTGACTATCCCAATGCAGCTCTTTTACCGGTTTCAAGATAAAAACATATCCAAAGAGTTAAAGGGTTACAATTTCTTGTCTTTATGTTTTAAAGTGAGA